>OZ024914.1:63916312-63983812 GCA_964017125.1 Flabesymbios commensalis | reverse complement strand
ATTTGGACACTTAACCCCTAGAGCGCCGATGTCAACGTTTGTAATCTATCTACAGTGTATTTGTTTTTATCTCATTTGCGACAAGTTAAATGTGTGTTTATTGATGTATATTTAACTTACATTTCACAAGTCAATGTAATTTGAGTGGCCATAGACACTCTTTTTCGTATTTTATTTGAGAGCAATACTGTAACATTGGGGGGAAATCTATATATCGTCACTTTATGAAGTCAGATATACTTTAAGACGCGTTATATGAATGATATATTAATAAAGCCAGTTCACATTTGTTAATACATGAGCAAAAACTCAATCGTTTTCGTACTTATTTTATTTATTTTGCGACCAAGCTTTTGCTAATCTCGATGTTTAAACACACATTTTTATTCCCAATGACTGTGCTTTTAACCTGCTGATACAACATATTTACGTTATTTTTACGTTATTTTGCTGCTTAATCAACATAGTGTTGCCATGCAAATCCAAAAGGCAGTAACTACTTACTTTACAAGTGAGCAGATACTGCATGTAGGCTTTAGAGTGCCCTGTGGTGGAATACCGCACGTCGCCTGGAGCGCTCTTCCGTCACAATACACATATTTCTAGTCCTCTTTGTTAACAGGCGCGGCCTGCTAAACACATATTTTGTTGAGTACATTTCGGTTTTTATATTATTATAATATACTCCTTGCCGCAGGTGTTTCCATCGAACCTGTTAATATCCACTCTGTAAGGTCTATTTAATGTGAACATGCAAGGCATTTCTTTGCCAGAGAAGTTGTAATGAAATCAAATAACATAAAATAAATTGGTTTTTAGGCCATCTTTGTGCACATATAGGCTAAACCGGGTCAGGAGAACCTCCTGGGATGGTGAAGTAAATGAGATGACACATCCCTCCACACACATGATTCGAAATTTATTTCCCTGGTGGTCTGAGGCTGAGCACGCTACGTCTCGGCCACAGAGGTTTTTAACAATATTGAATCATTATGAGTGAAACTTGGAGACTGGAGAATCTGACGTCTGTAGCCGTCGTCTATGAACGTCAGATTCTGACGTCTAATGTCGGTCTCCTCGCTGAAAGGGTTAATGGAAATAAAGGTTTATCGTTCGCATGCACCCGCAACCTTTTAATCAATGAAGAAATAATTATTTGGTCAAAAGAATGATAAGTAGATTTCAGAGATATTATCTGGCAACTAATTACTGTCTGAAAGCGGAACATGAGTCTAGCCGGACAGTAATACTTCTTCTCACACTCTGTGCATTGGTTTTTACTATGAGACGTATATCGGTATCAGCCCATATCGCACTCTAACTGTAGATTTAGCACAATGTATGGTTGTATATTTCATGTGTGACTTGATCGTGTGAGAAACTACAAACGTTGTTCATTTTTCGTGCGATATGTGAAAATACAGCACATGTTCAATGAATAAGGTATGCGCCTAAAGGCTCACACCTTATTCATTGAACAAGTGCTGTATTTTCCCATATCGCACTCAAATGAACACCGTTTGCATATCATCTTAACCCTGGAAGCGATAAGTACGACTATTGTCATTTTAACATGTTTTATTAGCAGATTAAATTACTGTCTTTTTAATTGAAATGAGTGTTTTAACATCAAGATTTGGAAATCTCAGGCCGTAAATTAAACAAATATCAGTCATTTTCAGCCGTAGCGAGATACAACTCCCTTGTGCTACGTGGATCATATTTATACGGCTTCAACACATTTTATATCGACCAAGTAGTGTGTTATAGATGCTCAGTTAACATGATTAATCAAATAATTACATTTTTGCGAATGTCTATTTGTCATAAATTTCAATATTTCACTTCATTTGAAGCTGGAAATTGTGTGGTAGATTCCCTCTTTAAATGGAAGGAAACTAGAAAAAACAAATTCAGCAGCAGAAGCTTCCGTTCCATTGTTCAGCAACTGTATCAGAACCGGGCTTTAATATGCTGGGTTTACACAAGGTGGTTTATTCTGAGTTCCACAGGATACAAGAAGCCAAGTGAGATACAGGGTGTGTGAAATATAGCATGCCTGTGGCAAGAACATGACAATCATCATTTCTTTGAACAGTTTATCTTTTTAACCCTTTAACCGCCGGTGCCGCATATATTCGGGTTTTCATTTTTTATTACCACATTAAGTACCACATTTTAAACATGTTGAGGATAAAATGTCACATCAATCAGCAATATTTGAAAACAGTTGACCTCCATTTTGTCAAATCTGAATAATTTTCACTCACTTAAAGTTGTGGATCGCGTCAGCGAGACACAACTTCAAGTGGGTAAAAATTCAGGTTGAAGTATTTGGCAATTAAAGGGTTGATTGTTACAGTAATGACTTTCCCAAGACGATACAATAAATAACGGTATCAGTTGACATGTCCTCTTGCATTTTATAAATTTAATAATAATCTTTATTTCGTACTCTTAGTACATGAACATAGTATGTGTGTGTTAGGGCATTCTAACAAAATAGATAATAACTATTTTTTTCTGTCTGCCTTAAAGTGTTTAGCGTAACCCTTCCTTTTGACGTCACAATCTGACGTCTGTAGACGTCAGATTCTGGAGTATAAAGCCAGTTCCGGACTGAAATAATTAAAATATGTCTAATGTCCGCAGACCCATAACATAGGTATTCAGATTAACAAGAAAGAGCTAACTAAGACATATATGATGATTTTAAATTGAAAAATACCCCATGCGAACATACCCAGTAGCCTACACATAAATTATGTATTTTATGAAATGTTTTTTTTAATCGCTACAATTCATAGATGGATAAATAATGTCTATTTCAGTGACATGTACATTACCAATAAATACATGGGGGCATGCAATAATCTTAAACAGTACCCAACCCTCGAGGATTTACACAAAGATCCAATATAAATTTACCAATAAAATAATATAATGTGCGTTCAGTTAAATAAGGCATGCTGCCTTTTATGGCAAGCATTTTAAATAAAATTAGATCTATTTTCTACAAATGTATCATTCATTAAAAAGGTTATTAATTAAATTGACACAGCTGAAACTTTTAGAGCAAAAGGTACTTTTGAGGTAACATTCTGAAAACGTGTATCTCTCAATTCATTTTAAAAATGACAAATAAATAAAAAACAAACATTTTCCCTTTATTTCGTTCCATTGAAAAGAAGCATATTATCATTCTTTCCTGGGAGTTATCTATATCGTGCAGTCTTTGTTGGTAAAGGTGAAACGCCACATCTGAATTAACACAATAACGATCTTTTATTCTTAAACATAAGGGAGGACATGTCTAATCTCGCTTGCAATGCTAATTAAAATTTTACACAAGCTCCTTGTTTTGGCTTAGATGATATGGTGTTTCCGTTTGTTCTTTTTGTGTCACTTAATCCATGACAATAAATATAAATCTTAGCAGAAAAATACTTAAGTGCAGAGATGAGTAACTTTTTAAACTATTGTTTGACTTACAGTCTTGTTAGTTCTGGTGTCATCAGACGAGGAAATATTTTATTGCTTCAAGTTGTTCAAATCTGAGATAAATATGACGGCAGCATACTATACTGCTGCAACGTCGGTGAAAAATACGCAGAGTCTACTATGTTTCTCATTCAAAACCAAACTGCATATACTGCCCATTAGTTTTGAAGAGCAGTATAATCTGCATTGACCTACATGTATAAGGCGTTTTGTCGAGTTAAAAAAAATCTTTATTTTTTTTTAAAAACATGTTCAACAAAAAAAAACCCCAAAAAACACAAAATAACACCAAATTTTCAAAAAAAGTAAATTATCCGAGTTGGGTTCGACTCACCCACCCACTTCGGAGTTTTTCTCGGATTTTTTATTTGTTTTAACTTGACAAAACCCCTAACCATGTTGTTTTAACAGAGGATGTGAAGATGATAGGTAATGGACTGACCGCCTCTCTGGACGGAGCAGATGGCAAAGGAGTCATCTTCCTGATGAACGACCAAGAGCTGGTGGATGGCACCATGTTTGCTTTCTCGGCGTTTATCAGAAAGAGACGACTCTTTGCCTTCCACATCTGGCGGCCTACTAACGTCACTGACTCTGAGGGGAAACTGGTGGCGAATAATGACCAGTATTTCAAACTCATATACCAGATGGTGTTCATGCCAGCAAACGAAGCTATGGTTGAAGATGTAAGTATCGATTACCACTTTAACCGCCAAATTATTAAATCTGAATTCCCCCCCCCACTTGAAGTTGTGTCTCGCTGACGCGATTCACAACTTCAAGTGAGTGAAAATGATTCAGATTTGATAAAATGGAGGTCAACTCTTTTGAAATGTTGCTGGTTAATGTCACATTTTATCTTTAACATATTTGAAATGTGGTAGTTAATGTGCTAAGCAAAAATGAAAACCCGAATATAAGCGGCACCGGCGGTTAAAGGGTTAACACTGCATACGTGCTAATCACGTCCATAGTCGTTTTTAGCTTTTTATTTGTCGTTAGAACAAGGAAATTGTGGTGACTGGACATATTATTGTAATGGTAAATGTTGTCAGTCATCACTAGAATGCTGGGATAACATAACATAACATAACAGACCATAACAGACCATAACAGACCATAAAATAACATAACATAACATGACATGACATGACATGACATGACATGACATGACATGACATGACATGACATGACATGACATGACATGACATGACATGACATGACATGACATGACATGACATGACATGACATGACATGACATGGCATGGCATGGCATGGCATGGCATGGCATGGCATGGCATGGCATGGCATGGCATGGCATGGCATGGCATGGCATGGCATGGCATGGCATGGCATGGCATGGCATGGCATGGCATGGCATGGCATGGCATGGCATGGCATGGCATAACATAACATAACATAACATAACATAACATAACATAACATAACATAACATAACATAACATAACATAACATAACATAACATAACATAACATAACATAACATAACATAACATAACATAACATAACATAACATAACATAGCATAACATAACATAACATAACATAACATAACATAACATAACATAACATAACATAACATAACATAACATAACATAACATAACATAACATAACATAACATAACATAACATAACATAACATAACATAACATAACATAACATAACATGTCTAATTATAATGAATTATTATCACTTTGTCCGAAAATGGCGCAATGATTGCACTCTATGTCACACCTATATCAGGATATGACATTTAATGTCATGAAAACCCATTTCTTGCAGGTGTACCTTCACCAGTACGGGCAGGAATGTTTTGGTGTGAGGAAAGGAGACAGGTTAGGGATCCAGTCATTGGAAGTAGAGGGTGCCGTGTCTTATGTCTGGGATGATCAGGCTCCACAATCCTTATATCATGGATATAATGAGGACAAACTTCCCATGGACATCTCACAGGTCATCCGTTTTGATCCGCTGCCCTTTCCTTATGACTTCTCATTTGCAGCTTATATAGACACTGGTATGTTGACCTTTACAACGCTGAAATATTTTTTATATAAACCAAGAGGCCAATAATAAGGGTCTTTTTCAATTTGAAAGCATCATAAATATGAGAAATACCTTAGTTAGCTTTTTCTGCTTTACTTTAATACCCAATGTTATGGGTCTACGACCGTGCGGGGATCGACTTTAGACGTCGGAATCTGACGTCTAAAGTCGATCCCCTCGCTGGAAGAGCTTACGAGAATTGTGAACTCCCTCATTAAGTATCGTATCTATGATTCTATGGACATAACAACACGCTAATGTAAAACTAATGTAAAGCTTTGTTGAAGCTGCTCGAGGGAAATGTAACTTTGGCCTTGTTTTCAATAGTATTAACCATTTATAATGGTTGTGTCTTTATTATATTTTAATTGTAAAGCTCCATGATACGTCGTTAAATACATTTAAGTTTTGATATACTATATTCACTTGTGTTTTGCGAAGGATTTAAAGTAATACATGATAAAATGTAATTCACATCAGAAGGCTATAGTTATTTTTATAAACGGTTATTATACTTCATTTTATTTCCTAATGTAATGGTTTTATGGTATTTATTTGGTACACAACGCAATAGTTTTTTTTCAGATGTATCAAAATACAACTTCACCAATGAAGGATATACCACCTGCATTCCAGATGTAGAGATTCCGTACTATGTGCGTCCAACTATACCCACTCAACCCCCTCCCACGGGGGCACCTGGAGCAACTGGCCCTCCAGGAGAAAAGGTAACACGCCAAGCTACAAGATTCCGGCCCAATGCTCTTGACATTAGCTCCAGTTTGGGTCAACGTCCGTTTGCTGATGACCTAACTAACGATAAAATATCGGTGGTGGAGCACCATGTCACCCATGGAATCACCAGCTTTTATATTTAAATGAAGTACATTTTGTATTAAATGAGCTGCTTCATGGCTCACCCTGCTTTTATATAGCATGGATTGGCAAATTTAGAAACGATACCCAAAGGAAATATTAAAACACGTAAGGAAAACGTATGGCAATTAGTAAACATGTTTATCAAAAAGACATAACAATTATATACACAACATTTGGCTTAAATACTTGGATCCCGGCACAAGGCAGGCGGGATATAGCCACATTCACACACAACTGATATACGAGAGCATGACTGGGAATCAAGTAGTAATTGATATCCAAAATGAAGATTCTGAAATGTATGGCTACATCTCAGAAGTTTTGAACTCTGATAACTCAAAAAGCCTTACTTTAATGATTTAAATAACCGAGGCAAACTGATAAATATTTCCCAACCATTTTGCGACTTGGTGATGCCAGTCACAGCCTTTGTACAGAACGCATTTTACCTTCGACTATTACGCATGTCATAAAATTAGTTCCATTTTATTGTAACGAACTATTAAATATTTTAAATATCCGCACGCACATGTACTTCTTACATGTGATCAAAGCTATCTAGCATACAACTATACCATCATTTTTCATACATCAAGGCTTCTCGCGGTCGGAGACTATCGGCGACCTCACTTGACTCATTTCTATTCATTCATCTTGGCATGATGTTGCTTCTGCAACTCCCACATCTAGAAACACATGTATGTCTTATAGGTCTAATACATCAAATGGACACTCAGAAAATCCTTACTGGGATAGATTATATCATGTATTATCAATTTACCCTTACGACAAATCTCATTTCCACGTTATTTTTTATGTGACACGATACATTAAAAGACATGTGTGTTGTTTCAGGGGGATACGGGGGACACTGGACTGAAAGGAGATACTGGAGATGTGGGAGAGACAGGTCTCACGGGACAACCAGGAGCAAACGGTACCAAGGGAGAGGGGGGCATACCAGGCGAGAAGGGCTCACCCGGTCTGAAGGGAGAAGCCGGTACTAACGGGACAACGGGAGCTACAGGTGCCACAGGGGTGGAGGGACCACAGGGTCCCACCGGATTCAACGGATCCGTGGGAGAGAGGGGACCCACGGGACAAATGGGACCCACCGGTCCATCGGGCCTACGTGGATTGCCAGGAGTCAGCACCGGATTTAATGGATCTACCGGTGAAAGGGGTCCCGTGGGACCTCGTGGTCCACCAGGACTACCCGGACCACCCGGAGACAAAAACTCTTCTGACGTCCCTGATCCAGGTGAGTAACTCAACACATACATGACCCCAATATTGTTTCAACATCGTATATACCGTCTCGACATTGAAAGAGTAAATAATTTTGACCTAATTAAAGTTGTGTCTCGCTACAGTGATCCACAACTTTAAGTGATTGAAAATTACTCATTGGTCTTGGCTTTTGATAAGCCGTTTTATTGATATTTTGATGTGATTTGATTGTCGGGTTAGGTACGTACAAGCTGTTCATCTATTTTTATTTTATTTTATCATTTTCCGATAATTAAGTTTATCCATGTAATTGTTTCGCCCAATTAGGTCTAAAATGTAAGCTTGAAATGGATAATATTACAGAATTATTGCGAAATTAGAAGCACAAAATTTTTGGTAAAATAATGCTGCATTGCTACAAAAAGATGCAAGAAACCATGACTTACAATCATGGTTTCTTGCATCTTTTTGCAGTAATGCAGCATTATTTTACCAATAATTTCGCAATAATTCTGTAATATTATTGTTGTGCGAAATACTTATCCTTTGAATTCAAGACACAAACACTGTTTTGAAGCCTTATGTTTTATCCCGCCTTGTTTTTGTTTTATAGGTGAGCCCTATGTAGATGGAGCAGAGCAGACAATGTGGGAGAGCTCAGATCTGGTGATGGGACTGTTTATCTGGCTGATCATCTTGACTATATTTCTGATCCTGTCCCTGCTCTGTATAATCTACCTGTGCAGGAGGAGAGAGAAGTACAGACACCCAGAGAGCAAGCCTAACTCACCGGCTCACGTGTATGACAACTCCTTCAACCTGGCGCAGCCACCCAGCAGAATCAACTCGATGGATAAGACGGGGGGAGGATGGACCAGCAGCATGAAGGACAATCAGACCGCAGTCTACAGTAACCCCACAATCAGCAGCAGTCCTAACGGGTCGGCAGATAATAACGTAAATGGCGGTGTGGGCAATCCTACTTATGAAAGCGTGAGCGATCCTACTTATGAAAGCGTTGAGGAGGGAGGACCCGAGCCTCCCACTCCTGACGCTTATAGTGGAGGCAAGGATGTGTTTCTGGACAGCAACGGTCAGCCAGCAGAGGAAAAACGCTCCAGCAAGACATCCAAGGCGTAATGAGTATAGACGGCACAATTTTCACACACTTTAAGTGGGCGAAAATTAAAATGATTAGACTTACACTGCGCAATGGAAAGCTACAGTAACTGCTTGCTATATCACCATAGAGCCAGTAACTGCTTACTATATCCCCATGAGCATTGATGTCCACTACTCTACGGCATAGTAGCCATCCTGTTTCACTGATTCGTCAGTACACACGCACATTAAGAGCGAACTGCACTGCGCGTGGGAGTGAACCATTCTGTATGTTTATTATCACCTGTATATTATCTGTATATCCAGCTTTTTAACCAAATGTGCCTTAGATCTTGACACACTGATGTATGTTGGGACTTTGATATCACAAATCACATACATTTTCGGTTACTTGAATTTATGTGTCGCGGTAGAGAGACACAACTTCAAATTGAATTACTCAGAGCTCTCAGGGTTAACTTGAAAAGTAAGCAGTTACTGTTTGCGTCAGCATTGCACGTCTTACGATGTGGCACTGATCACTTTAATCAATTTCTGACTTTATCCGAATGGAATATTATATGAAAACATCCTTCTCATTACAGTTGTTTTTAACTGAACTAAATTTTATGAGAGGAGTTTTTTATCCAGTCTAAGCCCCCCACATGTGTATGCCTAATGCGGACGAATTGACGAAGAGAACGACCGCCTGTCTTTCTATTTGAAACTCCAATGTCATCTGATACAACTAGAGCAATGTCAAAGGTAATGAGGTCAATGGAGATTAACTGAATTGACGAAAGTAATCAGAACTGTTTTCAGCTATTTCCGTGAACATTGTACATTTGTGATAAGTTCCATGCAGCGATGAGGGAGGTGATCGATGTGAACTAAGTCAACACGTCTTAAAATCAAACTTACTCTGTGGGCACAACACGAGACGTTGAACCGATGTTGGTTCAATGTTGGTGCACCGTCTGCGATACTACCCAGCAACACGAGCCATTGACCTAACTGCGTGAATGTTGGCCCACCGTCTGCGACGCTAGCCCAACATCAAGCAGCATCGGATTAATGCTGGACAGCTGCGTGATTACCTGGTAACTGCTATGGATCTATTTTAACAGACCTAATATCTCAGCAAACACAAAACATTTGTATAACATTTGTACAATGTTGGACCATTTCAATTTAATAGAGTATCCCATGTTTTGATTTATATTGTCCACATGTATTTTAAATATTTCTAACCCAAGTTGAAATCGCGATAGCGAGACACAACTTCAAGTCGGTAAACAATTCTATAAGTAGTATAAGTTTTAATACAGATGACTCGTCTGGTCAATCGTGAAGTATATGTTTTTTATCTTGATAAGTGAAAGCAAGAGCAATATAAAGAATAATATTTTATCTGAGCAAGGAAAGATGCGCAATTAGAAAGATTTGAAAAAATCATAACTATGCGATTATATTCAGATTCACCGTTATAACCTCGAGTTATGTTTTTTTTACAGTATCATCTAAATGATACCTCATGTTTTCAGAGAGAATAAAATATTTAAAAGGCATGCTGTAAGTAAACTAGAAACTATTTGTTCTTTTCAAATCGACATAATAGGACGAAACAAGCTATCATTGTCATAATTTCCCTACATATTAGTAACTTCGACCAGGGTTTCATTCTTGGTCATCCTTGTTTTATTCGTCTACCCGGGACAGATTCGTCCAAGTTAAACCCGCAACCGCCGGTATCAATGCTCAAGACTTATTGCAGTTGCTTTATATATTTTACATACTGTTTTTATTATATGTATATATGTGTTATCACATTATGTAGCAACAGCATGTTAATTTGATAACAAACATAATACAATGTGCATACCCTCAATATTACATGCTATATAATACAGTCCCGCTAGTATATTTCAACAAATTTCTATCATGAAAAATTATGATATTATATGTACATGGCATCATATACTATAAGGTGGGTTGCTTCAATAATTAATCGCCCTAAGCACAGACTAAATAATTAAAAAATAGTATACTGATCTATCATTAGGCATGTGTGAGCTTTGAAGGATTCCAAATATCCGCTTTAAAATGATACATGAAAAATAAATTAGTAGCTATATTTATCGTTTATCTGTTTATATGAAGCAACAAGCAGCAGCTTTTCCATCACAATAATTAGACCAGGACATGGAGATGTCCTCCACTATGTTTCTTAACCCTCTACCTGCTGGGAACAACTATGATCGTTTTTAATCTGCTTTATAGCAGTTATTTTAGGAATGAAATGAGTACTTAAACAAAAAGATTTGCAAATGTCAAATTAAACAAATATCAGTGATTTTCAGGCACTTGAAGTAGTGGATCGCGGTAGCGAGACATGGCTTTAAGTGCTTGAAAAAAATAAATTGTTTATTTTAGCAAGATGAGGGTTAATAATAATAGCAAATGTAATAACTTTTTAAAGTATGCATTGCAGAATAAATGTTCAGGCTCTGTTGTAGGATATCCCCAAAGACACGAATACCGGTGGATGTTTATACTGCCGAATAAGAAAACGCTCATTTCCAACTAACAATATTTATCGCATTGTCATTTAGATATCATCTAGAGTTCACATAATAATATATTTTAATCTATAATGTATCTAAGAAATTTGTACCCAACATAGCCATATTAGCTTCAGTATAAATCAATAGATTTTTAACTATGAGTTCGCATAATTTGTTAAAATTTCAGCCTTAGACAGTGAAATCTCATTATTTGTTTGATGATTTAAGCACATAGCACCACACATAATTACGTGTGTTATACATACGCCTTGAAAGGATACACGATGTTACATATAATATCCATTTTATATCCACACATGTATTGGTGCTGTACGATCAATATTATATTGAAATCGTTATTAATTTAGTGATATTTGTTTACTCTATGCATATATATAAGGTGCCAAATGAATTCTGCTTACATAACAAAAAATATACGTTATTTTTAATTCATGAATGGGTATTAATAATTGGAACCATATTGATGTGCAGAACTCACCGTCTTAAAAATATGTCATAGTGTCAAAAGACAACTTCATGTGGATGAGAAATGTATAACCATTTTGAGTAAGAATTGTGAATTCCGTTGATTAAACATACACTACTTAATTCAAACATAATCTGACTTGATACTTGATATGCACAGACTAAGTGTTTTCGTTTCAAAAATAGTTTAAAATTTCATAAATCGGACAACTAACTATATGGAGATACTTTTATGATGTGATCATAGCCATTTACTCACCTCAGAGAACCAGTGCTTGTACTCTCAATAAAATAATATTTGAAACTGCAAAAAAAAAATGATTGACAATAATAGAGGCTAATTGTAATAAATGTGTACTTTGAATTAAAATGTGCAATTGAAAATATAACCATCGCCTGGTACTTCTTAAAAGATTGTTTTTATTTATTAATTCAAGAAAGATGACTTTCAGCACTGTTATGAATGTCATTTGGTTACTAAAAATGTACGATGTTTTGTTCAAATGAACGATTTGGTATACTAGAGGCGGCATCTAGTAGTCTGATATAGTTTAATCTGACTACCATTTTCAAGTTCAACATTCTCATGTTCAAGTTTACGATCATCTAGGACGCTGGCCCAACATTGTGTCAACACAGGGCTTATGTATTATGTTTACCGGGCTAGACAATGTGATCAAATTAAATACGATTTATGTTGTTTTAGAGCTATGAATGTTTTTATTGGTGTGAAATATTGGTTCGATATAATTATGTTTGATATAGAGCTGCCGTATATATAATGACATATAGCCGTAACTGCTCACATGATAAATAAACAGTTGCTGATGCTTGATTATGCACCGCAGAGATGTCTGACATATAATAAAGGTGCTTTCACCGAAGCAAACGAAGGTTTAAATCTATTTATCAGATTTCAAAATTGTATGTAATTATTTTTGCCAATTACTACTGTGCTTACCAAACAATAATATCATCAGATGTTCATAGAATTGATTTGTGCTGGTCAAAGGCAAGACAGATAATTATATTGGTGGATTGAATTTGATTATCTAACACTTCTCGATCAAATTGAAGATAATGTAATTACCATATATTTACTACATATTCATAGAATATATTGATGTCAAATAAAAGCTGAAAGGTTCATTATATTTATGGATTGAATATCAACCCTTAATGTGCAACAACTTAAAAAAAAAAAACTTATTTGAAGTTGTGTTGCGCTGCCGCGGTCCACTGCTTGAAGTGGGCAAAATTACTTATATTGTGTACAAATTAAATCAACATACTTATATATACGCCATATAATTCATCCTTTAGTCACCTCCATATTTTTTAACATTAGCAAAATCTGGCGGCGAATGAAATCGAGATGAGCAAACGATTTACGATTGGGATACTCATTCTCACTGAACTGCAGACTAAATTAAGAAGGAGGACAGTATTAGACGAATAGCCATTTGCTGAATCGCCAATCGGTGACACGCCCGGTGTTCGTAAAATAAAATATTAGGCGCAACTCAAAATTTCAGTAATTGCCATTTTTGTACTTATTCGTCACATGGTGATACAGCGGCTAGCAGTAGATGACATTTTATCGCCCCTATCAATTTGTTACCAGCGGTAACGGTGACGGTGTATTTGCAAAAACTCCCTGCCTTCCAGATACACGCGGCTCTCCAGACACGGATTCTTGCCTCTGGCGGATCCAGAAAGGGGGGTGGGGTCACAGGATCCTGAGGGGTTAAATCTCTTAAAGTTCTGTAATATAAATATATAAACGAAGAGAAGAAAGGGTATTTTTCAATTTGAAATGTCTCAGGTAGCTCTTTCTGCTTCATTTGAATACGTTTATGTCTACGGCCATTATAAATTGTTAAGATTTTCAGTATGGGGATCGAATTTAACCCTTTAATCGCCGGTGTCGCATATATTCGGGTTTTCATTTTTATTAGCACATTAAGTACCACATTTTAAATATGTTAAAGATAAAATGTGACATCAACCAGCAAGATTTGAAAAGAGTTGACCTCCATTTTGTCAAATCTGAATAATTTTCACTCACTTGAAGTTGTGACACAACTTCAAGTGGGTGAAAATTCAAATTGAATAATTTGGCGGGTAAAGGGTTAATTCTGACGTCTAAAGTTGGTCCCCGCATTGAAAGGGGTAATATAACGTTTGGCTGACTAGGCTGGTCACGCAGTGCTTCCTTCTGTCGCAATGTTGCCATGATTGTGCAGAAAGCGACGTAAGGCAATATTTACTCACTCACATGACATTCAGCAAATAGGCGACGTTGACCAAGTTCTGTTTAAAGGGACTGGCCCAGGGTAAAATCATAAAAAAATCGGTGATTTTATTTCGGGTTCTTAATATGACCATATGATGTAAACATGTACATAGACTAGAACTGCAAATTTTTAAAATTCATCAGTTAGACTAGATAGAGAGACGAAATTCCCGCATTTCCTATTTTTGACATGGTTGTCAATAATTAGAAATCAGGAATTTCGTCTCTATATCTAGCCTAACTGGTGAATGCGCAGCACAAAAATTATACAAATTTGCAATTCTAGTCTATGTACATGTTTACATCATATGGCCATATTAAGAACCCGAAATAAAATCACCGATTTTTTTATGATTTTAGCCTGGGCCAGTCCTTTTAAATGTCGGCACACCGACGCTGTCCTAACATAAAAATTTACAGCTCGGGGATCGACTTCAGATGTCAGAATCTGATGTATGTAGACGTCAGATTCTGAAAACACTGCTTTCCTAACGGCCCCCACACTTCGAAACAGGAAGGGTCAGCACAGCTAAACTCGACCGATTGATGTTTCAAATTTTTGAGGGACATTGTGAATATCGCCGAAATACACAGGTATGTTTGTGGCTGGTCTAGTGAGAAAAAGGAAGGTATTTTCCTCAGTGTTGATTTTTTCAAAGAAAAAAAATCAACATCGGACCTTCCATCTAGACCCTCAGCGGGCGTGTTTTATGGTCAATCCCAATAGAATTAATGTCATGTTTGTCCGAAATTGTATGAACATTCCAAAATACACACTTATCGGGTACATATCTCTTTCAAATGGAGGGTGGATAAAAATAAAAATAATAGATTTAAGATGTTATAAGCCTAAATCAAACAATTTTAAACTTTGAAATTTTTTAAGTTTAAAGCATTTGAGTATTGGCCTTTAAGATGACATCAAATTGAATGAAACCCTCCGGCATTTTCGTTTATATAAAACTGTATGTAAAACAAAATCGGCGCTTTCATGGTTAAAGCACGTTTCGTGATTGCTGGGTCGTCGCCGAATGACTGTTCTTGTTTGTGTGCTGCACTGATTCAGACAGGTGTTATTACAAAGCGTTTCTATGTGAGGTCGAGCTCGTGTTCGCCGCCGGGACGTCACCGACAAGAGACGACATAACACAGTTTCAAAGGTGTGAAACTCAACACGATATTAACTTGATCAACCCTTAAAGCGCTAAGCCGACTATAATCGTTTTCAATACTTTCCTATTGTGTCAAATATCAGTTTTTGTGATATAAATTGATGATCAATCAGAAAATATAATTGTAATTTACGTAAAATCAGACATCCACTTGAAGTTGTGAATCTCGTAAGCGAGATACAACTTCAAGTGAATAAAAAAAAATACAGAAATTAGCGAGTAAAGGGTTAATAATTATTCCGCCTTTAAATATCAACTACAAAGGATTGTGATTTGTCTAGTCCACCTGGGTCGATATACAGTTTCCACACATCGGTTTAAGCTGCCGGCTTGGCAATTCGGAGATGGCGGGTTCGAGCTCCGCTCTGGCATTCAAGTTTCAAAGAAACTTAATGTTTCTTCCCTGCTCACTCGTAAAGATTCAATATTGTTGTGAACTTCCGTGACCGAGAAGTAGCGAGCTCGGCCTCAGACCGACAGGGTTCGAATTTAGAATCCTGTCTCCGGAGGCAGTGTCATCCCATTCATTTCACCATCATCAGGATGTTCTCCTGGCCCAGTTTAGACTACATATGCACAAAGGTAGCCAACAACCCCATTCATAATCATGTGTATATTCTAGACACTAGTATGTGCCTATCAAACCCGATCAAGTACGTGAACTACTTCTATTGGCAAAATCATTTCGGTTCAATGCAGTCTTTGTCTCGGTAACTCGGTTCTCACATTCATAGTTTTGTTTTTTTTTGTCGTAAACTCCCTTAGATATAATGTACCATAGAACGGTGCTAGCCATGCTAAAAGTGGGGCGACGTTCTCTACTTATACTATGCTTATGATTGTAGGGTAACACGATTCAATTTATTATTACCTCTACCAGTAGGTTATGGTTTTCGCCGTGCTGGTTTCTTTGTTTGTCCGTCAGCAGGATTAGGCCACTATAGTCCGGTAGCCATGGCAGTATACCTGAACTTGGAGTATACAGTTTTTTTCTTTACAAAATACTGCTGCCCAGACCACCTGTTTGAAGATTCCGAAAGGTGTGGATGGTGCGGAGGGTGGCAATTTTAGTTATTCACGTTTTTTTAAATGGCCGCCAAGAGCCACGGTGGAAATATAACTTTTTCACTTTTTGGCCTGGAAATATGTATAATACCACTTTTCTAACTAAATTGAACATGATAACCTCATTTCCGGCATTATTTTGCTATTTTAGAAGTCGCTGTCGTGCATAAATCCAAGATGGCCGTCACTAATGAACCACTAAAGTAGGCCTGCATATCTGAACAGAAACAAATGTGAAACTCCATTGTTGGCCAAACGTTCTCTGCGGATTTATTTTCTACGTGTATTCAGCTAGATCATTTATAATAAGAATTATGAAAGCACGATCAAAGCAAAAACGTAATAACAGTAATAATATTGTATAAAAAATATTCACTGCAGCAACGACATAGGCCTAAAGGCAAATGTGCATGTATTCACCATATAAATGAACAACACAGGTAGGGCTATATAAAATATAGTTACCACTAATCTATAATGACTGTTCTGAACTCAGTTGTCATGAACATTCTAAATTGTAGGCTTATACGTGCATTAAATCACCAAGCATCATAACTTTACTTGAATACCTAAAATATGTGCCGACGGTTAGGCCTCAGCTGCAAAGCTTAATTTGCATGAACCGACAGGCGGGATTGGGGAAGGCCGTACAGACAGACAGATGGACTGGTGGAAAACTTGACTGCTTAATGTATCCGGCCTCAGGCCGATGGAGACACAGTAGTAGTAGTACAGAAAAATCAATAGTGCTTAACGCCACTTTCGGCACTAATTTTAAGTGACATATAAGTATCATTTCAGTGACACTGTAATACACTGAAAAACAGTGCAGTCCATTGAAGATATGTATGATGCACATATGATGATGTGAGGGTGGGGGGATAGGGCATGGTGGGTTATTCAGAGTTGTTTCTTTCACTCGCCTGAGAAGGGGTTATGAGCATGTCTAGGGAATGTAACCCCATATATGCTCAGGCGGTGGGAGACTTGGGTTTAGCTATACAATACACAGCTCCGCTATGCTCGGGTCTGATAGTCCCCAGAGTAGTAATAGCTGAGGGTAACTCCCATTTATCCCATGTGATATACCATGTAATATCATTGTCCTTGTCATTATCATGGCCATTATGTATGTGTAAAGCTGTTTCCACAATGTGTATCGCAAATGTAGACACAGAAAATTGCGAATAAATGATTATCACTTTTGCAGAAACATATTTTACTTCTGCTAGGTAGGTCGGTGCTGCATGAACATGTTATAACCCATTGCACTGTACGGGGAATCAAATCTCCATTTGGTGGAACAATAATTGATAACAATTTCTTATTTACAAAATCATTTTGCTGTACTTGTAGATGTGCTGTTTTAACGTGTTTCTGTGAAAGCATAAATTGTTGGAGGCAATGAACACAGTTATGGGGCAGTGTTCAGGTGCTTGCCTGTCAGCCCACTGCGTCTGCCTACCTTCACTCATGGTAGCATTGTTGCTGACCATAACATGCTGTCATTAATGCATAGTGAAGGGGCATATGTAGCTAAACAGAAGTCCGTTGGGTTTTAATGTTAATTTATCATGCGATATACCAAAATGTTCGGTAGAAACATCTGAATCAGAAAAATGAGGATGTCAATTTTTCTTTTCAGTTTTAGTGGCACTTTAAGTCCCATAGTAAAAAAAAGAGAAAAAACATCATTTTTATATCAGTTTAATCCAAATAATTATATTTCTGCACATCAGATAGTCATGTAACATGAAATTATGGTAATATAGTACATTAAAAATGACATTACACACAGTGCCCAGAAGACCAATAAAAAATCAGATATAGTGACACTTTAAGCTCAATAATAAATAAATAAACACTTGATTTTCACACTACGGTAACACCCTTATAGTATCTTTTTTTAAAATGAGATACAAAACAAAATGTTTGGAAGATCAGGTGGCAATTATTCATGTTAATTTTTGTTAGTTTTAATGACATTTTAAGTCCAAAAGAAAAAAAAGGAAAAACATAATTTTTTACACCAACGTAACATACATAATTAAAATTCCATGCACATCAGATAGTCATATGATACAGAACATCAAAGTTAATGTTGCACACACTGTTCAGTAAAGCACGCAGAATAAAACAATAATCTTTTTAGATTCAGTGACACTTTAGGCGCAATAAGTAAAAATAATAAAATACATAATTTTCACACAAAATATTATTAGATTTAGTGACACTTTAAGATCAATAATTAAAAAAAATTAAAAACACATGATTTCCAAGCCACCCTAAAACCCTAACACCCTTAATACTGTCTACTTCAAGTGATATATAAAACACGTTGTTTGAAAGATTGGGTGGCGATTATTTATTTTAGTCTTAGTGACAATTTAAGTTCAATGAGTGACAAATTAAAATACTGTAATTTTTTACATCAACGTACATGTGGTGACATTATTCCCAATCTTATATCATAAGATCATAGTTCTACTTCGTGAACAAAGTAGAGCTATGATCTTATGAGATAAGATGTCATACAAAGGAATACAATAGAAAGTGTTCGGAAGAGAGAACACGTAATCATGAAAAATAACGTGTCAACTATTATTCACTTTTATTGAGACTTCACGTTCAATATATATATAAAATTAAAAGACAATCATTTCTACATCAAAGTAACACAATATAATTACATTTCATAACACAAAAAATGTGATGGTTGCTATTTTTACTGTCGTTTCTGTATTAAAAGTATGTACATGTATCATACATATGAAACAAAATGTTCTAAAGTCCACAATATAATGGAAAAATAGGTGAATATTTTTCCAGTTTCAGTGACACTTTCCGCTCAAGCAGTATTAAATTAAAATACCATTATTTCTATATAAAGATAACAAAAATTCACGAAAATGTCACACATAATCATAAAAATGTGTCGGGTTTCATTTTGAGTGACACTTCAAGCTCAATAAATACATTAATTAACACCAGAGATTACATTTAATGCACATCATGTAGTCACGCGGTATATTACATCATTTGAGAAAATAAAAACAATTATTACTTTTATGGAATGAAAAATGCAACAACTGACCTGGTGACCAGTTTTTTACTGTAGTAATTAACAAATTGAAGGTATTAGGTTACATTTTGTCCTTGATAACTTTGACTAGATATACAATGTATTATCACACACATGTGGCGAATAGTGACTATTATAATGCACACTACTTCGTCTAAGCACATTATAGTGGACAAGCTAATAAACAACTACGCTTCTTCTGTCGTTTCCATAGAGTCAATATCGCCAGGGGATTAAGAGTGTATCAAATTAATTAAGAAAGTTATCACAATTGTCTGTGTCAACATCCCATTATTACACATCTCAGTGGACGATAAACCCTGTCCCCTGCACGAACATGTGCCACCCGTGCACCTGCTTACATCACATCAACACTTATACTCTATTGCTTTTGGAGACAATGGAAGATGTGCGAAATATGCCTTTAGTGACACCAATCGACTGGTAGTGTGTTCTCAACATATGCTATTAGAGCGATTCTGGTTAGAGGCAGTTTTTCAGCGGCAAATTCGTTTTTCTTGAACATTTGCAAGCGTAGCTTCGTTATATTCTGTTGCCCAGCTGAACTGAACAAATAAACACGTACAATTTTGAAGACCAATATATCAGCTTTTTCCGGTGGATACACAATATTTCCAATCTGAATAAATGCAGCAAAAACATTTGGTCCAGCCTTTTGTATTATTTCCCAACAAGTCACTCCACCTTTACTATATTCTTGGCAATTATTTGAATATTATCTCGTAAAACACGGAAACCAATTAGACCGTCCACCATGACAGGATTAAGTATATTGGCTCAAGATAAACATCTCCCCTCTTGTTCCTTGCGCCTAATGGTAGGAAGTCTTTACGTCTCAACAATGGATATTTGTGCAGGGCAATAAATAAACAATGTCATGATGGTGATTTTACCAGCAATTTGAAAAAACAGCATGTAAGGCATGGAAGATTACTACATAACAGACTCGCATCCATGCCGTTAGATTTAGCACCTTCCATGATAGAAACACGAATGTTTTGGTTTAATTATGTCATAAAATTATTTGAGCAAGAAGTAATATCAACTTATCTATTCTCCCGAAAATGTTTTCTAATACACATTCAAATTAGTTGAATATTTCATGTCATAACTACAGCATGACTAGTTCCTCTTCTTCGCCAAGACTGCCATTGTTTCTATAAGATGACCTGTTAACTCATGTACACTACTACTGTAATTCCATCTATCCATCTAATATGATGGCATGACGTATATGGTCATCAATCATCAGAGTTATCTAAAAAAAAAAAATAAGATAAGATTTATTTTAAGTCGCACATAAAAACATATAACATTAGCTCTAACGAGCTAGTACAAGCGACATATAAAGTAAAACAATAAATATAACAGCTAAAACAAGCAGGTTGGCTGGCAGGAAGTCATCATGAAATGTAAAAAAAAAAAATATATATATAATACGGATTATATAGACAAATACTTATAAAAAACAAATAATGTAAATGAGTTGTTAAAAGTTACATAATCCATTTTGGCACATAAAAGTAGATTACCCGATTTTATAAAAAAACTTATGATGTATATGCAAAAAATAAATTATGGCTAAAAGTTACGTAAAAAACATTTGTCATTTATTAATAATTGCATAACTGTATCACATTTTCGAGGGACCTACATCTAATTTTGCTCTCAATTAAATGGAAAAATAAGCTCGCAGGCCATCTCTGAAAGTTTTGAGGTCTCTGGTTATTCTCAATGCCTCTGGCAGAGAGTTCCAGATTTTAGGGGCCAAAAAGCAAAAGGAATTTGTTCCATGTCGCACCCTCTTCATGAGAGGAATTTTCAGGATATTTTCAGAATTTCTTAAATTGCGGGTGCGACAGCGTTTTTCAATCAGTTCAAGGAGGTAGGTTGGTGCTAAGTCATTAAGAATTTTGAAAGTCTGAATGGCGATGTTCATTTGTCTCCCAACTTCCAGAGATGGCAAGCGAGCTTTATTCAGGAGGGACTCATAGGAGGCGGTATGGTTGGAATAAACACACTTTAGAGCCCTCTCCTGAATCTTTTCCATACAATCTTGGCTAAATACTGTCAAGAATGAACAATGTCTTCACATACAGTCTATCACCACCTTTAATTTTCCTTTAATATGGTATGTTGCAACATACATGACTGTTGGATGTGAATAAAGTAAAATTAATGGCGCTGGTTACTGTAAAAATGATTGGATTTTAATTTGTAACTTATCGAATTCAAAGTGTCACTAGAACATGAAAATTCGCCAATTGATAAGCTATTGGTTTTATATTTCACCTGAAAAATGGATAATATTAAGGGTGTTACGGTGGTGTAAAAATCATGTGTTTTATTTTTTATTTATTTATTGAGCCTCATTGTCACTGGATCTATAAAGAATATTTTTTTATTATGCGTGCTCTTCTTAATAGTTTGTGTAACATTATTTGAATGTTCTATATTATATTTTATATTTCACTTGAAACTATATAGTATTATTTGTAATGTTCTATACATGTATTATGTTTTATATTTCACTTGAAAATAGATGGTATCAAGGGTGTTACGGTGGTATGAAAATCATGTGTTTTTATTTTTTATTTATTGATATTAAAGTGTCACTAAAACTAAAAATGTTTTTTTTTTACTGATTATGCGTGCTCTTCTCAACATTGTGTGTAATATTATCTCAAATGTTCTACATTACCACTGACTACATGACAACCTGGTGTGCATCTTACGTTAAAGTGTCACTGAAACTGATTTTTTTACATGAATAATCGCCACCCATTCTTACAAACAATTTGTTTTGTATTTCGCTTGAAAAAATATGCAGTATTAATGGTGTTATGGTGGTGTGAAAAACATTTGTTTTTATTTTTTACTTATCGAGCCTAAAGTATCACTTCAGCTAAAAATAATATGTTTTTATATCTGCGTCCTCTTCTGAACATTGTGTGTAATATTATCTATAATTTGGATTATTACATTGATATCTTATGTGCATCAAATTAATTTTGGCTGTTACGTTAATATAAAAATGCTGTGTTTTCACCTCTTTTTCCATGGGACTGAAAGTGTCACTAAAACTAAAAAGAAAAATTGGCATCTTTTTTTTTCTGATTTTACGCAATCTTCTGAAAATTTTGATGTATGGTGTCTTAAATTAACAAGAAAATCCCACGCCATTACACACGCCCCCGCAGTTGTTTGGTCAATAATATCTGCGATTTAACGAGTTTGGTCACCTATGCGAGAAATAGAATAACCAGCTTGAACGATATACGTATCTTCAGTGCAGTTGCCATAGCAACAGGCAGCTGTAGATGTATCATAGACTGATAAGGCATGCCGACCAAAATAATTATGAGGTATGATTTGATTGTACTCAACTTTAATACATAGGATGTTGCGATCCCAATCGGAGATTCCATGAACTTCTCAGTTGAAAATGTCTATTTTACGTAAAATGGTGCAGAAGCAAAATAAAAACATCCATGTCATCTGAGACAACCTATGACCAACCTCCCTCTCGGTAGCAAAGGTCTGATAAAACAATTCTAATTCTTTGTGCGAGGTGCTTAAATCTGGTCTAAGTATTATAGCATAATGGCTACTTTCTGTTATCATCACCAGTGATTACAAGTTGCTGTGTCGATGTGTACATGCCATGGAATAATTTATCCTCTTCAATGTTTTTATAATGGCTCTCATCAGTTGTTTTTAAATTTCACTAACCATGAGGACCACATTTTGAGCAAAAAGAAGTGCATTGCTAGCCAGATTGTGGACTGCCTAATATTGCGTTTCCTGTCAAGCTGAAGTCTTTGCATCTATGAAATACTAGATACATATTGACGGAAATGAATTTAGTAGAAAGCAACGACCTACACCTTTTGTAGTGAAGTCATTGACAGTTCCTTTAGTAGGCCAAGCTATTGTCCACATAACTACTGAACAATCGACCACCAAGCTAGTGCATTCACTGGTCTACGATATATGTCTGATCGAATAATATTGTTAAGGAAAATAAAACATAGCAGTCGCTAATAGAGCAAGTTTGTGTACCAATATATCATTAATTTTGATACTTATGGGACTTGATTGAATCCCAAGAGCCCGTCCATAAATTACTGCACCGTCTAAGTGGTTTTCAATGGTTTTCCAACTCAAGCAAATGTTATAATCTGCTTGGTGATTGGATCAAAAAAACCTTCAGGTCTATTAGCTTTAAATGTCTGCATGAATGTTATGCCAATTTCTACAGCTCTATCCAAGTTTAAATCATGTAAAGATATTATATAACTGGTGATGTGGGATGTGATGGATCGAAACATAATTGCAGTTTTTTTGGTATAGCAAAACGGCCTTTAGCGTAATTTAAAATTATTGTTGAAAATTCTTCTTTATGCTTATTAGAATCTGAATTGTTACATTGTCATCCATATTTTGGAGACCATGTTCCGGTTTTGCGCAAAAATGTATGCTTAGCGACCATGTCTATACGAAGGCCTACCTGGCATTAACCACTCCCCCAGGACCATGCCCATACCTCATATAATTTGACACGATGAGCATGTCACTCAAGACACCATTAGAACTGCATGGATTATGGTGCATTGTGTGTTTACCTTTCATGAACTGTTTCCAGATATTTAATGGCATAACCTGCATATTTCTCAGATAATATAAACCATAACGTGCATAGTCCAGGTGGCCTGGTGCAAACATGTATGATAACATATTTCAACTGCAGCTATATGAGAAGGTCAATCAGATTCCCGTTCAGCACGTACATATATCATCATGATCATAACTGTTTTTATTAAGAGATATACCCACATTTTTGAAGTTCTGGTCTTGTTGGTAATATATGCCAACAGCTGCATCAGATCATACATTAAATCCAGTTTAAAAAAATTGTCAATATCTTGATATCTGAGAAACTTAAATCCTGATCAATATTTTGGAGAAAACAATTGTATTGGGTCTATTGTAGGTTATATAGGCCTAGATTAGAGTATAGTGATATGCCTTCAAAATGTGATAGCCTTTGTAAAGTCAGTAAGTAGGCTCAGAAAGTTGCATACCGGTACCAGGTACCTGAACATATGCTTCTCATGATACAAAATGTAAATTGCTAATATAGCGGTGGTGGTCATCTTGGATTTATGCCCGAATTAAGCTTCTGAATAAAAAAATAATGCCGGAAATGAGTTTCTTGTGTTTAAAGTAGTTGGAAAAGTGATATTATACATATTTCTAGGGAAAAAAGTTACATTTCCACTGTGGCTATTGACGGCCATTTTGAAAAACGTGAATAACTAAAATTGCCCACGGGTGACATCTCCACACCCTCTGGATTCTTTAAGTAGGGGGTCTGGACAACAATATTCTGCAAAGAAAAAACTATATACTCCAAGTCCAGGTTAGAGCAAAATAAGGGACTTGCCTATGTTGTTTTTTCTCTGTTTTAGATCAGCGCGCGCATTAGATTTAGGCAGCGCATTACCAAAAAAACATATTTTTTTTCTGTCCAGCGCGCGCATTGGATTGTTGCCGATTTCCGAAAAAAACAGTTAATTTCGGGAGATAAAGAAAACATTTCGAAAAAAACAAGTTTATTTCACAAGATAAAAAAAAAAATTCCAGCTGTTTTCCATGTTTTTTTTGCTTATTTTTTTCGTCGCCCTCATTAACTTTTTGTCAAATAGATCAAAAGTTTTTTTATTTCGTCGCCCTCATTAACTTTTCTAGAAATTTGTCAAATGTTTTTTTTATTTCGTCGCCTTCATTTCATTACCTTTTCCAAAAATAGGTTAAATGTTTTGTTTTTTCTTAAATGCCTTTTTTACCGCTCTCCTTCATTAGATTTTAGATTTTTTTCTGATCTAAAACAGAGAAATTAAACATAGTGGCCTTACTTACAAATTATTGAACGAATTTGCTTCAAAGGTGCATCTTGGGCCAATACACAATCCGTTACATTTTAGGGATGATCAGGATTACAATCCGGATCCGCATCTGCATCCAATACACAATTACTTTGCAAAGGAGGATTCTGTGGTGTTAGAGACCCTATGTTGCACGGCGCAGAATTGCAGTCTCTGACTGACTGTCTAGTTTAAGGTGTTTTATGTATAGGTGGAATAAATAAAATAATAACTGATAAAATTATAATGTCCATATAAAGGTGTTAGAAGTAAGATGATAACGTGCTATGACCCAGATAACATGACATGTCCCAGATAACATGCCAACAGTATTAGCACTGATTAGAATGACGTGTTCCAGTGGCTAACAACACCATGATATGGCCTGTTCAATAGACAGTATAGCGCAGATTTATGAACATTACATTATAGCGTGGATTTGTAAACGGGTTTGATAGCAGTGCAGTAAAATGATTCAGTGAAGAGAACTTGTTGTTTTTATTTCTAGGATTCTGGAAGCTGAATTATTGTGTCAGAATCCGAAACATGGTGCCCAGACCCGGGAACATGTTGTAAAGTCACTTTACAACATGTTCCCAATAGTAATAGACTTTGTTTGCTTAAATTCATGCTTTGAAGATGTGCATAACTGACTGTTAAATGTTGAAGCTCTTAGTGAGCGATAATAAGTGAGAATTCGTGAGCGGTATTATATGAATCAAAGCTGACTTATTGTGAACATTGGCAAAACTTAGGCCTTATCAAACAAACATTTGATCACATTTTTACATGAATAAAAATGAGTAACTTGGATAAGGTTAAGAAGCAAAGAATTGCAGCCCGTGGGTGGATCACCCGTGCCATGAACAATTTAGAAGCTGTATTAAAGCAAGACCCAGCTGATAAAGTTGACTATGAAGAAGCCATGTCAGAGTTTGATAAGCGACTTAAAATTCTAGATGACGTCCAGTCTAAAGTTGAGTCAGAGTTACCTGAAGAAGAGATTGAGGCTGATGTGGAGCAGGCAGGAGCAATAAGAGATAAAGCTAAACAATGTCTGAAAAAAGTCATGAGAGCTTTTGTAAAATTATTTCCTGTACAACTAGACAGTGACAGTATTTCTCAGGGTACCAGTAATGTACAAGGTGTTAAATTACCAAAATTAGAACTACCCAAGTTTTCTGGGGTGGTAACAGAGTGGCCCGCATTTTGGGAGAAATTTGAAGCCATTGTTGATGAATCTGACATACCTACAGTCAGTAAATTCACCTATTTACAATCTCTTCTACAAGGAGAAGCAAAAGATGCAGTAGCAGGACTATCTCTCACTACTGAAAACTACAAAACAGCATGTAAACTGCTAGTGGACAGATTCGGGAAGAAGGAAGTGATTATTTTCGCTCACATACAGGCGTTATTGTCGGTAACTGTCAGCTCCGTAGGAACGAAGTCGCAGAACTTGAGGAAACTTCAAGATGAACTTTTGACTCATGTACGAAGTCTGGAGGCATTGGAGGTGGAAGGCAAAACCTATGGTCTTTTTCTCACTCCTTTGCTACTATCAAGATTACCACCAGATATCAGACTTGAATGGAGTCGCGGCGGGGTTGGGCATGAAAATGACTTGGAGTGAGAGGTTGCATAGAATCCACCTCATCTCCCAAAAATGTCCCCAAAACATGTTCCCAAAAGAAATAGAGAGCCGAGAAAGGGCTGAAGTTTTTAAGGGTGTTACGGCTAGCAATACCCCAATCAGCAAGCCACCTATTAAAGCTTATCCAGAAAGGCGTAAAGTTTATCAAGGTACTGCCTCAGCCCTAAAAACAACGTCAGATGTCCAGTCAGCTTGTGGGTTTTGTAAAAAGGGTCATCCTCCTGAAAGGTGTCGTGAAGTGATACATTTGACCATCAAAGAGAAGCAAGACAGAATTAAGGAGGCCAAATTATGCTTCAGGTGTCTTCAGCTAGGACACATGGCTAGAGGATGCAACGCCCGATGTTCACATTGTTCTGGAAAGCATCACGCGTTGTGCTGCTTTGATAAATTAGGAGAACGAAAGAAACCGCCAGACGGTGAACTGTCAGAGACATCATCACAGAGCAATCATGATAATGGCATCAACAGTGAAACATCGCATGCAGGGGTTCTGTCATCTGCTGCCTTCCAGTGCAGCCGTAAATGTACAATGTTGCAAACTGCTAAAGTATATGTGTTTAGCGAGCGAGGCAGGAGGGAAGCCACATTATTAATAGATGGGGGTTCAGACAGATCTTATATAACTACAGATTTTGTTAATAAAGTGGGCTTAACTTCAAATGCTACAGTTAATTTAGCTTATGCTGCGTTTGGTGGAGGTAAATCCACCAGGCAAAATAGGAATTTGCATAAAATCAATCTAAAAGGGGTTTTCAAGGGTCATGAACTTCAATCGCTGTTAGTGGTTGAAGTCCCGATAATATGTACACCTCTTCAGAGAGCTAAAATTCCTAGAGATGCTTTTAAGCCATTTGATGATTTAGGGTTAGCAGATCGCTATGAATGTAATCCCACGGCCATTGATATACTTGTGGGTATGGACCATTATTGGGATATAGTTAGGCCCGCATATGTACACAGTCCATCAGGCTTAGTTGCACAAGACACTGTTTTTGGATGGGTTATCTCAGGAGCATTCCAGGGTGTACAACCTCAAATTGCTCATCAGCTTTTATGTATGGAAGATATCCCAGACTCATTTTTGAGAAACTTTTGGGAATTAGAGTCTATAGGTATATCTCCCAAATCTGAAGAAAATGATGATGACTCCCACATTCTTAATCAGTTCAATAAGTCAATCACATTTAATGAAGGTAGATATGAAGTGTCATTGCCATGGAAAGCTAATAAACCTAGGTTGATCGCCAATGAAAAGGAAGCAACCTTGAGGCTGAAAAGTCTATCAAGAAGACTCGATAAGGACCATCAGTTGCAAACCACATATAATAGCACACTAGAAGAGATGGAACAAAATAATGTTATAGAAGAGGTACCTGGAGCAGAGCTGAAGTCTTCTTTTCCAGTGTTCTATCTCCCTCATCATCCTGTAGTGCGGGAATGTAGTACTAGCACTAAAGTGCGGCCAGTTTTTGATGCATCAGCCACAGGTCCGAATCAGGTTTCATTAAATGATTGCTTAGAAGCTGGACCTTCTTTAGTACCAAATCTTGTGTGTATCATTATGCGCTTTAGACGGTGGGTCTATGCTTTATCTGCAGACATCACAAAGGCATTTTTGCAGATAAAACTTCGTCGTGAAGATCAGGACGTTCATAGATTTTTGTGGAGCCATAATGGGAATATCAGAGTGATGAGATTTTTGAGGGTTACTTTTGGGGTCAAAAGCAGTCCCTTCTTGTTAAACGCTACAATACGTCACCATCTCTCATCTGTTAGACAGTCAAATGTTGTTCAGGAGCTAACAGATAATTTATATGTGGATGATTGGCTAAGTGGTGCTGATAGTGAGACAAAGGCGAGTGACATGTTCTTAGAAGCTAGAAGCCTAATGTTGTATGCAGGCATGTCATTGGCCAAGTGGAGTACGAATAGTGAGATTTTAGCAAATAAGGTGTACTCTGAACTTGATAGCAAGCACTTGGAGGCAGGATCGTTAAAGATTCTTGGCATAAAATGGACGCCCAATACTGACATGTTTTCTTATGAGGGTATTACACTACCGGAAAATGTTGTTGCCACTAAGCGGGTAGTTCTAAGCTTCATTGCTAGGCTATTTGACCCAGTAGGATTTCTATCTCCTTATGTCCTGATATTAAAGATTTTGTTCCAGGAATTGTGGCAACTCGGACTTGATTGGGACGAAGAAATTCCTCAGACTCTTGGTGAACGGTTTTCTAAGTGGCTGAGTGGAATTGAAATGCTAAGGCAGTGGGATATACCTAGGCGTTACAGCACATGTCCTTGGACCAGTATTAAGGGTTTAGAATTACATTGTTTTGGGGACGCCTCAACTAAGGCTATGGGGCAGTGGTGTATATCAGGATTCCACAAGTCGATGGAACCTTTGTGGCCTCTCTAGCCATTGCAAGGGCAAAGGTAGCTCCCTTAAAACGTGTCACTTTACCACGTTTAGAGTTGTTAGGTAGCTTGATGTCAGCTCGTTTACTCAGATTTGCGCTGGAAGCTCTTCAGTTACCTTCTAATACTCCGTACAAATGCTGGACCGATTCAACAGTAAGTTTAGCTTGGATTAAAGGGAATCCCAACAATTGGAAGCCATTTGTGGCTAATAGGGTCATAGAAATTCAGAGCTTGACTGACCCTGCAGTATGGTTTCATTGCCCAGGAAAAGACAACCCAGCAGATTTAACAACGCGCGGCCTTTATGCTCAGGAACTTGTTAAATCTGACATGTGGCTAAGGGGGCCATTTTGGCTTTCTCAACCTGTGGATTGTTTTCCCAAATTAGGACATAGTCAGCAACCTGACACACTTTCTGAGGAGTCAGTAACCGGAGATGTTGTCAGCCTGCATACTGCCTCACAAGAGGGATTATTGATGTTGTTTTACAAATGGGGTTCTTTAACTAAGACGTGGCGAATTCTTGCCTGGGTATGTAGGTTTGTGACGAATTGTGGACGTCCAACAGTTGTAGAAAGGGAATCTGATTTAACACAAAATGAGCTGCTTGAAGCTAGATTGAAGTTGTATAGATTGACTCAGTTGCATTATTTTCCAGCTGAATATGCAGCATTACAAGAGGGCAGGCCATTATTGAAAAATTCCCCTCTGTGTAAGCTCACACCCTTTATTGGGAATGATGGCCTTTTAAGAGTAAAGGGTCGGTTGCAGAACTCTAATCTGTCATATGAGTCTAAGCACCCTATTATTTTACCAAGGGGCCATCTCAGTAGTATCCTTGTTCATTTTCAGCACAAGTTACTGAAACATGCCGGAGTTGACACTATGGTGAGCTCGTTGAGAAATGTTTACTGGATTATAGGACTAAGGCGCTTAGCAAAGCAAGTTAAGCGTGAATGTGTTTATTGTCAGTTCCAAGATGCCAAGGGTTGTAATGCACCTGCAGCACCTCTTCCTGACCTGCGTGTCAGTCAGGCTCCACCATTTGCAGTTACTGGAGTAGATTTTGCAGGACCGTTGTTTTGCTCGGATGTACCCAAGAAAAAATATTACGTCCTCTTGTTCACATGTGCAGTGGTGCGTGCCATCCATTTAGAAGTGACTGACTCTTTGTCAACTGCAGATTTCCTGCTCGCCTTGAGAAGGTTTTTTTCCAGACGAGGCATGCCCTCAATCATTTATTCTGATAATGCAGGAACCTTCAAGGTGGCTGAATCTCAATTGGTGAAGTTGTTTGGTCCTAATACCCCTCAGTGGAAATATATCATGCCAAAGTCGCCATGGTGGGGTGGATGGTGGGAGCGGCTAATTCGCTCAGTAAAGTCTGCACTTAGAAAAACCCTTGGAAAGCTTACAGTCAATAAAACGGAGTTAGAGACAACCTTAATTGAGATAGAGGCTTGTGTTAACTCAAGACCCTTGACATTTTTGGGAGATGAGGTGGATTCTATGCAACCTCTCACTCCAAGTCATTTTCTGATAGGTAGATCAGCTGAATTTCAGCCAGAAATTACAGAAGATGAGCGTGTTTTGAGTAGGATGGATCTGACACATTGGGAAAGGTTGAGAGTTGACCTTCTAGATAAATTTTGGAATAAGTGGTCAAAGGAATATTTAAGTAACCTTCCTCTAACTGTTGAAAAATTCAAATCTCGGGGTGACATCAGTGTAGGTTCTGTGGTACTTATACAGGAAGATAAGGTCCCTAGAATGCAATGGCTCATGGGAGTGGTTAAGGATCTTATAAAAGGCCGAGATGGCGTAGTCCGAAGTGCCATTATTAAAACCAGCAAGGGCTTAAGATTTAGAGCGGTTCAGAGGCTTCATGACCTTGAGGTTGGGCCCGGGGGGTTGGACAATTCAAAGTCTAAATTTGATGTACCAAGAGAATTGTCAAATGATGTGAACTCCCCTCCTGACTCTACTTCTAGCGACACACGCGTCAATGAACCTCCGATAACTACAGAGAATGCCAACAAAGCCCCAGTGAGGTCTCGTTATGGTAGAAAAATAAAACCTGTAGAAAGATTTAATAATTGAAATGGTAAATTTAATATATGTGTTCATGAAGACAATTTGGATCGTAGATAACATTAACGTTATTTTGATTGATTAAATACATTCGTCGATATAGACACCTTGACTTGAAGTAACGATCAGTGTGGGTTTGCCTTAAGTAATATAAACATTTACAATCAATGTACATTATAAACGTTGAAGTTCAGTTTAATTCACTTCAACGGGGGGAGTGTGTTCAATAGACAGTATAGCGCAGATTTATGAACATTACATTATAGCGTGGATTTGTAAACGGGTTTGATAGCAGTGCAGTAAAATGACTCAGTGAAGAGAACTTGTTGTTTTTATTTCTAGGATTCTGGAAGCTGAATTATTGTGTCAGAATCCGAAACATGGCCCATATGGGCACTGATGGGTGCTTATGCGTGTGTACGTAGGACTATATGACTCAGATGAGGTGCAAGCAATACGATGAGGTGACCCAGATAAGGTGATATAAGTGAGATGACATGACCCGAATAATGTGCTAGCAGTAAGAAGACATGACCCAGATAAGACAACAAGAGGCCAGCGAGCCACCATAATCCCCTGGCCCGTCCGCGTGATAGAAATTCTTCAGGGTGCAGCCTTCCCTAAACTCTCACATTTTGTTTTACATGCAGTAAATCCAGCATAGTTTGGCATGTATATTACACATATTAAAATTAATGACAGTCGCAAGTCGGCCATTTTAGATCTGAGACCACACATTTTGTTTCATAGTAATAGTATATCTATCTGACACGGCTTTCCAGATATTACGCATATTAAAATCAATAATAGACGCAATGAGTGAGTCATTTTGAATTTGATCGGGTTTAAATTGTACAGGGCATATCCCTCCATGAAACCGCACATTTTATTGTATTGTAATGGTCTGGAAATCTGGCACGGTTTGCCAGATATGAGGCATATTAAAATTAATTATGGCCGATTGTCGACCATTTTGCATTTGATCGAGTTGATCAGGCAATACCCCTACATGAAACAATTCGCCATATATCAGCAATATTGAACAAATCAAGCTTTTTTGGCCGAGAGATACAAGGTAGGTCAAAGGTCATAACTTCCAAAAGTCACATCTACGTGTGTGATGTATGAAGAAAATCCTACATGGGTGTCTGAGATCGGCCGGACATTCGAGGCGACGCCATAAACAATAAAAATGTAAAAACATGTGTGATGAAATTCATCGTACATTACAATGTGTTGCATGTGCTGACGCAATTTACAGCTTAAATTGACGAAAACTATTCCTTCCGCAAACTAATTTTACAATTGGTGATATTTAATTTGGGTTTGAACCAGCTTGAAACCGTCTGAATATGGCCTAGCACATGCAAATAGCTATGCCTTTTCAACAACCAAGGAGGTTAGATAACCTTGCAACAACCAAGCAACACGACTTCTTGGTGTGACTGTTGAGAGAACGAGAAATGGAAATCTTTATTATAACCATGATAACGACTAGCTGTAATGTGGACGTAGTGAGCACTGAATGTATTCCTTTATTGATCAACACACATGAGAAAAATAAAGTTTATTAGACATAAAATAATGAGAATATGAGCTTAATAGTGTTAACCCTTGTCCTGTTGAATTGTTTCCTTCTATTTTTTATTCGTTCAAAGCTGAAATTGCAAGCGCAAATTCTAGCTTCAAATGACGAAATAATAGTAATATTTATGAAAAATAGACATCTCCAATATTGAATAATTAGGTTAACTAAGCATCCACCAAATTTATGTTTATCATTTTTTGAGTGATATTTCTATTGATAGAAAACATGCTTGAAACGGTATATATAAACAGTCCTAACAGGAAAACGGTTAATAATAATATGTTATGTATATCACTGCCGGTATTATACCACAGGCTGGAAAAGGAGCATATTCATATCGTCATTTTACTGCTTTTGGACAGGCGTGAGTTACTGCTGGATACCCATACAATAACTCACGCCTGTCCTAATGCGGTAAAATGACAATATTATTTTATAATTCTTTCTACAAACAAAGAGTTATTCGGGTCACTGTTGATCCGAAGAGGTACCTTTTTAACCCTTTGCCTACCATCCACCACTATAGTATATATAAGTATTCTTTTAAAAATTAAATTGTTTTAAGATTTAGAAATTGTGATTATAGTCATTGATATCACATTCCAATAAAATTATTATGGCTTTACAAAGTTGTCGCTCATAAATAGCTTCTGTAGATAACACGTTATCATTTTAGAAAAAAAAAATATGTTCACTTGATGTAATCTTCATCCACTGATTCTAGTGAGGGACACTCTAATCCAGGATCCAGGATTATATGTGTAGTAAAAAAAACTTCCCACAAACCTTGTTGCAGCACATGATATCTTAAAACAACAGATGTATGCATAATAATTATAATTGTATTCAAGTGTGTATTGTGTTGAGCATTACAACTATTATTACAGAATGAGAACAACAAAGGAAAATGAAGATAAACGATATTAATGTTCTTTTGCAAACCAACAATATATCGAATAACCACATAAAGTATAACCAATAAGCAGAGAAAATGCGCTCATAAAAAACAAATATATTTCTTCTCATATATCCATCCGCTGATTCGAGGGCCATTTCTGTCGGCCTTGGTTATAGCCGAACTCATCCATTAACTGTCCGCTGGGCTGCTTTAAATCTGATGATGATAATAAGCTCCTGATATCCACGGCAGAGTCATAATCCTTACTGGGCCAGGCATTCACATCAGCACCGGATGCTCGTCTGATGTAGCCACTGCGCTTACCTAAAACAGAACACACATAACACATTTTTATGACAGCTTTCAGGCTCAGCATTGTACATTAACCCCTAAAGTGATCAAATAAATTCAGAATTTTTATTTTTTTTATTTGACATCATCATAAATGTCTTACTTAGCTCTTTCTGAGTCATTTGAATATTTATGTTATGGGTCTAAGGCTATTAGAAATAATACTTAGACGTCAGAAATGATGTATACAAATCTCACACGAATAGTAACAGACCTAAGGTTATTTTTCAATCCTAAATGATCATAAATGTTTTAGTTAGCTCTTTCTGTTTTTGTTTGTGAATACCTGTGTTATGGGTCTAGTAGTAAGCCGTGGACCAGGCGACTCCCTCTGCTTACGATCAGCGCTAAGTCTAGTATGGCCATTATAAATATGTTACTCCTTCAGTGCTGGGGTCGACTTTAGACGTCAGAATCTGACGTCTACAGACGTTTTCCGCACTGATAGGGTTAGGCATTGCGTCAACATCTCGTGATTGTTTTGTAAGACTAATTATTATTTTCGTATTGGCGGCTTTTGTTATGTAGAAACGACAAGCAATGTTCCATAGACATTGTGACTAAATGGGCTACCTTTCGAGATTTCCACTGTAGCAATTTCTATGAAAGGTCACAAGGGTTGTACCCTGACTGTTCAAGGTAAACTATATGTGAGATCTCGCAGATTATAAAATATTTTCATATAGCTTAGTTCTTGGTATATAAAGTTAAATAGAACTAGAAACGACTTTTACTTTTCAAGTAACAGTAATGTTTGGACTTTGACTTTTGCGACTTTTTGTGATATCTGGAAATTTTGGAGCATTTAGACCATTTGGAACATTTGAAACATTTTTACATTTCGGCCATTTGAGACATTTGGAACAATTCTCTGCAATTACAACTGTTATTTTGATGTTTAAATCTGGCATTTAAAATGTTGCTACTATTGATTTCAAACACCCGATGTTGGTTCAATGCTGGGCCACTGTTCGCGATGCTGACCCACCACTGAAACATTATTGGATATACATATGTATTTTAATTATTACCCCCTGGTAATTAGAGGTAGGTCAAGCCGGTCGGGAAGCCCAGTACAAGCCACCACCATTGAATTGATCAACCGACATGTAAAGCACTCTACCAACATTAGTACACATGGTGGATTTACTAAATCCTGAACAATTCTGGATCCACTAGCGGGATCACTGAAAAAAGATATAGCCTGGTACCTGAATACCTAAGGATCATTGTGCCAAAGTTTGACGTCGATTACTCCTAACTGAAGGAGAAATAGCCCTTGCAAAAATGGTCAGTGGTAATCCATATAGTGGATTTATGAAATCTGGATTAAATCCAGATCCACTATCGTGATAAATAAAAAAAGGTCTAGTCTGGAAGATGTATACCTAAGGACCATTGTGCCGAGGTTTGAAGTAGATTACTTGTAAACTGTCTCTGTAATCGCGGACTAAGAAAGATAATAATAATAAGAAAAAAAAAAGTTGCTTTGCGACTCCAACATGTTTGGACCATAAGGTCCAAACATAATTACTAAGCTACGCATCGAGTATTACTGTAGTTGTAGTAGTGGTTGGGAATTAAAGCTAATAGTCCTTTACTTGGGCTATCGCAATCCCCACCTCGCAGTGAATGAAAATATTGCCTTATTTTATAAAATACATGATGCTCGTGATGCCCACAATAAGTTGTATAGCCACAATGTGGCCATTGAGGTGACGCAACGCGTTGGCAAGACACAACTTCAAGTGATTGAAAAAATTAAATTAAATAACTTTGAGCTTTAATGTTTAACTGATACACAAAGGTATGTCAAGCAGCAAAATGTGACTATGTAAACGGTGAAATTAGAGCTAAAGCGTAATAGAGTTGACTTGGATATCCCAGCGAAATGGAGACGTTGAGCCTATGTCGGCTCAATGTTGGGCCACCTTCTGCAACATTGATCCGATGTTGGTTCAATGTATCGTGTCTAGGCCTATATTGCGCTTTAGCTGCAAATGTTTGAAAAGTCCTGCGGTATTTGGTATGATATATTCCTGGTTCCGTGCATAAATATGGTGGAGGATAAATAAACTATGACAATGAAGGGATGTGATCACAACATGACACACATGTGATTGCCATGCACCAAATCAATGTGGGAGGAGACAAATCAGAACAATTATATGTTGCCGGGCAGCAGAAATGCAAGAAGTTGCTACTGTTTACCATTATCCTGATTATATGACATGGTGATGTGGATACGATACTCTCACCTTGTGTGCGCATATGACTATACTTAGTGTACGCGATGATCCATTATAATCGATGATGGGTCGTTTGGTACATCAATTGCGATGATCTATTATAAATGTGATTGATCTATTATTTCTGATAAATTGAACTATGGACTACTTCTCAGTTTCTCAAATAACAGACCGATCGAGCATGGGTTATATTACATGTAATGGGTTCACCCGACCCGCAACCCAGCAAACACAAAACATTTCTATAACATTTGTACAATATCAGCCCAACGTCTTCGACGCTAGTCCAACATTATGCAAACGTTATACAAATGTTTTGTGTTTACTGAACAGGTGCACGTGTTCTTATCAAAATGGTTGCAGTGTAGAGAATTAGGGATGTTGATAAATTACATGACAAAATAATGTGCCTAACTTGTCACAATTTTGCTCAACCGATAGTTGTGATCATCGGTTGGTTACACCAAACAATTATAACCAATCATCGATTATGATATTCTAACCAATTCACATCATTAGAGACATTACAATTTACAATTACAATTTATTTGCTAGAAATTTTTAATAAAAAACTCAATAATGGAGTGTTATTATCAGCATTATTTACATTTGATGTAGATAAATACAACGATGTTCACTCAGGAAACATTGTCGGAGAGTGTAGTGATGAAATACGTATCAAAACAACAGAAGATTTTAACCCTTTAAGCCCTCACGATGCATTAAAGCATCATTTTACATCTCTGAAAACAGAATTAATTCTCCTACAACTAAGGGTTTTTGATTGAAAATTTCCATGAAACTGGTTTACTAATACTGGTTTACTAATTTTTCTAAATTTCTCACCTTCTTAAAATCATCTTCATCCGCTACAAGTCGAGAATTGCGACAGCAATTCGCGGCTTGTAGTGGATAAAGACGTCTATGATAAATTCAGGATTGAAATGGTTAATAGGAGAGCTAACACAGTAATGTAACAGTTTAAATTAACACCGCATTCAATTAAACATAAACTATTTATATCATCGTGTTCTTCTTTTTATGGGAAATGTCAGCAAAGTCAATTATTAAAATAAGTTTTATATTTCTTGGAGAAGGTGTTTATGCCAATTATATCAATTACCATATAGATAGAACTAACAATAATTGGTTACATTTGATTTCTAGAGACCAACCAATAGACGTACAATTGCACTTACGAATGATTAAATGTGTAATATTTACTTTGATAAGCAGCAGTTCACTAAAACATTTAATTGCAAGATTATATATCATATCAGATTATTGCAGTATATGGTTTGAATAAAAACATTAACTCATTATCAGGTGATTATGACTAATAGAAAGACATACAAACTAAAATAATTAATGTTTCTGACTCGAACATAAACGCTAAAAACCAGAAGAGCTGCAAGTAATGTTATAGACTTGTTGACAATGCGTGAAAACTATGACAAACGTGGATTCTCGCATGAAGCATTGAATAATATGATCATTATTCTGTGTTTTTACACATAATTATTGATACATAAAGATCTGACACCAGATCAATTTAGCTATGTTTTATTTTGTTTATATTATTACATAGTGTAATAATTATGTTCTTTGAGTAAGGATGGCAGGCCATTTTTTTATTTTAGTGAAATTTTGTTCACATAAGGTCCATTATATTCATGACTGAATAAAAAAAAAATTATACAAAAAATCAAATTATTGACAAAGTTATGATACATTTTGTATAGCACCCGTCTGAATTTCGAAAATAAAAAAGAACAGAAAAGACGCCGAAAATGGCAGATAAAATCTATCCCAATTTTTAAAATATTTCTAACAGTCGAAATAATTTCATTTTTTTACCACATTCTCAGCAGAACATAGTTATGATTATCTAAACAGACTGAAGAAAAAAATTCCAAATAGTCCTTATTTCACTTTTAATTACACTTTATATGGTGAATTTGGAAGAAATTCGCTACATATAGTCAATTATAATGCATAGTAGTATCTAATTTTAAATATTATATGTAGACCTACATGTCAAATGTAAACATTAAATCAGTGGACACTTGTCAGTAGCATTATAAGTCACAACACTATTTATTTCATAAAAACAGACTTAGTAGTTTAAAGCACAATGAGGATATATTGGGAAATAAAAATAATAACGTTTTGGGTATATGTCTTAAAAATATATGACAATCAAAAGATGCAGCTACACTGTATAAGTATAACACTATTTCTTAGACCTCATGGACATTCTGTTGCAGATTACATTTAAACCTATAAAATAATAGGATTTAGCAAATAAACCGTCTGTGGCTTACAATTCCAGAATACACTAATGTGAAGAAACTATTAATATTTATAACTTCTTACTGTATTTTCAGTTACATTGTCTTTAATATTCACATAAATATATCTTACGGGTGACTTCACATTTATTATTTTTAAAATAGACTGTATATAAATATTTCACCGCCCCCATCTATTCTCTTTCCTCATCTTCATTCAATCTATATTTATAAGTCAATTACTGTTGCAAATCCAATCACAAATATAATCATGATAATCAAATAAGAGCAAAGCAGGGCTAAATGCCATCTCTGATGCAATAGTAAGTATTTTTTTTTAACAAATTCTATTTGTTATTGTGTTGTTCAAATTTTAATAACAAGGTTCAGAAATAAATCATACTTGAAGCTGTTTTGTGTTGTGCTTTTTACAATGGGTACAAAGTGGTTTTTGTTTGATTCTAAATCTCCAAAATTACATTGTGTTCGAAGGTGAGTGGGTAAGGTGGAGGGCATGAACCAGCGATGTGGAGACTAGACATCAAACACATTACAATAACCTGATGCTGTTTCAATGCCTGTGACACCAGACAAACATTGAAACAGCAGAAGTAGACAGAATGACTGAGGTGATGAAGATGAGTGAGGTGGACAAGATAAAGAAAACGATTCTCCAAGCCCTAGAGAGTGACATAGGATTTTGGCGACCATCTTGGATTTTCTTTTCGAAACTGAAAAACATCAAAAAAATACCAGGCAAGTGTTTGCAATTGCACTCTGATACTATTATTTTAACAATTAAAAATTGAATATTAACTGTGGTTATAGCCGGTTTCCTTGGTTGTGACCTCTAAATGGCATTGGTTATTAGTGGCCATTTTGTTTTGGATCTTTAGATGACATTGAAACGTAAAAATAATCATTCCAATGAAACCAGTGTATTCAAAGTAGGCAAATATGAGGTATTACACAATATTCTAGAGCTATTCTGTCAAAAGTGAAAAATTCAATATGGCTGACGGCAGCCATCTTGGTTTTGACGCCTAGATGACCTTAAATCGTAAAAATAATCAGACCAATGGAATCAGTGTATTCAAACTAGTCAAAAATGAGGTATTACACTAAATTCTAAGGCTATTATGTCAAAACATCAAAATTTTACATGGCCGGCGGCAGCCATCTTGTTTTGACCCCTAGATGAATTTGAATCATAAAAATAACCATACCAGTGGAATCAGTGCATTAAAATTGGTCAAAATTGAGGTATCACATAAGATTCTGGGGCTATTTTGTCAAAAGTTAAAAATTCAATATGGCTGACTGCAGCCATCTTGGTTTTGACCCCTAGATGACATTAAATCGTAAAAATAATCATATTAATGGACTCAATGTATTCAAATTAGTCAAAAATGAGGTATTACATGAGATTCTAGGGCTATTCTGTCAAAAGTTAAAAATTCAATATGGCCGACGGCAGCCATTTTGGATTTATGCAAATAAGCATATGAAGAAAAAAAATGAAACATCGCCCCTACATCAAATCTTGTTTTACATATGTTGGATGACATGTGTTCAAAATTTCATAACTCTTTCCGGATTATAACTGGCTAATGTCTTACGGGCTATACCACAAGGTCAAGGGAGACATGGACTGGTTCGAGCCCCGCCCAGGCAGGTACATAATTAGTCTGAAGCAGAAGAAACAGGTAGTTTTGACAGGCAGATTCGTAAAGTACGGAAACCGGCTCGGCACTCATTGGTACTAACTCAGACTAAAAGATACATTTTATACTGCCTTAGCCAGTGTTAGCGATAGGCCTACATTCGATTTAGCGAGTGATCAACATTGTCTGAAGGCCCGGTGCCGTGGCTAGCTGTCCCAAACAATAACAATGAAAATGTGTCAGAATATGCTGAGGTGGTGTCAGATAAAGTTAAATTTCATGTAAAGAACATGGGCATACGGCCCAAAAAACTGATCTATGGTGGAGTTGACATGATAAAGAACATCTTAGTAATATTTTCATATCGCTGCTAGTTGCTGTTTGAAAGGTATAAGAAAAACAATTTTTTAATTAAAAAATTAGACGTCTTCCTAATCTGAAAATCTCTCCTGGGAATAAACACGGTAAAGAGAAATATGTCCTCGTTTCATATCCGTTCCAATATCGAATCAAAAGGCTCCATAGATTCTGTGATTGACCTCTAACCTAGGTCACTGTTTCGGGCTAAATTGATGAGAAAAAATATGCCATTTGCGGAGCGAAAACAGAAAGTGAAGTTCAGCGCCACCTAGTGAGCGCTGCCATCCTTACTTTGAGACACAGCTTCAAGTGGGTAAAAAATTAAACTGGATGACTTGGCGGGTATGGGGTTATTGTGAGCTAGGACTTTTTTGGGGGGGCACCGCGGTTCAGTGTGTGTAACTGGCAGTAGGCACAGCGGCTCAGCGTGTGTCACTGACAGTGTTACATATATCATCTCAGAAGGTTTGGATGGCTTATCAAATCAGTGCTGTCTGCAGCAGAACATAAACACAGACGCTAATCCCGTTCATCACTAAAGACATGACATCGGGTTCATCTCAGCAAACACCAGACGTTGAATCGATGCTGGTTTGAGGCTGGGCCAGCGTCGCAGACGGTGTACCAACATTAATCCAGGCTTTGATGATAGTCGCGTGTCTGATGTGTTATATGAAGATGACATCATGCAGTCTAGAGGGGTCCGTCTAGGAGAACGAGAGACATTTTAATGCTGAGCCAACGTCGCAGATTGTGAAGAAACGCTGTACCAACGTTTGGTCAACTTTACCTAATCGTCGGTATATCCGATAAAATCACATCGTAATCGTGTGTCCTTTTCTCAGGTAATTAATATCCGTTTCTCCAAATTTGTTATGGGCTCCCGATAAAAAAAACACTGGTCCCAACAGGGGTATCAATATTATCAAAATGTTATTATTCAGAAGATATATAATGAGGATTGAAATAGTTTTCTTTTGAGTCGGAAAACTAAACATGTATATACACATAGAAAATTGCAATGAGAGTGTAGGTAATAATATTGCTTTCCGGTTGCGAAAGCCACCAAAAGACTACTAAAGAGAGGGGCATAGTGCAATGGTTAGAGCGTGGCGCTTTCACGATGTCGATGCCTGCCATGCTTTGTGCAGGATTTTCAGAGAAATATCTTGTTTCTCCCCCTCTGAATCTTTGGAAATTATTTACATGGTGTGTCCTTGGCAAGACACTTCACCCTCGAATGCTTCACTTGACTGAGGTAAAAATAAGTACTTCAGAGATGACAATGTGTACGATAAATTTAATGCACCCAAATGGCTGCAGGACTGTATGCTCTCCATGGAGTTCAAATGACACACAAATGAACAAGTCCAGTGACCAGGGGGTAAAATGTAAAAGTCAGATGATAGGTCTTCAGACATGATATCAGACCATAAACCTGCACCTTTACTAATGATTGGTTGCTTTCGTGGTGGTCACCTATGACCTCTCGGTCAAGGATGTGCCCCACAATATTGAATTATTAAGAGTGAGCGAGGAAGAAACATTGTGTTTCTTTAAAACTTGAATGCCAGAGTGGGGCTCGCGGACGGGGCAAAAGGGCTGGGTGTCAAGCCAAACAAGCAAAAATCACGATTATCACGATTATTTATATTATTGGTGGTTTGGTATGTACACATAATATATGACTAAACTGAATGAAAGAATAAATGAATGAAGGAATGAATAAATTAATGAATGAATAAATAAATGAATGAATGAATAAATGAATGAATGAATGAATGAATAAATGAATGAATGAATGAATGAATGAATGAATGAATGAATGAATGAATAAATGAATGAATAAATAAATGAATGAATGAATGAATAAATAAGTAAAAAAAATGAATGAATGAATGAATGAATGAATGAATGAATGAATAAATAAATGAATGAATGAATGAATGAATGAATGAATGAATGAATGAATGAATGAATGAATGAATGAATGAATGAATGAATGAATGAATGAATGAACGAATAAGCGAATGTATTGATGAATGAATATCTGAAAGAACTAATTAATTAATTATTGAATGAATGAATATTTGCAAGCAAGTGAGCAAGCGAGCAAGCAAGCAAGCAAAGCAAGCAAGCAAGCAAGCCAGCAAGCAAGAAAGCAAGCAAGCAAACAAACAAATAAGTAAGCAAGCAAGCAAGCAAACGATATTGGGCCGGAGAAACGAGCGGATCTCTATACGAGAACTTCCACTATAGTTGGCTAGAATTATTCATGTTAATAATGGGCGGACTTTGGGTGTGATGTCATGAAACTTCATCCAGCCCAGAAAAAATGTGTTTCCCAGTCCTAATAATTAGTGGACTAAAATTTTATCAAAACTCACAGAACAGGTAATTGTGAAACTTCCAATAGTTCGCTAAGCTGTTCTACTGCAAAATTAAGACATAAGCCTAGTCTTGCTATAGGGGAAGGTGCTTCACCCGGAAGCAAGACACCTTATTATATGTTGCAATACCGCTGAAGCACAACCAACGTCGGCGACGTTGAACCAAGATTAACCAGGCGTAATTACGGTCAGCGAGTCGTCTTTCCTGGAAGATTCACAGCCGTTTTCGGTCCAGGTATAAAGCCTTTATGTTTTATCTTCATACTTCCGCATCGCAAGAGATTACTCATATGTAATACCTGTCATAGGTAAATCACGAAAGGCGGGTACATGGCCATTCTGAAAGTCATGTGCACCCTCTGTAGACCTGTCATGCAGATACTCTCTCTAACATGGTGTCATGCGTGATACTCTCTCTAACATGGTGTACTGCTTTCTAATGAGCCGTCAACAAGCGCATATGACGACCAGTAATTTACCGTTTTCGCATATTTACATATGCTAAAAGTGTTCAATTGTTTTATTAGATATTTATGAATAGCTGTTGTACCACCTTGCAAACACATGTACGAATTGGAATCGATTAGCTGTGTTTTTAAGGTGAAATAGACACCTGCTCACTTAATATCGGCATGAAAATTGACACTTTTGTTGATTTTATTCCAACATGGATAAACCTGCCGCGCCCCAAAATCATCTGAATATACATTGTTGTCAAATACATCAAATCGATATCCCACCTGCTCAAATAGTATCCTCCAAATCTACGATATTCAGCAAAGCATTAGCTGAAATGGTCCTGCTTTCTAACAATTCTATTTGAGATATGTCCTGCTTTCTAAGAGCAAGTGTCCTGCTTTCTAAGGCGCAAAGTGGCACATTTGATATGGCAAATAAGTATAAATTGTCTACTATCCTTACTATTTATATTAATCATTCAACGCGGACAGAAGAGGCTGACACCATTAGGATGGTTTATAGCATGGTGGCGCTAGAGTATATGAGCACGAGCTACAAAGAGAGCCAAAATTTAATTCTGCATCCACGAGTCATGGTGGAAAGGCAAGGTTCTGTATCATGGGATGGCTTCTATTCTGCCGTACAAAGCCAAAAGGAGGTATCTGCTTACATGTAAAGTGAGCAGATACTGGCTTTTAGCTTTGCGGAATAGTAATGTGTTCTAATGGATATGTAAACTGTGATAAAATACATTTTAAAATAGTCTACTGACCTTTATTAAATTTCAGATTTAAAAATAGGTTAGGTTAAGTTACATAGGTTTAGTCTATATTTGTGTAGGCCTATTGCTGGGCTCGTCGTTTCTTGGCCAATTTGTGTTTTTGTTAGTTGGCCCTATATTTCACGTGACGAAAATATTTGTTATCTCGTTATAAATCGACTTAGTATAAGTCGTTTAGCGACTTATAAGTCGTTAAATCGACTTAAGCTAAGTCGTTCTAACGACATATAAGTCGTTAAATCGATTCTGTATAAGTCATTATAATGACTTATAAGTCGTTAAATCGAGTTAACAGATGTCGTTAAAACGACTTATTAGTCGCTAAATTGACTAAAGCCTACTTATAACGACTCATATGTCGTTAAATCGACTTAGTAAGCTATAAGTCGTTACAAAGACTTATAAGTCGTTAAATCGACTTACTTAAGTCGTTAAACGATTTATAAGTCTTTTAAGTCGCTATAACGACTTGCATTAAGTCGAATCTTAACAACGACTTATAAGTCGTTATAACGAGATAAAAATATCTTTGTCATTTTGTTTCAACGCTTCTGTATATATGTGCTTGCGGCGTTTGCAAGTCAAAGCGGGGACAACTTCAATGTTGTGCCAGCTGTCGAGATGCTGGCCCAGTATTGAGATAGTGTTGGCTGAATATCTCTTTCAGCGGGTGTGTTGGCTTAGGCTAGGAGTCATAATCTATAAATATCACACACTCGCAACCTCCAGCAATAGTATGCATAGTATGCATAGGAGGCCTACTTACAGGTAGGCCCACCTGTAGTATAGGCCTATTCCGTGAAACTCAATGACCTTCACCTAATACAATAAAGTATGAGGGGGGGGGGTTCTTACGTCTTACATAACATCATTTCCACCGAGTAGTCATTTCGGTGACGTCACTGCGTTCCACAAAATAGGCCTAGGTGGAGTATTTTAAAATAAAACCCTGGACAGGATCTTTATGATATAAATAATATATTTCAAAATCTAGACTAGGCCTAATCAAATCAGACATTTTCAGCGTGCCACCGATCCAACGGTCACACGACGTTGTAGCAACGTTGAATCAACGTCAATGATGTTGAATAAACGTTTCAACAATGTCGTGTGCCCAGTGGGGAGCCACGACCAGTTGAAATTATGCGCGGATAAATAATCCAGCCCCCCCCCCGGTAATTGAATATCCCCCTCTCTTAACAGTTATTTTGATTATAAATATATGGTTGATACATTCCCCCTCCCCCTGTAGGTCTAAATGAAATGAAATGAATCGGGCTCTAGGCCACCTTTGTGCACATATAGGCTAAACTGGGCCAGGAGAACTTCCTGAGGATTGTGAGATGAATGAGATGACACTACCCTCCAGACACAGGATTCGAAATTCGAGCCCTGGTGGTCTGAGGTCGAGCACGCTACCTCTCGGTCACGGAGGCTCCCCACAATATTGAGCTTTACGAGTGGATGGGGAAGAAACATTTTTGCTTCTTTCAAACAGGCCGATATAGTAGGCATATGTTTGGGGCTGTTGCAGTGTATAGTCTATAATCCTAGCATAATGCCTAGTTAGGCCTACCGTTAGGACGTGATTGATATTGAAAGGTTACAAGGATACACAAAAAAAACGTGAAAGTTCATGTAGACTAAGTGGTTTAGCTTCAATGATTCATAATATTTACCTATGACAGACTCCTTTCCTTAGGACGCTGGTTATGATGCGCATGCGGGTAGGTCTACAACATGTGCTCAACGATCCAGTCGGTTTAATTTACACCCCAGTGCTATTAAGTTTAATTTGTATGTATTTTACATAAGACTGATTGCAGCCCCGTTTGCGCATCAGTTGTTGTAGTATTATTATACATGTAATGATGATTTACAACCTTGTTCAAATTGTCAATACTTAACTGCAACAGTTATATTGTGATGTTGCTGTATTGAGCAGATCACTTAGAAAGCAGGACATACTTGTTCAATGTATTATTAGAAAGCAGGACAATGTTGGCTAGAAAGCATGTCCCTTTCTGATAATACTTTGCTGGATATCGTAAATTTGGAGGATAATATTTGAGCAGGTGGGATATCGATTTGATGTATTTGACAACAATGTATATTTAAACGATTTTTTGGCGTGGCAGGTTTATCCATGTTGAAATAAAATCAACAAAAGTGTCAATTTTCATGCCGATATCAAGTGAGCAGGTGTCTATTTCACCTTAGAAACACAGCAAATCGATTCCAATTCGTACATGTGTTTGCAAGGTGGTACAACATTCATAAAATATCTAGTAAAACAATTGAACACTTCTAGCATATGTAAATATGCGAAAACTGTGAATTACTGGTCGTCATATGCGCGTGTTGACGGCTCATTAGAAAGCAGGACACCATGCTAGAGAGAGTATCACGCATGACACCATGTTAGAGAGAGTATCTGCATGACAGTTCTACAGAGGGTGATGTGGCTGCAGCGATAAAACTTTACGACTGTCACTCGCTCACTCGCTGTGCGTGCAGCACTGGGAAACTCCCAGAAAACAGCACGTTCACCTTATATTACGTTTAACCATTTCTCGCTTGTGATCTAATTTAAATGTATCAAATTTAAACAATATACCGCAAATATTGGCTTAGTCGAATAAATATACTATACAATAGTAAAAAATGTTTGTGTATAAACTTTATTTTCATCATGGTGATCGGTAAATAAGATCACCGTCCCCCCCCCCCCCCAGCCTGTGTAGACAGACTGCGTGGTAATTATTATCTCTCATCGTTTTTACTGCTAGATATTAACACATTTATATGATTTAAATGGATTTAATGTGAAAATTTATGTTTTACAATACAAATCACGTGGAATTAGTTACTGCTTATTCACATATTTTAAAAACTACATAGTGTCGATAACTAATGATTGGATTGGTTTGCTTTTGTTAATCATGTGGAGGAAAAAAAACATATTGATGGTGTATAGCGGTATCACAGACTTTACATGTTTCATTAGTTATGAATGAATGTTATTTTGTCATCACTAGTTTTGCTGATTGTTTTTTTGTAGGCTGATCGGAAAAGCAGACAACATTAGCTGCATATCGGATCTTTCCACCACATTATCATGATTTTCATGTTATTCTAATACGATTTTGCATCTACGGTAATTTATTATATTGGCAGTATAAAAAAAACGTATTACTCCCCTATATACTTTCAAATCTCCCACAAAACATCTTACGTCTTCAAAATATAAATCTTCTTTGTATGTGTAAATTTTATTAGGTGAAATATATAAAATAATTGTATTTAATTAAACGTGCTAAAATCATCAGAACCCTTCATGGCTGTGCAAATGAATTTCGTTTTTGTCCACGGGAAGCGATTTTCTAGATCGAATTTCTCTGACGTCATGTGGTGGAATTTTGTCTGAAAGGTTTTAAGGCATGAACATGCAGCTGTTGGTGTACAATGCATCTTCAAAATTTCAACCCCAGTCAAAACGAATGTTGGCCAAACGGTAATTTTGAAAACCTTAACTAGTTCGTGTACAACCATACAACAAGAAGACGTTAATCCGGTACCGCTTCGATGTTTGGCCAGTGAAAAAAATAAAAAATGAAATGAATCGGGCTTTAGGCCACCTTTTTGCACATATAGGCTAAACTGGGCCAGGAGAACCTCCTGAGGATGGTGAGATGATTGGGATGACACTGTCCTCCAGACACAGGATTCGAAATTCGAGCCCTGGCGGTCTGAGGCCGAGCACGCTACTTATCGGTCACGGAGGCTGCCAACAATACTGACTAGGCCAGTGAAAAAGAAAGTTAGAGTTAACCACGCAAATAATGGACGGAATTTGTTTTTGATGTCATGTATTGTAGTAACTAATAATTTGGGCACTAATATTTCATGACAACTCACTGGACTGGCCATTTTGCTATATGCTTCCATAATACCGCTAAACTTAAATCACTTGACCCGGATTTTGAGAAATATAAGTTATATAATGTAGCTATGAGTAATTTTGTTAGCGCGGGGATATACTTAAGTCGTCCGAATTTGACATATGTAGACGTCAGATTCTGACGGCTAAAGTCGATCGCCGCACTGTATAAATATTTATAATAGCCGTAGTACCATACCATAGGTATTCAAATGAATCACAAAGAGCTAACTATGACATTTATAATTATTTCAAATTGAAATAAACCCTTTGGTCTCAATGGTTTATACAAAAATGAATCAGCGTTTTAAGGGTTAATATTTAAAACGCTACATTACAAATTGAATGTTCATCTACCGCGAGCCACAACTTCAAGTCCGATTACAAACGAGTATACATGTAGTCTTGCCTAGCGATGTAAAGGTTAAATTGATGTCCTACGTACGTTTTGTGTCTTACTTGTGTATTGTATCAAATGTGACCCGCCATGCGAGAAGGTACATCCCTGCGGGTTCGCTACAATTATTTATGACGTCATTTAAAATTTATTTTCTCTGATTACATAGCTAAACTTAAAATTTTAAAATCTCATAAAACAAAAAGTACTTAAATTTTTTCAAAAAATATTTGAGTTAGCGAAACAGGGAGGACAATGCTATCGAATCAACTAAACAAATGAATTTTAAAAAATTGGACCTCATCGCCCTCTTCGCGTGGCGGGTCACAAATAACCCTTTAACCATTTCAGACCTGAATTTACCATTGTCATCTTTATCCACTACAAACCGCGAATTGCTGTTACAATTCACGACTTGTAGAGGATGAAGATGGCTTGAAGTTGCTTATAGATTAAAAAAAGCAGTTCCATTATTTTTTTTTGTTCTAGAACCCCTAGGTGTAGGGAGTTAAGTCATATCGTTCAGAGATGCAAAATGATGCTTTAATGCATCGCGAGGGTTTAAAGGGTTAATTGAGGGATCAAATAGTACAAAAGGGGCATCAAATCAAAAAAATACAGAAGCGCTAAATAAAATGAACAGCAGCAGACGAGAGTTTTATTGTAGAATTCAAGAAATATTTCAATAGATGCTCGTTGGCGTACATCATTAGGATCTTGATTATGTGAATGATATCTTAAATATGGGACAGACAGACAGACAGATATTTTTTTGACATAATAATCATGGTAATGAGAGAGATATATGTACATGTATATACAACAATGTTAATTTGTTAAAATCATATGACAATATACATGGTATGACAAACAACTAAAATCATGTTAAGTGGCATTGTCATAATAAAAACTGGGTATTTCGGTAATATAAATGGCTACTACCCAAAATAAAAGTAAAAGGCATTGTCAAGATAACATGGTGGTCTATCTAGGAATGTTGCAGAGGGTACCTTCCTTTGCCACTTTACTTGCATGTTTTACCCATTCATTTTCTGGAATTTCTCTTCTATTGTCTTTGCTATACTTTGACCTGGTTATCCCTGATTGAATAGGGGTAAGTTTTTCCCCCCAGCTAAAATTTTGATCGGGAAATAAAACTTACTCCTATCCTCTACATAGGGCACATTTGCGAACTGTTCATGTAGTTTGGTCTCAGTCCCTTTGGGGATAATTTCAAGACTCAGTGTCTTTGGGTCAACCACGCGGTTGTCATCAGTGAGATGTGCAGTAATGGTCAGAATTGTGCCATGTATTTCGCCCTTACCTGAAATATCAAAGTTATCAGATGAACCTGTAACAAACGCCTTTAATTTTACTGTTGTTGGAATAACTACACTCATTTCATTCCGCATTCTGACAACCACTTTGCCAATATCACGTCAAACTTCAATCACTCTGGCATGAGACACAGGTAATCCCATTGAATGAGATGTCTGTATTGACCTTTTCTGCCTCCCTTGGGCATGTGGTTTAAGACCATTATAAAGAGTCACTCGTGTCTCTCTGTGGCTCATTTGATATAAATGATCGCTAGTCGTATGTCTTTTTGAAGTATTACTACAACTTAACGTCTTCTCTGTCTTCCACTTATGCAAAACAAAAGCGGAACAAATTTCTAAATGTTTGTGAGAGAAATACAAGAAGAGAAATAGTACTAGGACTACACACAATACTAATAGTAATTGCCAGAAAAAAGCGCAGACATTTTCTTGCAAATTAATGTTATGACCTTGTAAACTATTATGATTGCTTTGAAAACTAACATAAAAATGTTGATGGTAGTTCTTATTTCTAAATTTTAAATGTGTGTGTAATCGAATGCCTTGTGCTTTAAAAGAGAAGGTTTTCACTTATAAATTACCTGTTTCACATACCGACTGGGATCCTTCCAGCATAACTGTACACTCCACGCAGTGGTCAGAATTCTGGATGTTTTGAATCATTTTCACGAATAACTTTTATCAAGTGTGGCTTTTAAAGTACATATTTTACATGGCGGCCATATTGAATTTTGCTAAACCATCTTTAATAATAATGATAATATTTTTCTAAGTTACAATTTAGGTTCATTAACCCTGGAAACATAGGTGTAGAACTAAAAATACTACTACTACTACGTTCCATATTTTGTGTTTCACGTCATTTTTAGTGATTTCGCGCAATGGCGGAAATGACGCTTCAAAATAAAAAAAAAACCCGAAAAAATTTGCATCTACCAAAAAAGTGAAAGAGCAGATCTTTATCGTCATTTTAAGCCTACATACAAAATGTTGTCACCAAGTGAAAGATTGTCTCAATATTACCCAAATTCCCTCTCCGCTAACACTGTACTATTTTTATCACCTGTACTCAGAAATTGGGTCGCAGTTCCTGACATAGATATACATTATGGGCCATGATTATTATACCTTATACTTTTTATCAGCAATGATTGTATCTCCATCATGAGAAATATGATTTAGATTCAGCATTTTGACTTTGCACACGAGCATAGAATTACGCTGGTACTAATGCCCCTTCCGAGAATCACTCTCTCTGACGATGAAGATGGACGGCATCAGACAAGAGTGTGGAATATGTGTGTCATGTAATCTTGAATAAATAAGTAGACCCCAGCTGTGCTGTCTTATATAATATAATGGCAGTGCGTGAGACTTTTCCTCATTGCGATCATGCTATGCACACTGAGAAACATAGGACCTAGTATAAATTACCAACTATCAATTGAATCCAAATGGAAGCTTTGAATATTATTTACCAATTTAGACAATCATAATAGCCCCTCCCCCCATCATAATGCATATGATCCGCCACAGTTTGTATAAATAGTATAATTCGGTCATAAGAAATGAATTCTGATGCTAGAAATAAGATTTACAATGCATGGGTATATCTTGTGTCACATAGATATGCATCTTTTGTTAGAATTATTATAATCAATATATTAACAATCTATCCAACTTGTCTAATATAAAAACAGAAACACTAGATATTGTGATAAAAACAGGACAACTTTGCGAAAATATCCAATGATCAGATTAAAACACTCACTAATGATTTACGAGACTATTAGTCAGCATCACATGAAATAAATCTAACTTGGCAGTACGCGTATCTGTGGGGTTCAATAAGCCGTTTGTCAGCAAGGACAAGGTACCTGGTGAAGTGGTTAAAGCTGCCTGATTCGGAAATCGCTGGCTCGTCCCCCGCCCTGGGATTCAAGTTTCAATGAAACAAAATGTTTCTTCCCCGCTTACTCTTAATGATTCAATATTGCTTGGAACCTCCGTGGCTGAGATATAGCACGCTCCGCCTCAGACCCCCAGGGATCGAATTTCGAATCCTGTGTCTGGAGGGCACTGTCATCCCATTCATCTCACCATCCTCAGGAGGTTATCCTGACCCAGTTTAGCCTATATGTGCACAAAAGTGGCACACATAAAACCCCATTCATTTCATTTCATTCGTTTGTCAGAAATTCAGTAAAATACGAAAATAAAAATATTTTCAACTGTTGTCTCGATTGCTCACAAAAAATGATATTGTTTTTAACAACATTATTAGCATTTGGGCTAACGTATTTTGTTTGCTGGTATAACAATATTAACAATGTCCACTATCATTATCATTTAATGCTAAATACCAACATTTACAAGGCCCCAATGTTGGCGATATAACCACGTGACGCTGTACACACATTGTGTACGCGCAATTAATATCTTATTAGAGCCTATAATAGTCACCGTTTTATATAATTTTACAATGTCGTTTAATATCAATATTCTTTATAATTTCCCAAGCATCAAATACAAAATGAGCAGTAAGATTTACAACACAACATCAGGTATAGCTGATCTATCGTTTCTTAATACAGATGACACCAGGAAAGACAGAAGTTCTTCTTTTAAGTTCACATTACTGTATTCACACAGCTATTCAGCTCATTCATCATCTATTAGCAAGCAGGTTCGTTAGAATAGCCTTGTTGAAGTCCGACATGATTCTCTCTGTCACACAATATTTCAGCTGACATAATGATCCTACGATGTAGCTTTGAACAAAGCCAGCAGCTGTTTGGCTAGTTGACTACATACAACTCCACTCGAGGTAATGGCCTTGTCTCATCAACATGTAGATGATGATAGATGTCTGAATGAGATACATCATACGCGAGTGTTAAGTATCTACTATCGTGCAAAGCCAAAATGCAGTAAATATAGTAAGAACTAAGAAGCTACAGTTTTTCTACTTTGCAGAGGAATATACATGTAGGCTGCTGCGGTGCAATGCTAACATACAGCATCTGCTTACATTACAAGATACTGTCCTTTGGCTTTGCAGAACAATATTCATGCACGTATTCAGGGGATGATCCATGCTACCAAGGAATGCTACAAAAAACGGACTGTGTCACCTGAAACTAGGAAGATACCATGTCTTCAGATATTAACACTTTTGCCGCAATCATAACAATAGTCGTTTTTTTCATCCGTTGTATTATGCGATCAGATCATTGTTATTGGGAAAAGCTATTACATTGCATCTTATGATAGCACAACTTAAAGACCATACCATCGTTGTGTGAAGCAATAATTACCCACTATAGTAATACAAACAAACTACCACCAATTATGTATAATATAATATACGCCCATTGCAGATATAATAATGTAGTGCCTAACTGGTGAAAACATGTTAAAAATATAGATATTTATAACTGCTGTTCATGTTTTATGTTGTTATTACGATTATTAAATGTATGCTCCCTCCCTTAATTGATCCGACTCAATATAAGGGAGCAGTACTCGCAAGATTGGACAAATACTGTGTTTCTTTCAAATAAAGGTATATTATATCTTGCATCGCACGCTTCAGTGACAGTACTCCAAATGTGGTAAAACTGGAGTATCAAACAATCTAATAAATCTGATAATATTTTCATCATAAATAATTTGGCAAACTTCATTAGACGAGGATGTCAGAAACTGAAAATGTACATTTAATTACAATGAAATAAATATATTTCTTGCTATTATTATCTGCTTTGAATGTAATAATTAGTATTTACTTTGTATGATTTGAATGCAATTTGTTTTAATATTTTGTTTTAATATGTTTAGCTAGTTTATTATGTTATGAATCCGTTGCATGAACTGTATGATATAATTATGATAAATTATAAATATCGACGGGGGGAATCAAGTCAGAAAAATTGATTGAATGGGAGGGTGTTGATCAGTGACAATGATATATTTTGTCTGGCGTTTGAGAAGTAATGATACAACCAGAGTTGGGGTAAATTCCTTTTTATCCATTCCAAATTCCATTCCAATTCCTTTTTGGGCGGGGGCCCTAGGGTAGTGGTTCGCACCGCTGCCTTTCACGCCAGAGTCCGGGGTTCGGTTCCCGGTCTCGGCGGTTTGAAAGAAACAAAATTGTTTCTTCCCCATCCACGTGCGAAAGTTAGTATTGTGGGGAGCCTCCGTGACCGGGAGGTAGCGTGCTCGGCCTCAGACCGCCAGGGCTCGAATTTCGAATCCTGTGTCTGGAGGACAGTGTCATCTCAATCATCTCACCATCCTCAGGAGGTTTTCCTGGCCCAGTTCAGCCTATATGTGCACAAAGGTGGCCTAAAGCCCGATTCATTTCATTTCATTTTCCAATTCCTTTTGATCAATTCCTGAGTCAATTCCGATTCCTTTGGTTTTAACAAAAGTCAATTCCAATTAAATTCCTAAAAAGTCAATTCCTTATCAATTCCACCCAAGAATGAGACTTTTGATACACATAGAACAGCTGTATAATAACTTGATGTAAAATAAAATAATAACACCTGAATATGTAACGAATATGTAAATGTGGTCTGCTAAATGTAGGCAAAACTAAAGACTATAATTACTGTGTTTTGCTGATATAACAAGCCAATATGTTACATCGCTTATTACTTGTGTCACGCAGATTACGCATCCGCTCCTATAATTATGGTGATGAGCTAATCTATAAATCTAAAGCCTACCATATAGGACCTACTGTAGATCTGGTAATTCTCGCGTGTTTAAATTTTCGATTTCTGATTTTGTGGCTTTTCACGAAGTTTAGAATTCGCGAATTTTAGTAGCGCTATTAAAATAATAATTTTCGCGAGATTCTTGAATTCGCTAGTTTGTCCTCCTCGTAAAATTCGCGAAAATTAAAACCTCGCGAATGTTACCAGAGTTACAATAACTACAAAGTTTGGCTGCATTCTTTCATGCTAGGGACCGGTTTGAAATATGTCGAACTTGTAATTTGTAATCTGCAATATTACAAGTTGCATTTAACAACCTAAAAAAATGAGAAAAATGCATCATGCTTTATAACTAGCTGAATGTTCTATCGACCTCTACATCGCCCAAAGTGACGTTTGTGCCGCTCAAATGAGTGATACATAGAACACTATGACTGCTGGGGAAGATTCAAGATATTCTAAAAGTCATGTCGAACAAACTGTCATATTTATTTTCACAAGAACAAGAGCATCTATATGCCTGCCTCTCCTACTTACTAGCCTCCTGAGGTGTACATATTTGAACTGGCTGACATAGCTAATTTACTGGTTCATCCTATGTTAATTACTGCATTAGCAATGTCTATAGTAACATGTCTTTGGATTAGGATGACTGATTCATCATTCTGATTCAAAATAGATGTTACTATGACACGTCGGCCTCATGGTGCGATACCGAAAACTCAAAAACTTAAGAAATCCTTAAGTAAAATATCTTAAGAAAAATATCACTTCACCCTTCAAATGTTCTGAAAATTTAAAAGGGTTCCGAGGGAGGACATGGCAATTTTGACATTTTGTTTTGTATGAAGTATTGTATACCGCAGACATTGTTATCAACATTTCTAAAAATCCAGAGAAAAACTAAACAAGTATTAGATTTTGTACACCTAAAAGATGGTTAAATGGTTAGCGTTGGACATACAATCGGTGCTACCGGAGAGTCAAAATGTTTAGTTCCAAATAAACATTTTCACCCACTTGAAGTTGTGGGTCGTGGTAGCAGGACATAACTTTAGGTGGGTGAAAATTACTGATGACTCATGTATCTGCGTTACTGAATGATTCACCTGTATTACAGGGAATATTACTGTATTTAACACATCATAAGAAGAACTGCATGGTGCATACCATTACATAATTAGGTTATAAAAATATATACCCAACATAAACGCCAACATATAAGGTTATTGTTAACTAACATTATAAACTATTCATGTGTAAACCAAGTAAAGCTCATTCCACCTTTTTATGGGTCGTATCATTTCATTTGATCATGTTCATTGTATTTGAAATACCCCCCTTCCCCCACCCGCCTATGGCGTATATTATATATATATATATATATATCAGTGCTTTGTGGCAGACACTTACCTGGGCTACACGAGGGGTTGCTGACACATGACGCTATGGTCTTCATCTTCCACCATTGTATCGCTTCTCTTCCAGCGGAAGTAGCCACACTTCCCACTGCGCATTGTGGTCCATAACAGGCTCTCTTCCGCTGACGACCCTCCGGCCAGCTCTCATTCTCATACGCCGGGACAGACGAGGGTCCAGGAAGCTCCCACGTGTAGCTGAAAACACGAAAATGCTAAGATTTCAAATAATTGATTCATTTGTGAAAACAGTAAATGGTTTCTTGAAAATAAGCAGTTACTGCCCAGCAAACACGAGACGTTGGGCCAATGTCTCGTGTTTGCTTGGTAATCATGGTAAGGCTTTTTTACGACAGTATTTAGGTTAATTTTATAATAGAACGAACGCAGCTTACTATGATCATTAAGCCTCATCTTTTTGAGACAGGTACTAATCTATATTTTGAGTACAAACAAAACAAAACAGACCCATGTACGCCCTACATCTACATGATACACGCTTTCCAGAGTGTCTTTTTTGCTACTATATATAATTTAGTATGTCATACATAGTAGCTATTTTATCTATGGTTTTGTTGCGTGAAACAGAATGATAGACCTCTATGTCATCTTGGCAGAGCCTTTTAATATTTTTGAAGTATGAGTCGTTTAAATTGTCGAAATACACAGTTTTTATTTTGGCAATGCCGCTTAACATGATTTTAATTGTGTATATAGGGCCTATGTCATACCATGTTTATTGTCATATGATTTTAACAAATTAACAATCTTGTATATAAATGTACAGATATCTCTCTCATTTCTATGACAAATAAGTCTGTAATTACTTTTTTTCTGTCATAGAAATATATGTCTGCCTGATGCAAATTCCACGCCGTAATATAAAACATTTAAAAATACAATTTTCTGATTATTTATAATTCAGCTATTACTTCTAATGTCGTCGCCTTCCTCGGGAAATACGTTGTGATTAGCATTAAATTTAGAAAAATGCAGAAATATACCAAATCAAATCCCGAAGCGTTAATGTTATTGTATATTATACCATTTTTAGTTAATTTTGTTTTGTGTCTGAAAGATATAATTTGGGTGCTAAAAAGCTCAATCTGTAATAAAACTCATTCGGTTCTCATTTCTAAATTTTATCATCACTGCTTTAATACATAATAGTGTAAGAAGTATCTATTTACGGTTTTTCTGTAAATGTATATATATGCAATTAGTAGGATTGAAGCATATGTAATATTTTATTATTTACCTTATTTCTGTGGAATGACCTTCCCCAGAAAAGAATAATTAAGAAGATGTATTAAATACGGACGATTAGCAAGGCCACGACGTATATTCACTGCACGAAGATCACGATTGTGGGCTCATTTGCGATGTGTAAACTCTCATATAATTCATCATATAAATAATTACCGTGATGAATATCAAGGTCGCTGTGTCTAGTTTACGCATCTTGATAATGATGTACCTGCGACAGTCGACCAAAGTTGCGAGGACAAGGTCAGAATAAAAGTGAAAAGGGTGAAAGGAATAAACATTGTCACTAAATCAAATAAATACATTTTTACTTTCAAGATAAATATAATTCATGAAATGCATAAAACTGATGAGTTTGATAAAATTTGCAGAATTTATAAAACTGATTAAATAGATAAAATTAATAAATTGATAAAATGAATGAAATTGATTTTTTTTAAATTGATAAAATTTATGAAATTTATACATTACTGATATTGGAAAGATTGATAAAATTGATAAATTGGAAAAAATTGATAAAAATAATAAAAATGATAAATTAGATCAAATTGATAAAATATTTGATTAGCTAATAGAAGGAAATAGGCCGCAATGTTAGAGTAAATTATTTCATTTTGTTTTTTAAACTTGAACATTATCAGATCAAAATCTCAGGGTATCCTTATAGTTTTACGTATAAGACAACTTTCAATTCAAATAATTTTGTGTCAAGTATTCACCAAGCAATGTTCTCAAAGTGTTAAACATCCGGTCATGGCTCGGCGTTGGAAGATCGTGACAAACGTAAGACAATGCCCCAAATGTTGGTTTTATGTTGGGACACCTTCTGAGACGCTGCACCGACAATAATCCAGCATTGGATTCACGCTATCCATGTGGATTGACACTTTATCATCACTGTCACCTTCCCATTAGCTCCAAGGTCCAACGTATACCTGTTATACCAACAGTAAACCCCTTTTTATATCGCTAGTCACGACTAGCTGTTATTAGGACCTATATATATTTACTCTGTTTTATTATCTGATTAACACTATTATTGGGAGCGAAATGAGTGGTTAAACATAAAAGCTTTGCAAATTAATATTGGGTCTCAAGTTAACCCTTTAAGCCCTGACGATGCATTAAAGCATCGTTTTACATCCATGAAAACAGACTTCATTTTCCCACAACCAAGGGTTTTAGAACGAAAATTTCCATGAAGCTGGTTTACCAATACATGGCAATTTTCTTTACTTTTTAAACCACATCAAGTCATCTTCATCCACTACAAGTCGAGAATTGCGACAGCAATTCGCGGCTTGTGGTGGATGAAGATTACAATGGAAAATTCAGGCTTGAAAGGGTTAAACAAATATGAGTATTTTTTACGGGTCGCTGTGACTGAAAATATAAATAACATTGCTTAGCGAGTAAACGGTTGAAATTAACTATATTATGCTGTAATGGTCGTCAGGAATCGGCAACACCACCCCCCCCCCCCCTCCGTGTGTTTGATCGAATGGATAGAAAGTCAAGTAGTCTATTTAAGAGAATTTCATTTGATTGAGATTAGAGATTATAATAATTGAATATAATTACCTTACGTATAGGATAAAGCCCGAGGAGCTCTACATTTTCAGCTATGAAAATAGTCGAGGCCGAAGGCCGCGGCCTTTTTCACAGCTAAGAATGTAGAACTCCGAAGGTTTTAACTGACTTAAAACACATCCTACCATAATAAGGATCCCTCATAATCAACTGCTCGGTCACACCTGACCGATTTTAATATCATTGGCCTACCATGATAATTGATCTGTACTAGGTTAACAATAACTCTCCATTCCCGGCTTAGAATATAGTGTTCGAACAAAGAAAATAACGTAGTGGTGTGTTTTAAAGAACTATATATCAGTTAAGAGAGCTTTGGCCTCTCTGTTAACATGGGTAAGACATCGTTAAAACTAACCAAAGTGGTACAATTCCGGTTCATATTCAAACTTATCTTGAAAGTCCCACTCGACAGCTTTTTCTTAGTTCACATAACTCGGCTGACCAGCCCACCCATATTTTCAAATATTAATACATATCGACCGTTAGAGTGCTTCCTAAGTGGGTGTTAGCTAGCCTGAAAACACACCACTACATTATTTTCTCTGTCTGACCACTACATTCTAAGCCGGGAATGGATAGTTAGTTTTTAACAAGTACAGACCAATTATCATGGTAGGCCTATGGTACTATAACCGAGCTCTACATTCTTAGCTTTGAAAAAGGTCTCGGCCTTCGGCCTCGGCCCTTTTCAAAGCTAAGAATGTAGAGCTCTTCGACCTTTATCCTATACGGAGCAAAACTGGCTGGAACAAAATTTGAAGCTGAAAGTGTCAGCCGCTGATTGTGCCCACTCAAAAACCTGGAGACTTTTCTTTTTAGAGTCATATCTGAAACTTGGCCTCCAATAATCAGGTCGATTATAGGTTTATTAGAATCAGCAACATTTCACCTACAACATCGCATGCTCTGTACAATTTTTGTAACGTCATGTAGAAGTTATGGGCAATTTTCGGACATTTGGGTGGAAATCGCTCTCAGCGGGGACCGACCATGGACGTCAGAATATGACGTCTATACACATCAGACTCTGACGTCTAAAGTTGGTGCCCGCACTGAAAAAGTAAAACATTTATAACTGCCTTAGGCAAATAACACAGGTCCTCAAATGAAGCGGATAAAGATAACTAAGACATTTATGATGATGTCAAATTGAAAAAGCCCTTTGTTCTCCATGTTTTATACAAAATTATGTCAGCTTTTTAAAGGTTAAACAAACAGATTTAGGCCTAATAATCCATCGCAATGAGGACACTCTCGGTCTCCATTATACTTGACCATCGCAATTACCACCTCAACCTGAATGGAAAATAGAGACAATAGCTGTGTGCTAAGGGTTCGATGCCTCTCCAGGGTGAAAGATTGATAGTTACTTTGCAGTAAATAGATTATTGTACTTAGCTTACTTTTAGCGTCCGCTGGCTGGATGGTGATTTTGAATACCTGGTGTGTTCTCCGCAGTCTGATCACCATGATCGGTATCGATTCTCACAATTGTAGCTGATGATAAAAGAACACTCCAAGCCCGATCACTTTAGTGTTCCTATTCACTAAATATTTTTATCATTATAATCGAGTGAGCGAGTGAGTGAGTGAATTGCTTTACGTGTGCACAATTGTGGCAATATCGTGACAGAAGGAAGCCTGAAGCCGGGACTATGCCCTACTCTTATTTTGAATGACTTCAGTGCTGCCTATGACAAGATGACAAATATCCGGCCCGACCGGGTTTCGAAACATTAGACTCGAAACAAAGGAAGAAACAAGATATGAAGTTGTGTATGCCTATAATGTATAATATATATAACATAATTAGACCTATTAAAGTTATAATTATATTTCTAGATGGGATCAAAGTATATACTGCTCTGCAGGACTTGTAAATAGATAATGCCTTCTTTTCTTTGCACGTCTCACATGTTACACCAACCGTAACCCAATGATGGTATTATATACAGCCGCCAGTCCTGATTATAGTAGTGTTTTACATTTTTTGATCAGCACTTTGCACACCAGCTTCTAAACATATTAAATTTAAAACCTGACATCAATTAGCTAAATTTCTGAATCGTTGCATGACCTTCATTTTGCCAAATATCACTAATTTTAGTTCACTTGGCGAGACATAACTTCAATTGTTGAAAATACCAATTCATTAATGTGGCGGTCAAAGGGTAAATACTGAGCACTTTTTTTACGAATAACGTTGAACAGTGTTGAATGCCATATGTATCGTCAACTTGAATATCATGATTGACTAACAATCTAATATAGACTCATGCCTTTTCAGCGGGATATACATTTTACATCGGTTTTTATAATAAAATTAGGACGGTATTACACCTGTGTTTGTACAAAGCTAACATATAAAACCCCATATTCATCTACTATTCATCATGATCAACCAGCATATACGTGTGGCCACAGGTAGCTGTACCGCGGATCCTAATGTCAAGTCTACAATGGCAACAATTGGGACATGTCCGACCTCCATGAATAATTACTAATCTATCATCTGCACGTGTCATGTCATTTTGTCAGGACATTGAACCTTCATATCCCGTAATAATCCTGACTTGGATGAGTATTTTTATCGGCGGACAGTTATAAAGGTAAACTGAAAAACAATCTGATTGCTGCAAGAGTTACTGCTCATCGACTCAGCACGGTAGAAGTATTTTACATGAACCGAATCAGGGAAACTATGGTAGTCTCACGTCTAATTCGAGCTAATCGTCAGCACATATTTAGCTGAGATGCTCACAGCGTGGCATTCAGCAAAATATGGACTTGGTATTAGCTGGGTGAATTCATTAACAAGATATCTGAACAATGATGTGTTACCATTCACACTCCTGATTTCCCACCGGACACACGACGCTGTAACAACATTGAATCAACGTTGTTGACGTTGATTCAATACTGGTATGGCGTCGTGTATCGGCTTATTTACTTCTTCATTACAAGGGCATGCAAACGAAACGTTTCTGAGCCTGTTGCTTGACCATTGATCACATTGACCCCATTTACTGCACCTGTAGAGCTACTTATGGGAAGTTTTTCTTGTTGCGATATAGACTGGAGGCCATTATCATAAATGTGGAATCTGATCAACTGAATGGTTAAAAGTAAACGACAAAATTTGTCTCATCCCCCATGCTCTCGTCAGTCAAACCCAGGTAGTCGTTCATTTGTGAAAAATATATTTTAAGCCACAAAGTCAAATGATTTTATGGTTACAAGGTCAAATATGAATTTTCAACAAATGAAGCTAAGAAAAGGTGTAATACCTCATTTTCGCGTAATTTTGACTGGACAATCCATTTCTGAAATTATTCTGTTTATTCAAGTTCATCTTCAAGATTAAAAGAGAAAATATCATTTTTAGCAAAAGAGGTGGGGACGTCCTCTTTGTTCATGGGATTTTGACTGAAAAAAACATTCATGGTAATATTTTGGTGATTCAAGGTCATCTTCAGGGTCAATTTTACTTCAAGATCATCAAAAAGTCAATTCCGAGGTCAAAAATTTTAAAAAATATGATTTTTAACAAACATGTATAGGAAAAGAAGTGTAGTACGTCTTTTTAATGTAACTTTGCCTGAATAATCTATTTATGCTAGTATTTTGATGATTAATGGTCATTTTTAAGTAGAGTGTGTCAATTTCAAGGTCAGGTAGGCGAAACTATGAGTTTTAACAAATCAAGCTAGGAACAAGTGCAATACCTCAATTTTGTGTGATGTTGTCTGGAAATTCTATCTCTGGTATTATTTTTGTGATTTGGAATGATCCTCAAGGTTAAAAGGTTATTTTCAAGGTCAAATATGGTTTGATCATAATATTATATGTTACACATTAAAGCACTTATACTACATTGTTTCCTTTAATGCTTCTGCATTGTCCTTTACCGCCTTCTCATCGGTTGATCTCTTCATAATGTTAAATCATTTTAACCAAAGATAATCAGATTATCCAGCCAAAATCACACCTAATCTATGTATCATAAATTCTAGCATATAATTATGTTAAAGTAATCTTTTGGCATTATAAAACAGTATGTATCAATTTTGTTTGGAATGTTTGACTCAGGTCCCTGCTGAGGTTCGTGTCGAACAGCGGTCGCTCTAATCTAGGATTTTATCATATTATTATATAATAATTATTCATGAGTGACAGAAACTTCAATTGGCGTGATTTTGTTGGGAGTTAGGGTGACTATGGAGACTATTTTGACAGGCGGGTATTGAAATGACTGGCAGCGATCTGCATATCATTATCAGATTATGTATATTGTATAGCAAGCCGAACAGCAGCATATCGCATCAAAAATAGCTTACCAGAAGTAGCGCTACGGGTGCCAGTAATCACATTGTAGTAAAAACGACGAACAAATTAGGAATACATAGGCGAAGATCACACGCCACAACCCAGCGATCATGTCATATTTGCTGAGCAGTAAAATAGTATGTGTTGTTTCTAACATAATACTATGAGTTGGTGATAACTCAAACAGCGAACATATGGACACACCAATAACGAAAAAAAATAGGCTGACAACACACAATAATGAGACGATGGCAAAAAACGTGCATGCTCACAATGCTTGTGGTATACCAAGAAGGCTTATTTAGTAGGGTACAACTGTCGATTCAGAAATAAAAAAAAACTCTCCCATTCCTGACATATTCTTTGTTGGTCATACAAAGGGTCCAGCGATATTTACACGGCATTTCGAGACCTGGTATCAACAGAATAATGTTAACAAGCTGTACTCAATCAATCAATCAATCAATCAATCAATCAATCAATCAATCAATCAATCAATCAATCAATCAATCAATCAATCAATCAATCAATCAATCAATCAATCAATCAATCAATCAATCAATCAATCAATCAATCAATCAATCAATCAATCAATCAATCAATCAATCAATCAATCAATCAATCAATCAATCAATCAGTCAGTCAATCAATCAATCAATCAATCAATCAATCAATCAATCAATCGATCGATCGATCAATCAATCAATCAATCAATCAATCAATCAATCAATCAATCAATCAATCAATCAATCAATCAATCAATCAATCAATCAATCAATCAATCAATCAATCAATCAATCAATCAATCAATCAATCAATCTTCCATGACATTCAAACACATCTATTGACTCGTTCCACGGATAACATAGACTGGACGACTCATTTAACAGATGCATGTAGCATGTGAAAAGTGACACTTGTTATGCTACGGTCCCACGAGGTTTTTTGAGCCTCCCGATGCTCTCGCGATGCACAAATTTGGGCATCGCCAGGGCAGCGCCACCATGCGCCAGTGGTTCGGCGAATAATCGGCGACGTATGCGAGTAATCGCCACGCTTCGCCAAGGCATCGGGACAGCGAGAAAAATGTCAATGCATGCATTGAAATTTTCTCCCGATGTTTCGACGCCAAAAACCGCTGAGCGTCAGACCTCTCTTTTCTGATTGGTCACCGATGATCACATGAGCACTATTATAATCATTAAAAGTGAAAGCGTGTTATGTTGTGTGTGATTACAATCAGGTATTAACAATATAATTTCTAAAACCTATAAATAAATTGTGTCATGACCTGATCCCAAAGTCAAAATAAGAATATATAATCTAATAAGCAAAATAAGTTTTATTTCTCTGAAAAGATCCCAGAGCTGCTTAAGTTCGATGACCTTGAGTAATGCTCAAAGGTGAATCTTTGATATTGTGGGGAGCCTCCGTGCTCGACCTCAGACCGCCAGGGCTCGAATTTCGAAACCTGTGTCTGGAGGGCAGTCTCATCTCATTCATCTCACCATCCTCCTCAGGAGGTTCTCCTGGTACAGTTTAGCCTAAATGTGCACAAAGGTGGCCTAAAACCACATTCTTTATATTTCAAAGGTGAATCTGATATAATTTTTTAAAATTATTTGTATTTATTCTAATTTCGTGGAATAAATGCTATGCGTAAGGACAATGCGTCATTATCAGTAATAGTTGCAAAAACTATTTTATCTCATTGATTCCAAGTTAAGTGCAAATAAAAGAGGATAATCGAATGTATGCTTTTTTGAAGTATTCACCAACTGCATTATATTTCATACGAAATCAGTTTTCTAATTAAAGGTGTTATAATAGTATTGTTTGTGTGAAGTGCATGCATATATTGTCATATAATATAGTGATACATGTTGTTAAGAAATTGCGTATATAATATTTCTTTTGCAACTTACTAAGAGTATGGTACTGGTCTGTCGTCTCCTGGGAGTGGCTCTGGTGGGATTAAGCATTAAGAATTTAAGTTTTGCCTCATTGACCACAAATAACGGTAATTAAAGTGCGTTGTTCTCCGCCAACTGACACGCCTCTCAGAAGGGAGTGATGTTGTTTTAATGTTGGCACACCCTCTGCAATATCAGCCCAGTAAAGATAACTGATACAAATCATCATGGTATATTATTATGCATTTGACATTATAAATATTTGACAATATATCAATATTTATAATCAAATATTTTTTCTGAGATTGCTGGTATAGGTGAAATTATTGTGAATATTCTAGAACAGTGTAATGTGTAGATAATAGACTTTTACTTATTACTTGACCATCTATATATTTATCTATTACTATTACTTTATATTAGCCTACTATTACCCCATCTCTGCTCTCAACAAGGCTCCATACCATCGCCATGACGTCGTCAAGACATCGTCACGATATCGTCAAGACATTACCATTACACGCCGACGCATCTCCGAAGGATCACCGACCGTCGCCGATTCTAAAAGTACATCGTTAACCGTTAGCCGATGTAGCGCCGATTAATCCCCGAATATTCCCCGATACACCGCCGAATATTCGGCGATGCATCGGTGATGCTTCTCCGAAGGTTCCCCGAAGGTTCGTCATTACATCGCGTGTGAGTTTTCTCGTGGGACCACACGTTCGACATCGGCACCCATCGCCACCAGAACACGTAATTTTCATCGCCAGTGCATCGCCAGATATTTTAGCACTCGTGGGACCGTAGCATTAGACAAAAAACATCGTTCTAAATTACACGGCGAATGTGGAGAGGCTCTTCCGATGAATTATTAAGAATGCACACAGTTTTGTCTGATAAAATAATGTGCTCACTCCACACCTCTCGGCGTTCAATTATAACTGTTCTGATTGTGAAGGATATAATTAGAGTGATAGACCACTGTTCATAATAAGCGTGAAAAGGGGCCCACAAAGCACCGCGTCATATACGTCATAAACTACATTGATTTCGGTAATCTGAGTAATTTGTCACAATGTTATATATTATCATTGTGTATGTGTAAACAGTTTTTACAGAACGATTTATACCGTTAGAGTTATAAAATGTGTGATGCAATACCTAAATATTTCCGTCGGTAGCCCACGTGATTTTTAACTTCGAAATGACCGCCTGAATTGAAATCAGGTATCACATCCTTAATTTTATATCTCCCGACCTCAAAATCGTTCAATATAAACTGTTTTACACATACACATGCATATGATGTTACCTCGGGAAATTACTCAGTTTTCTGTCAGCGCATACCCCTTCACACAGTGCATTACAGTTTTAAGCCATTAAAGCTACAAAGGTTCCTACATCTAATCATCTACCCGAATTTATTTCATCATCTTCACTTTTAAATTACCGAAAATCAAGCTGCTGTAAAAATGCAGCGATTGTAGATGCCGGGAAACTTAGTGACATATAGGGTGGTTCTGTTGACTTCTGAAGCTTAATACTGAGATATGCTTGTGCAAGGTGCCGCGGAGACTATTAATCATCACTCGCTGCCTGTGACACAGTGGCAGACTTGGTGGTGGTTAGTAATTGAACATGTTCTGCAGACGAGTCGCCTTTCAGAATTAAAGGTACACACCTGCCAATTTAGTGGCAGGTGTGTACCTTTAATTCTAGAAGGGCGGAGTTGTCATGATCGACATGTGCGATTCTGTGTGGTGTTGGTAGATCTAATTGTTACTGATGCTATTTCGTCCCTACGTTCGCGCTGTTATGTTTTTATTCGTTAGTTTGCTCGCTCGTTCGTTTGTACGTTTAGTAGGGTCTGCTATGGCGAAAGGTATTTTCTGAGGGATAAAAAATTTGACCACATACTGTTTGGTTGAGGTTTCTTATTTGCGAAATTATATGTTTTCTATTTGCCTTTTTGGCGGCCATTTTGTTTT
>OZ024914.1:63858812-63911312 GCA_964017125.1 Flabesymbios commensalis | reverse complement strand
CCCCTAGCAGGCAAAGTAAAGTGGTGCATGTACCTATCATTTGAGTGCCAATGCAGCATTTTGACTGCTAGATTGTATGTTAATTGGCCTGTTTACAATATTACTAACTCGCCACACTGTTCTCCACAAATCCAGGTGGGTGGGGATAATTATAAACTCAATTACGTTTCAAATACACCTTTTAATCCATACGAGGATACGAGAGAATACTCATACTGTACTACTCTGGTATAATCATGATAATGGCGATATTTTACCATGTTGTTACCTCCGCCCATTCAAGGTTATTTATCATTAAAAATATGATTTATGATACACTTGTTGACCATGGTAATTTCCCTGCATTCGCATGACCTTATCAACGCTGTCTTGATTCTGGATCAAGATTACATATTGACCAATCACTCATCAAACAACTACCAATGACGCTGGGCCGGCATTATCCCAGCATTTGGGTCAACGTATCGTGTTTGTTGTGCAGTGCATCACAGATGTTGTGATATGTTATGCAGTAAAAGGTAAACATCAGTAAACTTGAAAAGTAAGCTGTTACTGCTGTTTTCCTTTTTCTTGCTTATGGACATGATAGTTATCCTGTAAATTCACCTCGAATGTTCATAATTATAGTTCAACTGTTGAACTCTGATTCGTCTTTGCATCCGCGGCATCGCGATAATGTGACAGTGGGGAATTCGGGAGCATTGGGCAATCAGTTTATTACAGGCTTCATAATATTTACAATTACTGAGCTCGTAAATCGTCAATATGGGCAGCCATCAGATACTAATAACTCACAGAGCACAGTCACGTATTGGACAATAATTTCATTGAGCGGTGACGGAGGCTAATCTGATTTATTTGGCCGTGATACACTTTGCTTTGCAGGGGATGACCTTCATCTGATCATATTAAGTGGAGTAAATGGCGGCATTCTGTGGGCGATCTTTGCATTTCCACGACAACAACCATAGATGGTGCGCCAAAAATAAGACGGTGAGGAAAATGTAATGTGACCCGCAGCACGAAAAAAGGTAGCAAAGTCAAAAATGTTTTAGTTGATTTCATACCCGTGTCCTTCCTGTTTCATTGACTGAAAGATTTTAGTAAGAAAATGTTAGTTTTTGCTGATGAGATTTTTATTTTTTTAAATCTAGTTATGTAATCAATAAAACTAAATTGTATGTATCATGAACACTTGTAACTTCTCACATGGCGGGTAACAATTGCGACACACAGGGGCGAGTACAGAGGTTTTCCATGACGTAAATGATCAGTTAATTAATCCAATAATATCATTTTTGAGATGTTTGGAAATATACTAGATGGGTGTGAAATAGGAAAAACAGATTATCATATTATCTAATTTGCATAAATACAAAATGGCCGCCACTGAAAATGAAATCGAAGTCATAAGGTCTCACCACTCTGAATACCAGTCCCATTGGAACACATGTACAATGCCAACATTCTAAGAGCCGAATTTATCATGTTCGTTGCGACCAACAAAATTACAGCATTCCTGTATTTTTTTTGAATTCACCAAAAGCAGAAATAACCATATAAAGCAGTAATTTGTGTACACCTCTCCAGTCAGTAGCCACCCCCTTGGATTTTAGTTAATTTTTTTTTTGGGGGGGGGGAGACCAGATTTACAAATTTAATTTCCTTTTCGTTTATTTCTTGCAAGCAAAGATAGAACAGAAATGTTCTGAAAAGTATATATATATATATATATTGATGCATTCAATGATGTTGTTTTGGGAGTTATTTTATAAAGTACTATTATCATGAAATTCGGCCTGTTTTCAGTAAATATGTACTACATGAAACGCTGTCGAATGAAGTAGCAGTTCTTCATCACAATATGTAGTCAATGTCACCATTTATTATTTAGAATTACGAAGTTTTAAATATCCAGTATTTTATACTTCTTTCACCCCGATGCAACAAACAATAGGATACAATAGGAAATCATGTTATTTACGAATTATCACCCAAAACTATCTCACAGTTGTCACATTTAGTCACCAATATATATTATTCAAGAGGACACAACTTAATTTATTGCATCGACAATAATAATTAGGCACAGAACAAATACGTTTTATCTGCATTTAACAGAAGAAAGATTATAATATATAACCAGGACCCTGCACCAATACTCTTCACACACATGGTCTCACCATCCCAAATGCCAGTCCCATTGAAATATATATATATAATGTCAACATTCTAAGAGCCGGGTAGACTTTCCCAGATTCTAATAATTATGGTTTAGCATACAGCCGCTCAATATATTCATATTTGCTGTCTAGATATGGTACGATGTATTACAAGGTGCCATTCCTGCATTTTAAAATGAGTAGGGCATAGCCACGACGTCGTCGTGTCACGATATTGCACCCAAATGTAACATAAAGTCACAATAATTATATACACAGCTGATAAAACAGCAAGATTTTTTAACTCATCATGCTTACCTTAAATATTAAAAAACAGCAAGATTTTTTAACTCATCATGCTTACCCTAAATATTATGAAATTAAAATTGGCAATCTAAGTAATTCAATATCATACAAAAAAGTGATAACCAAATTTATGACAATTTGTCTACTGTATACTAACGTTATAAACACGATTTATGTAACACATCACAGAAAATATTTTTCAACGTAGCAAACGCAATTCCACACTAAATTATTGACTTATGTTGAACAAAATCAATTCCTAAAGCTTATATTAATACAGCATAATACCAGCTGTACTTAGCCAAGCTGGTGGACTTTTGACCTTGAAGGCTTTTTATATATAGCTGAAAAGTTTTGAACTTTTTTTTACATGAAAAGCTTTTAATATTGAATGTATTGGTATACTTGTTCTAGATAATTTTAAATACGGTATACCGTTACCTGTTTTGCAGAATTTGTATAAAAAAAATATACAGTGATTTAAAAATGTGTTTACCACTAACGCCATACGCTATAAAATATCCGACTGACCGCAACTAATTTTGAGTTGCAATACTACAACGGAGGGATCTTCAGGGGCTGCGTAGAGATACACAACTGTTTAAAAAAGAACTAGCAAATATCTAGTCATTGTTGTCTTGTCTTTGTAAATCTCCCATTTTTAAAGCCTACTTTCATCTATTTGTCAATATGATGCAGTTAAGTACAACAAAGGCATTTTGACGGTATCATCCCATTCCATCTGTTTATTTCAGATAAACTGGAGTTAGAGGTTGTCATACAATAATGTTTCTTTATCTAAACTGTTCCCAAATTGCGGTGCCCACAACGAGAAATAATAAATAGCATGAAGGATGGAAAAGACGGGAAAAAGTTTTGCATTCCGAGTTAAAAGTCCTTTTATATAATTTGGAGCTAAATTTTGCAGTGTGATTTATTGTCAAATTATTGCAAACAGCAATATTGCCACGCGATGCCTTCCTATTTCATACCTACAGTCATACATACATACATGCATACATACATACATAGTCATATATACACATGATACATACAGAAAAATATCATTAAAAATAGCAAATACAATATTAAGCCGTAGAAAAAATACAGAAAAAACACATGAATAATAATTAGTTAATTAAATATACAATTAAAAGCAAAAACAATTGTAACTATGACGTGTTTTGATCTAGTTATGTACGCTTGTAAAAAAAGAGAATATGTTAACATTTGTATTGCCTTGCTGTGTTTTGTAAGTGCGAATGACAATACTCTCCTCTCTCTCCCAGCTCCAGAGTATGCATGTACCCAGCTTTAGCAAGATACCCTGAATATCAAAGTTATCGTCACCGAGCACAAAATTTGGATATGTTTCAATTTTTTGCTTTCTGCTATTATACACCACATAAATGCCCGACAATGCTACCGTATTGAAAATCACGTGATATAGAAGATTTAGATGATTCATTATATCTTTCTGATTATTGAAACAAGACAGCGAATTAGTTTCCAGTTTTTTTGTTGTATTTTTATTATATGCGGATTAAAATTGAGTTTATAATTAATGATAACTCGGGAGTATGTTAACTCCATCAATTTCAATACTAAAGTCAATTTCATTATAGCATTGCCAAACCTTCTGCGCTAGCTTCAATGCTTTAATTGTACTACCATCTGAGTAGGGCATTGGATTTAATTTGTAAATAAAATGAAACGGGTCATTTATGAAGCTGTTTAAACATTGAAATAAGGAGATACCTGTGGAACGCATTTGATGACATCTGCCATGCGCTAAACTAGCTGCCTCCTTTCACTTTCTGCTGTCACCCTTTGAGGTGGGAAACAGGAACTGCCGTCAGACAAGCCATTATGTCAGACAAGCCATTATGCTTCAAGTTTTGCAAGTAGGATATCGCCCTTCTGTCTGGTGTTCTCTAATACCTATCTTTATTATTTTCAATTAGGGCTAATAGCGTATCCTTGCTGCGGAAGTCAGTAAAATACTGATTGGCCGATAATTTTCTGTATTTAAAACATCCGTTTTTTAAGCACATGTGTAATTTAAGCTAGTTTTAGACAATTTGGAAACACTTTCTGCTTAATTGAGTTGTTGATCATCCAAGCAATCCCATCATACGTTGTACATAATCAATTTTAACAAATAAATAAAGTCAGGAGACCACCGTTAAGACCTTATGGGCGCTAGCACAGTAACCACCCTTTGCTGGTTTTAAATAATCAAACCAAAAATATATATTATCTTTATACATGGTATAAGAGAAAAAAAAATGTTCTAGATTAATCATGACATAAATCATAATAATATACATGTATCAATAACAATATCAATGGAATAACTTAGCCACTAAAACTATGAATGTTTATTTTATCTGTTATTAGAGTTGAAGTAAAATTTATTTGACTGGGCAATTGATATCTAATACATCTTTTTGAAAATTCGTGTTTTACTCTGGTAATGTGGAGGTTATGTCGTTGTCTAGTATTATGCAGGTGTATATCGTGATTTGTTTTTAAATCAAATGAATAAAAATATTGTGGAGGTAATTGATTAGTAAGTTTGAAGTGAATTTAAGTTGAAAAAGTTTTTATAGACCAATGACCTTGAGGAGATTTAAATGTAGAAAGATGGGATCTGTAAGGGTTAAACAGTGATTTCTTGTTATTAACCTGACTGCACGTTTTTTATCTTGAATAATCTTTTTGTATTTGTTCCCCATGCTAGTATAAAAAATTTATATGTGGGAGTATTAAAGAATAATAAAGTAATATTAAAGCACTTTGTGAGAATACATATTTTAATTTGTTCATTATCATTTTCGCTATTTTCAGTTTGTCCGGAAAAATAACAGTGTTTAATGATTGATTTATAATGTTGCTTTTGATAATTCTAATTGGTTTTGCTAATTCTAATTTAATGTCCTTTAGAAGATTTAATGATAATCCGTCATGACCAGAGCTCTTTTTGGAATTCAAAATATTTATTATTTTCACTGTATTTCCTTCGCTAATGCTTTTAAATGTCAGTTTGGATTTTTCAGATACTCTTTAAATGATCTATTTTTGGGTTGTTTTATAGAGTTTAAAAGGACGGGCCAATGTTGGCAAAGTAGCTATTAAATTTATTGGCAATCAAAGTACTGTCATTTGGTATATGTCCATCAATATTAAAATAATCTGGTAATTTACTTTTCTGCTTATTTTTTAGAATGTCTACTAAAATTAGCAATTTGAAAACTATTTTATAATAATGTTGTCAACAAGTTAACAGATGTAAACACATCCAGTAAGATTTACTGGAAATTTATTAAACTTGTTTATGGTTGTAAACAACACTCCTTAATTCCTGACTTAGAACATTTCGGCAATACTATTTCTGATAGCTCAGAAAAGGCTACCTTATTTAATAACTATTTTGTTGAGCAATGTCAAACAGATTCTGATGATGATAGCTCGCTTCCTGATTTTACATTTATTACCAAATCTAGACTTAGTAGTCCTAGTATTAATTCAAGTGACGTTTTAAAAATACTTATAGGTTTAAACACATGTAAAGCGGCTGGACATGATAATATTAATAATAGAATTTTAAAGGAATGTGCTCTGTCAATATATGTTCCTCTGTCTCGTTTATTTAATCTCTCGCTTTCAAATGGTGTATTTCCTATTTTTAAAAAAGGAGACAGGTATAATATTAACAATTATAGGCCAGTTTCTTTACTGTCCTCCATATCAAAAATATTTGAAAAAGCTGTACATAGCCACCTTTATAAATACTGCGAACTCAATGACCTACTCTCTGACAAGAACTCAGGTTTTAAACCAAATGACTCTACCGTCAATCAATTAACTCTAATTACTCACAAACTATATAAAACTCTAGATCATAAGCAAAATGCATGTATGGTATTTCTTGATGTGTCAAAGGCATTTGACAAAGTATGGCAAAATGGCCTAATATTTAAATTAAAACGATTTATTATAACTGGTATTTTATTAAGTTGGTTCTCCAGCTACTTGGAAAATCGAATACAGCGTGTTGTGCTCGATGGTAAAGCTTCCCAGTGGGAACGCTTACATGCTGGTGTGCCCCAGGGTTCCGTACTTGGGCCACTGCTCTTCTTAATATTTACTAATGACCTCGTAGACACCCTTGAAACTGATCGGCATCTTCTTGCAGACGACACGTCATTACTAGATATATACTTTGACCCACAATTATCATGTTTAAAAATAAACAGAGATTTAAGAAAGATAAGTGACTGGGGCAAAATTTGGAAAGTAACTTTTAATCCTTCCAAAACTAAGTTTATTGTATTTTCACACCACCAAAGCTACCCGGAATATCCAGACGTTGTTTTTAATGGAGTTAATGTTGAGCGAACTATTGAACATGTGCATCTCGGATTAACAATAACTAGCAATCTCAGTTGGAGAAAACATATTTTCACTGTTATAAATAAAGCAAGCAGGGCAATTCATATTTTGAATTTTGTAAAACACAGATTACCAAGATCAGGCCTTTCTTCTTTATATAAAACTATGATTTTGCCAATTTTAGAATACTGTGACATATTTTACGACAAATGTACTGTCAGAGAATCAGCCGCCCTTGAACAGGTTCAACGGAGAGCCGCCCTAGTGTGTACTGGTGCTTATAAACACACACGTACCGACCTATTGTTAGCTGAGCTGGGGTGGTTGCCGCTCAAAGAGCGGCGAGACAACCACAAGTTATGCACTTTGTTTAAAATGTCACGAAGTCTCACCCCACCTTATCTGACTTCTTTTTTGCCGATACAACGAGACACTGGTTATAATTTGCGTAGAACAAGAGACGGCTCTATGCCAATTATACGTTGCCTCTTGAGTTGTGTGAGAAATTCGTTTCTATTTTCCACAATGCGATTGTGGAACGCCATGAACCCTGCATTACGCAGTAGCTCTAGTATTGAACATTTTAAGCTGAACTACCCCTTTTTTTCCTCATTTATACTCTCGTTTTATCGGCAAAGCAGCGGCTAATCACACACGTATAAGACTTGTGCTAAGCGCCTTAAATTTTCAGCGTTTTCGGTATAACTTTGTTGATAACATGTCGTGTGACAAGTGTGGAGCAAGAAGAGAGGATGCTGCACACTTATTGTTCCATTGCCCAGCCTATGCTGTCCCTCGTCAGATACTGATTCAGTCATTACATCAAATTTTACCCGACGATTTATTTAGACCTCAAAAACATCTTGAGCAAAACTTACTGTATGGCTCAAATGCCTTAAATTTGTCTGAAAACCTCACTGTATTTAAATTGATTCAATAATTTTTACTAGCATCAGGTAGATTTGGTTAATTTTATTATTTTGAAATACTTTATGCAAATGTTTGTTTTTCCACAGTGACACCACCATCTCATGTTTAATTTGTTTCATCATAGCATCTTCATGTTCTAACTATCATTTTACCGTCAATCAATCAATCAAATAAAACTTCTATAGCGCCTATAACCTCAGCGGACCGAGCTCAGAGGCGCACAAATCCTTAGCTTGATCATGTGTCATAATCGAGGCCAAAGCAGGTTCGTCAACAGGGAGCCGAGCTGCTGAGGGACTAGGGAGGAAAAGCCAGGTCAAATAGGTGAGATTTAAGTAATTTCCGGAATGTTAAGATTGTTTTGGTATTAAGTATTGGCACAGGCAGGGCGTTCCATAAGGCTGGACCAGATATAGAGAAAGCTCTTGACACAGACTTAGTCTTTATACGAGGAACAACAAATCTATTCGAATTAGTGGAGCGTAGATATTTTGAGCATTTCGGCAGAACAAGTAAATCAGCCAGATATGCAGATTGGTTTTCTCTTAGGGTTCGAAAAGTTATCGCACATATTTTAAAATGAATGCGAAACTTGACAGGAAGCCAATGTAATCGTTTTAGAATTGGAACGGAACGACTAAATCGTGGGGCATTGGTTACCACTCTTGCAAGGCAGTTTTGAACGCGTTGTAATCTAGCGATATCCTTTTCTGGCATATTGTGAAAAAGTGAGTTACAATAATCTAACCTACTACTGACGAGTGCCACTGCAATTTGCTTGGCAAGATCTAAGGACAGACTTTTTTGAATTCGACGCAGGTCACGGATATGATAGAAGCATGTCCTACATGTTTGGGATATGTGTTTTCGGAAATTCAGGCTACTGTCGAATAATACACCAAGATTTTTAGCTGATGTAGATGGATTTGTTTCTTGACCTAGAAGTAAGCATGGGGAATTATTCAAGAATTTTTCTCGCTGAAGTTTGGTCCCAATAAGAAGAAATTCTGTCTTGCTGGGATTAAGCTTCGGCTTAGATCCTGTCATCCAGGCCGACACACCCATTGAACAATGTTGCAACTTCTCAAGAGATTCCTTAGCGTTTGAACCTGATAGAGACATGTAAATTTGAGTATCATCGGCATAAAGATGGTGGTTTATGTCAACACTAGAGATAATAGCGCTTATATTATTATTATTACTATTATTATTACCATTGTTATATCTTTATTATTATATGTGTATTGTTGTGAAGGAGAACAACTCGTGGCACTAAGTGCTGTTTGTAATCCTTGAAAAATAGGCTTAAACTATCTAGAGATGTCAACATTGTATTGAATGCATTGATAAACGTTTGGTAATTATTATTTATGTCTCTCGGTGGTCTATATGAATTGCCGATAAAAATGTTCTTATTTAAATCGTGTTTACATATTTCTAGGAACTAACCTTCCCAAATATTTGATTCGCTGAATAGCGACAGTGACGTATAGTTGAACATAGAATTCACATAAATGGCAAATCCTCCATGAGTACTGGACATAAAACCTTTAGTTAATAAATCATAGCCATCTAATTGGTACAATGTCAAATCAGCACCTTCCACAAGCCAAGTTTCCTGAACACATATCACGCTTAATTCTGAGTGGTGTAGTTTTAAATCAGCTAGAATTAACTCTCGAATTTGGCATTTATACACTGTATATTAAAACTCATTATCGTGAAATCTTTCTTATCTTTTTTCCAGAAAAGTTTAAACTCATCAATATTTAAATATGGAGACAGTTTTATAATTTTCATGAAGTCGTCTTCTAAAAAAATCGTTTTCATTATCAGAATTAAGAATATGGTTTAGTGAATTTTGTTTTAAACCACCATAATGGCTCAATAGTAAATCTTCGTTATCCATTTAGTCACTGTCATTGAAACGCAAATAACATAGGTTTATTTATCAGGCAAAAAATACACAGCTGAATGTGTTTATGGAGTGATATGGCACTAACAATTTGTGGTATAATCGGCATGACTCATTTTAACTGTCAATTTGAAGCCATATTGTTCGTGCTATTGGGTTATCAAAACTCAGTTAATCAGCTAATAAATATTCGGCTACAGCTGAAAAGTCTTGCCAAAAAGTAATCATTTCAACGTGTACTATTTCTTCAGAGAAAACGAGCCTGGACTAGGATCAATCAATGATCTAATCAATATTTCTGACTGAAGTACGCATAAATTATGAGAAGATGAATTTAAAGCGGCGAGAGCACAACAATGTTCTGGCAGCGAAGGTCATTACATTTTTGTTTTAGATTAAAAAATCATTTAGGTCACCACGGAGGTTGATTTTTATTTGTCTATTCAGGAGATAATTTATGCATAATTTATTATTTGGTTATAATATTTTGTATTATATAGAACACACTAATTTGACTGTCATGCAGAAGACAAGAAGCGCTGCCGAGCAAAGGCAAAAGGCTGTATCTGCTGACTTTGCACTACCACTATATTAAGTATATGCTTACTTTGTAAGTAAACATATAATGCCTTTTGCATTTCAAGAGCAGTGCTGCAACTGGTTATTTACAAGTAAGCAGTTACAATTGATTGCTTTTATAGAACAGTATGGCTGACATGCTTATTGTGTTGCTAAGTGAGAATAATCATACATTAATTGACTAGTGCTCCATTACTTACTCGTACAGTACGTCTAACATAACAAAGACATAACAAAGACCCCTAGATGTGATAAGTCACAGGAAATTACATTCACGCAAAAGATGAATGTCCCGCCACATTGCGAGACATTAACCGTTTTAACCCTTTCAAGCCTGACATTACATTGTCATCATCATCCACTACAAACCGCGAATTGCTGCCGCAATTCTCGACTTATAGTGGATGAAGATGACTTGATGGGGTTTAAAAATTAAAGAACAATACCACGTATTGGTAAACTAGTTTCCTTGAAATTTTCGTTTTAAAACCCTTAGTTGTAGGAAAATTAGGTCTGTTTTCAGGTATGTAAAACGATGCTTTAATGCATCGTGAAGGATTAAAGGGTTAAAAGCGCTGCCATATTTTTTGTACAAACCAGTAGCCTAGTTATCAAAGGGGTGTTTTCAATTTGAAATCATCATAAACGTCTTAGTTTGCTCTTCCTCTTCGATTTGAATATCTATGTCATGGGTCTACGGCCACTATACATGTTTTAATTATTTTGGGGCGGGGATCGACGTCGAGCACGTCCGAATCTGACGTCTAAAGTAGGTTAATGCTTCTGACGGCACGTTTATTGTGGTCCACTCTTCAACACGCTATGCTCCATCTATTCACATTTGTATTCAATAAAACATAAAATTCATGAGACATAGTTTAAATATTTAATTCACACAAAGGTGAAATGTAATTTTACTGCCAAACATTTAAGTAAATAATATATATGTCGATTTAATCAAATTAGTAAACAAATGGGATTTGCACGTAGGCGTACACGTAAAAAACACGAATATTTTATGTACTCAAACGTGCAAATAGACAGTAAAAACAACTCTCATGAATTGTAGGTTGCAGATTAGTTGTCTTACATTAATTGTAAAAGGTTTAGCATGTCTAAATGATGTACATTTAGATTTTTGAAACATGCGCTTATTTAACGAATTTCAAAATCACTGAAAACTATACTGCATCCATGATATATATTTTTTAAATGAGCTATATATAATATAGGTAAAGCGTATTTTCGTAAATTGATCGAAGCTGACTCCTTCACACGAAGAGTGTTAAAGATATGGTAATAATACTAATTTTTAGATTTCTAGGAGAATTGTTTATAAATAAAAATGAGATATTTTTTTCCTGCAGTTTACCTCGTATTGGATATCACAGGTATCAATTTGCTTGCAACCTCACTCATTACGCTTTATGTTTCATTTATTTGAAGTTGGCATTGCAGACGCAATTGCCAACGTCAAAGAAATAAAAAAATGTCTTCCTGCATTTTCCACAAAAGCCGTCATTGCCTGTGCTGAAAGGTATATCCCTTTCAGTGCGAGGATCGACTTTAGATGTCAGAATTTAAAGTTAATAGTAAAATGAAGTCATATCGCCCATCAGTTTCAGAGCTTTGAGATATATTTTTCACTTCTAGAACATGACTACACAAGCGCGAATAATATCAAAGAAATACCACTCATCAGTGTTCTATGGTTTAAGGGGTTAAAATCGCCCGTGTGTCGACTTCTCACTGCTCTCTCATTAATTAACGCATGAGGCGCTAGGCACCATAATACCCAGTAAATGTAACATTTGTACAATGTTGGACCAACAGCTAAGACGGTGGGCCGACATTGTAAAAAACGTTATAAAAATGTTTGTTCTGTGTTTGCTGGGTAGTCGTTTTTAATCCGTTCTCTTAGCCGATTAATTTTTTTTTCTTGGGAACGAAATGTGTGTTTAAACTTCAAAATTAGCAAATGTTTCGTCTCAAATTTTACCCATTTGAAGTTGTAGGTCGCGGCAACGAGACACAACTTCACGTGGGTAGAACATTTTAAGTATATAATTTAGCTGTTAAAGGGTTAAGCTTAATAGACACGGTGGTGGGCGTGATTAAAGAAAATGAGTCTCTGTCCAGACAGAGAAAACATGACTTTCTCCACCCACACATGTAGGCCTTGTACAAACAAACCCAGAATACTGACCCAATGGTGGCTTAGTGTTGGGTGACCGCGTAATAGGTTTTCGAACATCAAACCAACATTGGTCAACGCGCATTGTTATGCTGGACAAACATATGGATAATGACCATTATGATTTCAAAGCAAGTACAATAATGCCTAATGCACGCTGTGCCAGCGGCGCAAACGTTGGCCAGGCATTGAAACAAAACTGGGTGAACATCTCGCATTGTTGCTTTGTGTCAATGGATCAGCATCAAGCACACATGCCCAGTGTTAGCTTATCAAATTATCAACCGGAACAGCATTGGAGCATTGTCTCTCGCCCACATACAGGGATTTTTCCTGCCAAGCCACACCGACTGATTCATGTTTCACGAATTTGACAGAGTTGATGTCTTGTTTTACTAAGTGAGAACAATTAGACAATAATTGACTGATACCCATGTGTGCTTTAAGTGTTGTATATCTGCCAATATTGGAACACCCCCAACTTATCGAACGATTGAGGAGATTGCAATCACATGTTCAGACTAATGTCGCACACAATAAAACGGAATGTTCCAGGACATTTATTTAATATTTTTGATATCTTGAATGGTCTCAAAATATACACACTAAATACATTTGTTTTTATTGTTCAAAAATATTGAATATTTATTTGAAAGATAATACATCAACCCTTTCAAGCCTGAATTTACCATTGTCATCTTCATCCACTACAAGCCGCGAATTGCTGTCGCAATTCTCGACTTGAAGTGGATGAAGATGATTTGATGTGGGTGATAAATTAAAAGAAAATTACTATGTACTCGTAGACAAATTTCATCAAAATGGTCCTTTGCATTTTTTATAATTATTTGCATGTATGTACGTTTCAAGCATAAATAAATAAACTTAACTGAACTGAACTGCCTGTCAAAAAATCCAGTATGTTTTAATGGTGTAAAATGCTGCTTTAATGCATCGTGAGGGTTTAAAGGGTTAAAAGAAGGATGTTTTGCGCGTTTATTTGATATAATCCACTAATTGAATATCCCCTGATTTCAAGACTCAAGTCGTATGTACCGGTTCTTGATTTGACCTGTGATACCATGCTTCAGGAGGTAGAAAGAGGTAGAAAAAGGTAGGAAGCGACGTAAACCTCACCCAATTACACACTGCCTCCCACACTCACTCTCCAACTAATACCTCACTCACTCACTCACTCACTCACTCACTCACTCACTCACTCACTCACTCACTCACTCACTCACTCACTCACTCACTCACTCACTCACTCACTCACTCACTCACTCACTCACTCACTCACTCACTCACTCACTCACTCACTCACTCACTCACTCACTCACTCACTCACTCACTCACTCACTCACTCACTCACTCACTCACTCACTCACTCACTCACTCACTCACTCACTCACTCACTCACTCACTCACTCACTCACTCACTCACTCACTCACTCACTCACTCACTCACTCACTCACTCACTCACTCACTCACTCACTCACTCACTCACTCACTCACTCACTCACTCACTCACTCACTCACTCACTCACTCACTCACTCACTCACTCACTCACTCACTCACACACTCACTCACTCACTCACTCACTCACTCACCTCTCCGACCACTACTAGGGATCAGAACGGGTCGATAATGATTTTCCGGAAAATGTCACAGACTCACTCACTCACTCACTCACTCACTCACTCACTCACTCACTCACTCACTCACTCACTCACTCACTCACTCACTCACTCACTCACTCACTCACTCACTCACTCACTCACTCACTCACTCACTCACTCACTCACTCACTCACTCACTCACTCACTCACTCACTCACTCACTCACTCACTCACTCACTCACTCACTCACTCACTCACTCACTCACTCACTCACTCACTCACTCACTCACTCACTCACTCACTCACTCACTCACTCACTCACTCACTCACTCACTCACTCACTCACTCACTCACTCACTCACTCACTCACTCACTCACTCACTCACTCACTCACTCACTCACTCACTCACTCACTCACTCACTCACTCACTCACACACTCACTCACTCACTCACTCACTCACTCACCTCTCCGACCACTACTAGGGATCAGAACGGGTCGATAATGATTTTCCGGAAAATGTCACAGACAGAAATCACGCTTGACAAATGCATGTGGTTTATGGACATCGATGTATCTTAATTAGCACCTCTAGTGCCATAGAACGCGCCGTAGAAGTCAATTAACAGGTCATTGCAACGTCTGACTTGTTGAATTCTGCTTCGATCGTTCTTGATGTACATCAAGTAGATTCATTTTGTACATGGACCATGTCGCTCTGACTGTCTCAATGAATTTTAAATAGCTTTTTCGACAATAAATAAGTCTTTAAGTAGTCACCACCAGAAATATGTTCAATATATTTATTTATCTTCAATTATTCACAGCAAATGTATCTGATCTAATCTGATCCATTTCTAAACCGCAACTGAGAATATTACCTGTAAAGTGTTGATCATGTCTATAGCTGTTTTTGATCTCTTTATGTTTTCTCCAATATATTAGAAAAGAAACTCGAAGGAGAAATGAGCCTTAAATTTGCTAGATTGTGCATATGGTTTTATTTAATTTCTATAACACAAAACTCCAAGTGGGTGAAAATTTTAATTTAGCTCTAGCAGGGTATTGGTTGCAACATATATTAAAAGGCATGCTCTACAACAGAAGATTTTCACACTTACTATAGAGATATCATCACTCACTGAACACTACATAAATAATATAAATTAATGAGGTATGAAATCTTAAACTTAAATTATTTAATTTAGTACTTCAAGTGTTAATGGTCAATAATTATGTAGCGCATACCCCCCCCCCCGCCCCTGACTGTCAAACAGGACGCACATGCCAATAATGATAGTTCGGAAAGTGGCAGGGACAGAAATCACGCTTGGCAAATAAATGTGTTTTATCGATATCAATATGTCCTAATTGGCTGGCACATAGTGTCATCTGGATCTTAAGTCAATTAAAAGATGATGCGCAAACAGTGTTTGTTGAATTATAGGCCTCTCTAATGGCATGATTGTGTTTGCGAAAAATACATCGGATAACTGTTGTAAGTGTTGCACTACTCTTTGTCATATTTTGTGTCCAGCACGGGTGACATAGACAGAGACTACATGGATATACCTCTCATAAAATGATTAATTAAATAAAAAGACAATCGTGTACACATTTATTCATTGAAATACGCATTGTTTTTTCATGATTTCATCCTACCACATGGAGAATGCTTTTTTTTCTCACATTTGACATTTTCTCCCACTTGACGTGTATCTGTATTCATATTCATACTCTTGCAATGGATTAAAGCAGTCTTGATTATTATTTATTTTGTCATTTTCTATCTGATTGAACACTGAATTATTCACAGCCGAATTAGGATCACGGTAGATTCTGGGATCCGAGTTGACAATAGACGTTGGTTTTGTGGAGGCAGATATAAATGTGTGTATGTTTCAGATGCAACAGGTATCAGTGTGTCAGAGTGGTGCTGAACCAAATATCATTCTCTAGCAGCCAAAGTGTAGCACATACAAAAGAGACGTTGTAGTAAAGGTATTGCTCATCTCAAACATTCGTAGATTTTGGGTCACTGTTGCAAAGTATGTCTTGGAATAACAGCAACATTACAGAGCAAATAATGTTAATGCATCATCATGATGATCCCTATATGCGGTAGTTGGTATGTGAATGCTAGTCTCTGATTATAATGGGCTGCATTCACTCACAGATGTAAAACATTTGAAATAAAACATGAGGTGACTCTCGTGATGTTCAAAATATCTTGCACAAATGTGACGTATATCTGTAATTAGATCTCCTAGAATTCAACGTGTGGCACCTGCCCGGTTTGGCGTTGAGATCAACTTTGATTATCAGATTATGTCGTTAGTAACTCCGTGTTATCCCTTGTGATTGCAGGGACCGTGTATATATAGCCTATACTAAGGTTTCAACAAGTTACAATCCGCAGAATACTGTAGATTTGGTCAAATTCGCAAGGTGTTAATTTTCGCGAATTTCGCGAAGAGGACAAATTCACGAATTCAAGAATTTCGCGAAAATTATTATTATGATAGCGGTACTAACAAACAAATTCGCGACTTCTAAATTTCGTGAAAAATCCCAAAATCAGAAATTCGCGAAAATTTAAACACACGAAAATTACCAGAACTACAGTAGGACTATACTACTAAAAGTGATATCTGTGGTAAGTGTCTGTTACTTACATTTTTTACTTGAAACTTGTCTATTTTTCATCAATAGTAATAGTTTTCGTCATTTGAAGTAGGAAATTGCGTTAGCAAATTTAGTTTCAAATGAATGAAGCATATATGTAAACAGTTTAGCAGCACAAGTGTTAAGTACGATCAAACTAGTCATCAGAACATAATCATGATAATCAGAACATAATCATGATAATCGAGAAAAGAACACAACACAAATATCTCCAATATGTCACCAGATAATCCACCGGTGATCATTTTGTTCTGATGCAAAATGAGAATTACTAGTGTTGTTATCCACATCCGAATAAAACAAAATACCTTAGTGACAGCACGAGAACTTGGACAAATGTCGGTTTATTCCAGGGCCTCTGTCTGCGACGGTGGTCCAACAATAATCCAGCATCGGGTCAACGTCATCGGATCAACGTCATCGCGGAAACGTCCGATGTGTTAATACCCGTCCATCCAGTGCAATCCTTCTATCCGCACTGAACACCTGATACAATCTGGATTCTTCATCATATTTCACCCCGCTATAATAACAGCACACACATAATGTGTGACTGTTATCAGGGTTATGGCTGGTCTGGTGGAATGCAGCTGACTTTGATTTCGGCATAAACCACATGTGTCTCTCGCCCGTGCCGACAGAGCAATGTCCCTGCAAACAGTAGACGTACACCCAACATTGGCTCAATTATGGCCCACCGTCTGTTACCCCGGCCCAACATTAAACCGACCCTGGGTGACGGTCTGGTGTTTGCTTGGGCAGTTTTCAGGATTGCTTGTAATGTGTCATCAACAAAAAAATAGAACAGATCACGATCAATCGGTACATCATATATATAGAACAAATATAAACATATTATTAGAAATGTATTACAGTTTCCATGAATGGTATTATTTTCAGCTTCAAGACAAAGTCATAACAGTTAGATTTTATTAATCGTGTGGTAAGCCTAGCCTACTTTTCAGTTTCAGTAGCATTAAAGTAAATTCAACGAGCGGCATTTTCCCACCATTTTCCAGCGCTTCTTAACAGATAATTATTAGGTTATATTCAACCATCACTTACTAACAGGTGTCCACATGACCTAAAAAACCTGGAGTTTAAAAACAATATATAAAAGTCAGGGAATTTTAAAATTCTGTCAAAAGCATTTGTACAATTTTAAAATGTTTAATTTTTATTCATCCTCTTTATTCGCGATCCTCAACAACAAGTGAAAATCAATAAAATTTGTGAATTTTTTAGTATAGGATTACTATCTAGTATTTAATAATCATATTGTTACATATGTCTGGTTTTCATGGTTATTCGTTAAGAGAAACTTTGATTATATCCACATTAATACACACCACTGCATTATTTTCTTTGTCGATTACGACATTCTAAGCCCGGAATGGAGAGTTATTGTTATTCAGGTATAGGGCCTATCATATACTGTATTAAACGTGTCGATGGGCACAACAATGTGTTTTAAGTCAGTTGAAACCATCGGGGTTCTCCATTCTTAGCTATAAAAAGGCCCCGGCCTTCGGACTTAACCTTCGGCCAAGTACGATCACACTATTCAACAGAATATATTATTGAAAAAAAGAACACAACACAAATATTTCAAATATTTCACCAGATAATCCACCGGTTTCGATGCAAGTGAAGAAGAGAATATCTAGTTGAGTTATCCCCGTCCGAATAAAAAATAATCTGAAAACACAAGATAACATGATCACTCGCTCAATATGTTCATACCATCCGATCCAGTACAATCCTTCTATCTGTGCTGCAAGCCTGATGCAATCTGCATTCTTCATCATATCTCACCCCGTTATATATATCATAAATCTTAAAACAATGATATAATATGTTGGCATTTATATTTCACAAATCAACAGCTGGCTGAAGCAAAGTTGAAAAAAATGTTTTGTTTTGAACATTGATTCAACTTCATTTTTATCAACTTAGGCTAATTTCAACGTCCGATGTACACGTAATTTCAACCGCTTTTGCAACCAATTTTCAACCATAGGCATGCACAATCTCAATGTCTTGTCAACATAAGCTGAGCTTTTCCTCAAACCCATTGCAACATAATTCTGACGTCATGGAACAGTTGGCGTGCTCGGCTTCACACGATAGAGCTTGAATTTTGATCCCCGGGTCTGGAGGTGAGTGCCATCTGATTCGCCTCACCAAGGACATCCCCTGGCCCAGATTAGCAAGTATGTGTACAAAAGTGGCCCAATTCATTCAATGATTTATACGTTTATCATGTTTATTCATTCATTCTTTCATTCATTCATTCATTCCTGAGAGTGCGATGATTTAGCCGGGATGTCAATCAGCGCTGTTTGACGGTTTGATTGAGGACTAGCGCCATGCGCACCTTGGTAATGGCTCACGACGGGACCAATGTGAGACGCCTCCTGCTTTCCGGTTTGCCTTCTGTTATGCACCGTTACTCTTGAATACTAATACCACGAACACGGTGGTTACCACCCTGCAGATACACGACATCAACCCAATGCTGGGTCAAGTTGGGCCAGCGTCGCAGACGCTGCTCTAACAATGACCCACCATTGGGTTGATGTCTCGTGGATACCATTTACGCCAGACAGCTCATCATTCTTCTTCCTATCGCCCCCGTGATGTGACGTGCGACGCGCAATCAACGTGAGCAAAACAGGGTGAAACGCGAAGGCCGCCGAATATAATACTCATGATGCACATAAATAGAGTACTGGTACTCTATTTATCCAGACATGCCCAGAATTAATTGACATTTTTTCACTCTTATGTGTGTGATCCGGTATTTTTCAGGGTCAAATAATCACTTTTTGAGGAGTTTATTTTGACGCGAATGATTAAATTTTCATAAGACTGGCCCAATTCCTCAGTTATTTATTCAAGCGATTTTAATAATGTCTGCCTCGTCTCTGTATAGGGCGTCTATATTATTTGATTTAATTTTGATTCATTTGTCGACATGATTTCGTCAAAAGATGTTTCCGGAGTGTCTCTTTACACACACCACAAGGTTATTCACAACAAAAACTCCAAAATTAAATGTGGCAAAGCAAAACCTATATCAAAAGGGTAACAGAGCTATGTTCGCCTTACTGAAAAAAATAATAAACTTTCTTTACCAGTTGATGTAGCGGTCAAACTGTTTACTTACCTTGTAAAGCCTGTTATATTGTATTCATCTGAAGTGTGGGGAGACGGAAAATGTGACATCTTAGAAAAATTACAACTTTCTGTAAATATATTCTGGCTGTCAATAAGTCATGTGTGGAGAATTAGGAATCACACCTCTAGATATAGATATTAAAGCTAGAATGATTGCATACTGGGCAAGGCTTGTCAATGGAGATCAGAGTAAAATCTCGCACATGATATACACTTTATTGTATAAATTGGATGAATTTAATATTTTTAAATCAAACTGGTTATCATCAATAAGATGTACTTTGAATGATTCTGGCTTTCCAGGAATCTGGTTAGCACAGTCTTTGCCATGTTCCGTTAGCACATTCAGAAACATACTTAAGCTAAGATTGAAGGACCAGTTCATACAAAAATGGCACGGAAGCATATCGGAAAGCAGAGAATGCATAAATTATCGTATTTTTAAAAATCATTTCAAACTTGAAAAATATTTGGTTGATTTGCCTGATAATCTTCGTAAAATTTTAACAAAATTCAGGTGTCGCAATCACCGTCTGCTGATTGAACGGGGATACCAAGACAACATCCCGCCTGATATGCGTTTGTGCCATTACTGCTATTAATGAAATTACTATTAATGAATTTTAAGTAAATTTAAGTAATTCTCATTGTATATATATCACATATCTGTAAATTGACGTATAGAGCTCATGCAACTAAGTGTATGTTTTGTTTTAGCCAGCTCTCTCCTGGCATGTCTGTCTTACCATTACGAAAGGTCATCAGAAATAAATTACTTGTTACTTATTACTTGTTACTCAAATCAGCTTTGTTCTACACAATTCCACAGAATAATAAATGATTTCCTTTTTACAACGACATATTTTTATACTTGATATAAATTGCAAAAGACACCACATTTGAATAGCACCGCAAAATTCTCTCAGTGTAATTTTCGTTTGCTGTGACCTAATAATATTTTTTGTAACCGAGTTTTGCTCATTTTGTCCTTTTGTGAATTGACTACTATATCTGACATGATATTCCAGTTATGTATTTTTACATAATTATGTGGCATAATATGTTTACATGTAACATTTTCTAATTATGAATGTAGAGCTGATTAGTAGAACAAAATACAATAATTGATTCATATAATCATCGTCCTGGTATGGTAGACATCCAATTTTGATTCTATAAGTTGAATGCCTTTTGACGAAATATGCACTGGTTATGTTTTTTTTTCTATCCGCCTCAAATTCTTTACAATGACACTCGTCCACAAGTAGGCCCATGCATTTATAATTGATTGTGACAGAATGTACCGTAGGCTAACGCATATATTATAGCTTACCAGCAAACACGACACATCTACCCAATGTTAGACCAATTTTGGCCCACCGTCTACGACGTTGTCCCAACATTGGTCAAACACTGGGTAGAACACTGGGTAGAACAATTGAAAGTTTAAAATTGCGGCAGCTAAAACAAGTCATTGTCTTCTAAATCGTCTTTTAAATACATTTTATTATATCCTTCCAACTCTGTAGCTTTATGTATCGCAGGCGCTATTGCTATACAAAAGTATTGGTCAAAATGTTATTAACGGTAGAAACCACCATAATAATTAATCATGTTACGCGTATATACTTACACTTTGGCATGCAGGATTGTGAATGTTTTGTTCAGTGTGAGAATGTGTTGTGATGCTGATTTGCGTAAAGCCTTATGTAAAGAGAAGCATGTTGAGCAGCAGTGAATAAACAGGGAAACTGTTTATTTTGTGATGCTCATCTCACCGGGCACACGACGTTGTTGCGACGTTGAATCAATCTCAATTACGTTGATTCAACGTCGCACCAACGTGTCCAGTGGTGTATACCATCATTACAAATTGACATATATTTATATCATAAGTCACGTATCAGTAAAATATCACGAAAAGAGAAGGCTAACAAGCTAGATACGTTAACTTTACATTATCTTTTATCTATTTACATTGTCTTCTTTGACAGTGGTTTGAATTTTCGTCAGCACATTTCACAGGTGTCCAGTTCCTGTTTTTATCACATTAGAGATCTTAAACGCATCAGAAAAAGTCTACCTCTAGCTTTAGCAAAACAAATTGCAGTGGCACTGGTGACAAGCAAACTGGACTACTGAAACTCCTTATTACACGAAATTCCAGCTATAGATCTACAGAAATTACAGCGTGTTCAGAAATGTTTAGCAAGGGTTGTGACAAAGGCTCCTCGTTTCAGTCGTTCTATTCCTCTATTAAAATCATTACATTGGCTTCCAATCAAGTTTAGAGTACAATTCAGAATATGTACTTTTGTTTTTCGTTGTCTCTATGATGGTCAGCCATCTTATTTATCTAGCCTTTTTTTTTCTGCAGACTCCGTAAAACATCTGCGATCAAACAACACAAAAAAACTCAAAGTACCACGTATCAGAACTAAGTTCGGTGCGCGTGCCTTGTCTGTTTCTGGTCCTACTCTCTGGAATTTACTGCCTGCAAACCTTCGTGTAGCTAAAAATATTTCCTCTTAAAGAAAACTGTTAAAAACGCATTTCTTTGATCTGGCTTTTCCGCTCTAGCTCCTCTGCGTCCCGGCTCCCTGATGACGACCATGCTTATTTCCCTCGACTCTTCTTTGGAATTTGATAAGGATGGATTGCGCCTCTGAGCTCGGCCCTCCGAGGAGTTAGGCGCTATAGAAGTTTTCATTTCATTATTGATAATTTGGCTGTCGTTTCCGTATTCCATCTCATTCGAATTTATTAGCTCCCGCCGTCACCGTAGGTGAGACGAAGGGAGCTATGGATTCTACCTCCGTTTTTTTTGGCCTCTTCTTTTGCCTATAATTTTGTAAGAAAATAAGCTAGGATAACAATTGTTGGTATGTGGGTTACTTCCAGGTGGCTAATGGACAGGTTAAAATATTTTTAATCTGAATTCAATACGCAAGGTTGCAGAGGAGAAAATGATGATGTGACGGCGTTGGGCCGTTGGGCCGTTGGGCCGTTGGGCCGTTGGGCCGTCCGTAAACAATTCGTTTCCGGAGCATATCTCTGAAAGTACTTGTCCGATTGTCTTCAAATTTTACACACAACACCCCTAGGGGTCTAGTTGTGCCTTTTGGGGTATTTGAACTTTGACCTACTTCTGGTTCAGAACTATGACCTATTTAGACGTTTTGACGCGCACTTCGTTTCCGGAGCAGATCTCGAAAAGTACTGGGCCGATGACAGTCATATTGCACATACATGTTCTCTAAGGTCCCTAGTTGTGCCTTTTTAGGTTTTTGGACCTTGACCTTGAAGTTGACCCAGCACTTTGACCTAATTTATAACATCGGTAAATCCGACTGAAAGATTTTGCGGAATATCATGAAAACCGCTCAAGATAGCTACACCATTACCATAAAACAAATTGTGAGGTTTCAGGAGAGGATGCATCTTGAAAAATTTCAAGTCGATAAAATTAAAAATGGCCGCCTATCGGCCATTATTCACCTCGACAGGTCTGATATTGCGGAATATCATGAAAACCGCTCAAGATAGCTACACCATTAATATCAAATAAATTGAAAGGTTTCAGGAGAGGATGCATCTTGAAAAATTTGAAGTTGATAAAATTCAAAATGGCCGCCTATCAGCCATTATTCACCTCGACAGGCCTGATATTGTGGAATATCATGAAAACCGCTCAAGATATCTACACCATTACTATAAAAAAAATTGTAAGGCTTCAGGAGAGGATGCATTTTGAAAAAAATCAACTCGTCCAAGTTCAAAATGGCCGCCAATCGGCCATTATTCACTTTCACATGGTCGTTATTTGGTAAACCGTGCTAGATGGCTAGACCATTACTATAGAACAAAATGTGTGATTTCAGGAGAGGATGCATCTTGAAAAAATTCGACTCGATAAAATTCAAAATGGCCGCTTATCGGCCATTATTCACTTTCACATGGCCGTTATTTGGTCAACCGTGCTAGATGGCTAGACCATTACTGTAAAACAAAATGTGAGATTTCAGATGAGGATGCATCTTGAAAAAATTTGACTTGATCAAATTTAAAATGGCCGCCTTTTCGGCCATTATTTATTTTCACATGGCTGATATTTGGTAAACCGTGCTAGATGGCTAGACCATTACCTGATTACTATAAAACAAAGTGTGAGTTTTTCGGGGGAGGATGCACCCTGAAAATTTTTAACTTACGAATTCAAAATGGCCGACAATCAGCATTATTTACCTCGATAGGCCTGATATCAGGTAAACCGTGCTAGATAGCTAGACCATTACTATACAACAAAATGAGACGTTTCGAGAGAGGATGCCTTTTAAAAACTTTCGACTCAATCGAATTCAAAATGGCCGCCTATCGGCCACTATTTACTTTCACATTGCTGATATTTGTAAACCGTGTTAGATAGCTGGACCATTACTATAAAACAAAATGTGAGATTACAAGAGAGGATGCATCTTGAAAAAATTGACTCGATCAAATTCAAAATGGCCGCCTATCGGCCATTATTCACTTTCACATAGCCGGTTTTTGGTAACCGTACTAGATGGCTAGACCATTACTATAAAACAAAATGTGAGATTTCAGGAGAGGATGCATCTTGAAAATTTTTGACTTGATCAAATTCAAAATGGCCTCCTATCGGCCATTATTCACTTTCACATGGGCGATATTTGGTAAACCGTGCTCGATGGCTAGACCATTACTATAGAATGAAATGTGAGATTTCAGCTGAGGATGCATCTTGGAAAATTTTGACTTGATCAAATTCAAAATGGCCGCCTTCAGGCCATTATTCACTTTCACATGGCCGATATTTGGTAAACCGTGCTAGATAGCTGGACGATTACTATAGAATGAAATGTGAGATTTCAGCTGAGGATGCATCTTGAAAAATTCTGATTCGATCAAATTCAAAATGGCCCCCTATCGGCCATTATTTATTTTCACATGCCGAATATTTTGCAAACTGTGTTAGATGTTAGTCCATTACTATAAAACAAAATTTGAGGTTTCGGGGGAGAATGCACCCTAAGTTTTTAACTAATTTATATCGAATTCAAAATGACCGTAAATCAGCTATTAGTTAACTCGATTGGCCTGATATCGGGTAAACCGTGCCAGATAGGTAGACCATTACTGGGATACTGATTAGGATCATTAATTTCAATGGAGGTTTGCAATCTCTGACAGACTGTCTAGTTCTTATCTTACTCTTAGACTGGGCTTCTTAGACCTAGTTGTCTTGCGACTTGATTTTTGACCTATACTAGGACTACATTATTAACCCTATACAAAATTGCTTAAATCAAATTCTAATTCGGAGCGGGAGCTCCTGGACTTATGTGGTCTTGTTTGAATTTGATTTTGCAGGATATCACTCGTGTGCATGTTAAGAACGTTCACACTATTAGCGGGATGGAGCGGCACGGTGTGGCGTGGGCGGCGCTATGTTTTCCGTTCACACTGCACACGTCATTATCCACAGGAGGCGGACATTTCTATGTTTGCCAGCAGAGCCACGTAGGCAAAAATGCATACCAAAACGTAGCAGGACGACAACATGTCGGCAGAAGTTCAGCATTTTTTATGGACATTTTAACTGCCAATGATCTAATTCTGCTCGCTTTGATGTACAGAAGAGTTAAGCGTATATAGAACATATCGTTCATTGTGGGTTTATCCAATATAATTACAGAAGAGCAATATGGTGAATACCTCAGAATAGTAGGTGAACTACGGTTACACGAGCGCATCGTTTTATGACAAACGCGGCAAGCATCGCAAGATGTGAACAAGCCTTACTTATATCAGTGTGTCATTGTTTTCCCGTGCCGCGCCGCGTCGCCTCGCACCGTACCGCGTCATGCCGCGCATAGCCTACTACCGCGGCTTTAGCGGTGACATCCTAGAAAACAGCTCTTATAGCAGATTGAGTGAATTACTGGCATTTGACGGAGGAGTTATGATTGCCATCATTATTAGTTCAGTGGATTTTGACTAAAGCTAGTTTCGCGGTATGGACGATGTTTTATGATTGATTCTGATACTATGGGGTGTCCCCGGCAGAAATCAGCGGGGTGCCACTTCGGCAACCTTGGGCGGAATTTTTTCAGGGCAAAAACAAAATGGCCGCCCGATATCTCAAGGTCAAATGTGATTTTTCAACAAATGAAGCCAGGAACAAGTGTAATACCTCATTTCCATGTGATTTTGACTGGGCAATCCATTTCTTGTATTATTTTTATGACCTAAGGTCATCTTAAAAGTCAAAAATCAATTTCAGGGTTAAATAAGCAAAAATACAATTTTTAACAAATAAAGCTAGGGACATGTGTAATACCACTTTTTCATGGGATTTTGTCTGAAAAATCCATTTATGGTATTATTTTGGTGATCCAAGGTCATCTTCAAGGCCAAAAAGTCATTGCCAAGGTCAAAAACAAAATGGCCGCCAGATATTTCAAGGTCAACTATGATTGTTCAACAAATGAAGCCAGGAACAAGTGTATGACCTCATTGTCGTGTGATTTTGACCGGACAATCCATTTCTTGTATTATTTTGTACTACTCAAGGTCATCTTAAAGGTCGAAAAATCTATTTCAAGGTCAAATAAGCAAAATTACCATTTTTAACAAATAAAGCTAGGAACATGTGTAATACATCTTTTTCATGGGATTTTGGCTGAAAAATCCATTTATGGTATTATTTTGTTGATCCAAGGTCATTGTCAAGGTCGAAAGGTTATTTCCAAGGTCAAAATGTGAAAATATGATCTTTTAGAAACAAAATATAAAGAAGTGTAATACGTCTTTTTGGCGTGATTTTTGACTGGATGTATTTGCCTGGATCATTTTGAAGATAAAAGGTCATCTTTAAAGTCAAAATGTCAATTTCAAGGTCAAGTAAATGAGAATATGAAGTTCAACAAATACAGCTAGAACATGTGTAAAAACCTTTTTGAATGAATGAATGAATGAATGAAATCTTATATAGCGCATGTATCCAGCCGGCGGCTGTTCCTCCTTTTTCGTGGGATATATGCTAGAAATTGGTGCAAGTATAATACCTTTGTTGTATAATAGTATAGTTTTATTTTGACTGGATAATCTAATTCTGTTGGGTAAAATGATTAAACATGCTCAAGGTGAAGAGATCGGCTTGAAGGCATTGAAGGACAATTAGCAGAGATGTGTTAAAGAGTGATGGGAAAGCTCCAACGGACGATGAGGAGGTATTAAAGGGCAAGGAGAAGGCGTTAAAGGACAATGAAAAGGCATTAAAGGGCAATGAGAAGGGATATTGAAGAGAAATGAAGAGGCATTAATGGGCCACAAGAGGCGTTACAGAGCAACCGGGGGGGGGGGGCGTTATAAAGGTGAGAGAGAGGCATTAAGGGGCTATGGAGAGGCGCTAAAGGGAGACAATAATTCGTCTTCGTAGCTTTTAGTTTAACGCCTTTTTGTTGCAATTAAAAGCCTTTTCATCTCCCTTTAACGCCTTTTCTTCGCACATTTGTTGAAAAATCACATTTGACCTTGAGATATCGGGCGGCCATTTTGTTTTTGCCCTGGAAAAATTCCGCCCAAGGGTGCCAAAGTGGCACCCCGCTGATTTCTACTAGAATTAGATTATCCAGGTAAAGTTACACCAAGACAATGTATTATATGTGCTCCAATTTGTAGCATAGCCTACTACATTAAAATAATATTTGACCTTGTTATTTGCATTTGATCTAGAGCATCACCTCAAATCACCAAAATCATACCAGAAAGATATTTTCCTAGCTTTATTTGTTAAAAATCACATTTTCGCTTACCTGACCTTAAAACTGACATACTGACCCTGAAAATGACCTTTAATCATGGAAAATAGTAGCAGAAATGGATTATTTGTCAAAATTACACTAAAAAGACGTACAACACTTTTTGCTATGTATGTTTGTCAATTGACTTTTGATGAACTTGAAGTGAAATTGACTTTGAAGATAACCTTCAATCACTAAAATAATACTATAATTAGATTTGTCAGTCAAAATCCCATAAAAAGAGGTACTACACACATTCCTAGCTTTATTTGTTAAAAATGATATTTTCTCTTACTTTACCTTGAAATTGACCCCTTGACCTTGAAGATGACCTTGAATAATCACAATAATATCAGATATGGAATGCCCAGTCAAAATTGCATGACAAATGAGGTATTACACATGTTCCTGGCTGTATTTGTTAAAAATGGTAATTTTGCTTAATTGACCTTGATATTTGACCTTCTGACCTTTAAGATGACATTGAATCATGAAAATAATACAAGAAATGAATTTCCTGGTCAAAATCACCTGAAAATGAGGTATTACATTTGTTCCTAGTTTCATTTGTTGAAAAATCATATTTAACCCTGAACTATCTGTCAACCATTTTGTTTTTGACCTTGGAAAGGCCTTTCGACCTTGAAGCTAACCTTGGATCAACAAAATAATACCATAAATTGATTTTCAGATAAAATCCGACGTAAAAGAGGTATTACACATGTTCCTAGCTAAAATTGTTAAAAATTGTATTTTTGCTTGTTTGACCTTGAAATCGACTTTTTGACCTTGAAGATGACATTAAGTCATAAAAATAATAGAAGAAATGGATTGCCCAGTCAAAATCACATGAAAATTGAGATATTACACTTGTTCCTGGCTTCATGTGTTGAAAAATCATATTTGACCTTGAAATATTTGTCGGCCATTTTGTTTTTGCCCTTAAAAAATTCCGCCCAGGGGTGCCAAAGTGGCACCCGGCTGATTCCTGCTCAGGACATCTCTTAGAACCAGAATCAACCATAAAACATCGTCCATACCGCGAAACACGCTTGAGTAAAAAAATGCCATTTGACAACAGTACTGGACTATATGCATCAGTTCGAGTGAACGACAACCCTACTGGGCACACGACGTTGTTGCGACGTATCTGCTTCAATAATAACATATGACAACCAAGCTCATTTACAACGCTTTACATCAGCATGACATATATTTGCTTTATAAAATGTTTTACAAATGCCAAAACATTTATTGGTGATAATTGTGGTGCCATTCATCGTTAGAGATGGATAATCTTCATTCGGAATAGATCAGGTGGGCGTATTGTATGGTTTGTCATTCAAGTGAATTGATTTCTAAGCGAAAAAAACACTAAAAATGCGGTTCAAATGGATAGATTCACAGACACATTGTGAATACAAAACATCCACTTCGGACACCGTCTCAAGATCCACTCACATTTCCTTTTCATTTCAACTTTCTTCATAATATAGTGTAAGGCGAGGTAAATGTGTTCTAAAATGTGCTATCCAGAGAGTCCGGAGGAGGGAATCTGATATGATAGCAATTGATGTATGTATTGAAATTGCCATTTTTTACTTGCTTATTCGTTACTTAGTTGGTTAGCTATTTTGTTTCCGATTTTGGTGTTCTTTATGTTATTTATGTTTGCTTATTGTTTGTTTGTTTGTTTGTTTGTTTGTTTGTTTGTTTGTTTGTTTGTTTGTTTGTTTGTTTGTTTGTTTGTTTGTTTGTTTGTTTGTTTGTTTGTTTGTTTGTTTGTTTGTTTGTTTGTTTGTTTGTTTGTTTGTTTGTTTGTTTGTTTGTTTGTTTGTTTGTTTGTTTGTTTGTTTGTTTGTTAATGTATTTGTTTGTTTATGTCTTTTTTTTTTTTTTATATGTTTGTTTGTTTATGCGCATTATGTGATTGTTTAGTTCTTCGATTGATTGATTGATTGATTGATTGATTGATTGATTGACCGATTGATTGATTGATTGATTGATTGATTGATTGATTGATTGATTGTTTGTTTGATTGATTGATTGATTAATTGATTGATTGATTGATTGATTGATTGATTAATCAATTAATTGATTGATTGATTGATTGATTGATTGATTGATCGATTGATTGATTGATTGATTGATTGATTGATTGATTGATTGATTGATTGATTGATTGATTGATTGATTGATTGATTGATTGATTGATTGATTGATTAATTGATTAATTGATTGATTGATTGATTGATTGATTGATTGATTGATTGATTGATTGATTGATTGATTGATTGATTGATTGATTGATTGATTGATTGATTGATTGATTGATTGATTGATTGATTGATTGATTGATTGACTTATCCATTGCCTTAAGATAAACCAGATCCACGCCGGGGAATCTGGAGAACGACACCATTTTAGTTTCATCATATAAAAGCATATGCAAAAGTAAAGTTGGTTGGTTGGTTGGTTGGTTGGTCGGTTTGTTGTTTGGTTGGTTGGTTGGTTGGTTTTGTGGTCAGGGTGAGAGTTAGGGTCCATGGTTTGGGACGGGTAAGGGTTCCAGTAACTGATTCCCCATAAAACCCGGTATCAACCTGTCAACCGTACTCTCATCATACCCCCTTCAAGGGCATGCCTTTCCATGTTCCCAACCTAGTGCACTGACCGAGGAGAAGTATAGCCTGATTTATAAAAAGGAAAACAATCATACTAATTGATATAAATTATACCTCATCTAATGCATTTACTAATGTAGTCAGATCCTGACTTGAGTCGAATCCGGTAACCGCTGGGTTGTCCAGTGTGGCTTTCCCCAATCTACTTCTCACCAAGAGATCACTTAGATTGTGTCCCCTTTTAAATGCTGTTACACACCGTTTATACAGGATGTTTGGATGTTTCGCTTTAAGTTTATTGAAGGAAGTCTTCACTAATTTAGCTGCCTCCACCGTAGTTGCAGAGTAGGTAATAACAAAGGGGGTGACGCCACTATCCTCAGGGGAAGGTACCGTATTTAAGCCGAATGGAGAATACGTTTTCAGGGCTAATCGCCACTTCCTTTCCGCTTCAAGTCGCCCAATCTTATTTAGAGTTATGTCTCCTGTATTCTTCAATACTTCAAGATACAACACTCTCAGATGGGTCGCCCTGCAGCTCCCGGAATTGAAGTGTGTGGCAACTGCCTTGTCCTTCTTAAGCCGTACATCCGAACGATGTATGTTTATCCTTTTCCTGAAGGAGAGCCCAGTTTCTCCCACATATAATTTTTTGCATTTCGAACAAACTATACAGTAGATACCGCTAGTTGAATCACAATTTTGTGTGGTAGGAATTTGAATTTGATTCCCAGCATCCAGTACGCCCCCATGGTCTTACCACTCTCTACAACTACTTGTGTCGAACATAATTTACAGTTCCTAGTAGTGCATCTTTGAGAATCTTTGGGGAATCTGGAGAACGACACCATTTTAGTTTCACCATATAAAAGCATATGCAAAAGTAAAGTTGGTTGGTTGGTTGGTTGGTTGGTTGGTTGGTTGGTTGGTTGGTTGGTTGGTTGGTTGGTTGGTTGGTTGGTTGGTTGGTTGGTTGGTTGGTTGGTTGGTTGGTTGGTTTGACGGCAGTGTTCATTGTCTAAGGATAGAAGCAGATCCACGCCGGGAACGTTTTCAATATGGGAAAACATAATACAGTTCCCCAAGATATGTTTTCCCAGATTTGCGAGGGGAACCCAAAAAGAAAACGAGCCAGAAACAGCCTTTCGCATCCCAGCGAACATCATACGTTGACGCAATACTGAGACCCTGACCCAACATTTCACAAGGTTAGTATTGGGTCAACGTCTCGAGTTTACTTAGATTCCATGATTATGATAACTTTGTAATCGGGTGCGGCGTATTTAGATCAGTGTTGGTATGACATGGCTAAAATGCTACATTGATGGCACATCGTAATGATGCACAGGCAAATAGCACTAAATGCTAACATTCTGGGCGGCAGCTACTACTGTTTGATTTCGGGTGGCAGTATGGCCATTATTGGCTATTTGTCAGAGCTTGACCCCTATATAATATTCTATTCACATCACATTGTACGAATGTCATTATACCCGCTATTTTATTGACGCCATATCTATGGTATATATTGACTCCCATTCAGATCACAATTCTGACTAACACAAGAACAACGGAATAATAAATAACGACATTTGCTAAGCATGCTAGACTGTAAAGTTGAGGTTATGAAAGATGCAGAAGCGTCCGATACCCTGTATGAACATTTAGTTTGCACCCATCCACCCCATAGTCCCATTGTAGCACCACACGGTAGAGACTAAACCCATACAACGCTGAAATATTATTGTTTAAACCATGGAGGCCAGAGGGTCTTTTTCAATTAGAAATCGTCACAAATGTCTTAGTTAGCTCTTTCCGCTACATTTGAATACCTATGCTATGGGTCTGTGGCCATTATGAATATTGCTTGCTCTTACACTCTTACAATCAACGTCAGAATCAGACGTCTATAGACGTCAGATTCTGACGTCTAATGTCGATCCCCGCGCTGTAAGGGCTAACTTCCGGCCCACAAATCATGTCATTGCTGTGAATAAATAATTTGCTTGAATAGTCCGACAGTAGACTCTAAGGTCAAACACTTGAGATGACTGAAGTTACTTCTCAATAATTGTTACACTGGGAGTTATCCGACTCAAGGATAGCGGAGCTACAGAGGGCCGCTGCGTCTTGTCAGGCTGTTTAACTAATCGAGATTTATAACGATAGCCTGCTGGGACAAGCATAAATGTCCTGTTAATGGAGTGGAGAACTGGAGTTTATGCGAGACATCAGAAATCATGAAAAGGCGATCCACAATTTGAAATCAGACATTTATCTATCTTGTTAATCAAACCCGTGATTCGCCCTGCACTTTACTCTCCCAAAGCTCTAAGCACGACCTTTGTCTCGGATCTGTTTTATTAGCCTAGCTAAGTAAATCACTGTACAGTTATTGGGAATGGAATGTGTGTTCAGACATCACAATGTTAGGTCTCAATACAAACGAATTGCCGTCGTTGTATAAATGTTATACAAATGTTTTGTGTTTGCTGGGTAATACCGCCTTCAGGCTTCCTTCTGTCGCAATATTGCCATGATTGTGCAGCAAGCGACGTAAAGCAATATTCACTCACTCACAACCAATCCACCAGAGGAATCGCTGAATAGTGTCAGAGGACAGACTCAGCCGTCGACTCTATGTTTTGTCCATGTTGGGCCCTAAAGGTGGCCTTTCTTCAAACCAGCACGACGTTAACACCTACAGTTATCAAGTTGTATGCCACAGCATGGACATAGTAAAGGCCTGCACTATCTCCATGGTTACAGGCAAAAATCTCTAGCCCCCCCCCCATATATATATTGGTGCGTCCCTAAAGGCCTGTACTATCTCCATGGCCACAGGCTGTACCTGCGGTCAGCTTGTGTCTGGCCTGAATGGGTAAGATAGACGTTGATGACTTCAATTTAAAAGAATAAATTTCACTTCCTCATAAATGTCAGTCCAGTAAGCCACGCGTCAATTCGTTGTTATAAAAACAATGTAAAAGAGAGTCATCTACTGTTCTGTACATCAAGTAAACACGATACATTGAGTCAATGTCGGTGTGATGGTGGGTCATCGTCTTAGACGCTGGCCCGACATTAAACTAGCCTTGAGTATTGGGCAAAAAGCAGAAACGTCTCCCAGCAAACACAATGCGTTGAAGCAATGCCGGCCTAATGTGGGCCCACCGTCTACGACGCTGTATCGGCAATAATCCAGCATTAGATAAACGTCTTGGACGTTAGCTGTTTAGTACTGTTGTAAGGAGTAGTAAGCAGTGGGTTTTTGCATTGTGATATAATTTTGTAATTACTTTGCATTTAATTTGCAGTTTCAACTGCGACATAACAGTGCCCATGGAATTTACCCCTTCACACGCCAAGTTACTTATTTGAACTTTCATCCACTTGAAGTTGTGTCTCGCTACCGCGGCCCTCAACCTTAAGTGTGTGAAAATTACTCATATTTGTTTAATTTGTTATCAAACATTTGCGCATCTTTATGTTTAAACACTTGTTTAATTCCCAGTAGCTGTGATTTACCATGCTAATGAAACAGTTTAAAACGACTACAGTTGCGTGTAGCGCTTAAGAAGTGCCACCTTTTAGCTGCTAGATGTAGACTTACTCACCGCATGTCGTTCACCTCCTGCTGCGTCATTTTTCTCACGGAGAAGGCATCTGTCTCTGTGTCAAACAGGGCCAGAATAACGAGGAGACAAGTACACAATGCGCAGTGTTTCCTAGCAGCCATCTTAACAAGTCTAGTGTTCTGTGGGTGTGAAACGTGAGGTAAAAAGTGTATCTGATTACAATTGATCACCTTGTACTTAAGAAAAGAAAACGAGTGTGGCGGAACTTTCCACAAGTTCAACAACAAACAGCAACTTTTGACTGTGAAGCGATAGCCGTATCGAGAGAAGCCATTAGGTTCAAATTCAGGGCAGTTTGTTTAGATTTATTAATTGACTGTTTTACACAAAACCCTGGCATGAAAACAAGACGAATTAATCATTGTATGCTTTACAAAAAATCCATGTATGCAAACCCCGAATAAAGGCGGCTTTGTTTAATAAAGCAGAGAATGAGAAATATATCCTCCTGCATGTACCAGTCCAGATAACAGTGATTCCACCGTCTACAATGCTCTCATTGAGATGATCTAAACAACCACTTGGTTCAATAAACAATAGACATGCGCGAATGTGTAGAGCTGTTTAAAAATAGGCAACTGTTTGCAAACAATCCAGTTATTGAATCAACGTACAGAAGAATATTATTCCAATAAAAAATTCTTCTGTTTTTTTTTATCTCGCGTTGTTCACTTATCCCATGAAAAATACTCCTAGTTGTAGAAGCGTAACTTTCGCAGTGATTGGATGTATGCGGAAAATCGCTAAGTTAACTTGTATTCCAGTTAAATCATTCACTTTCTGACGCCTCTCGATTCCTTTTATCAGCATTAAGTATCTTGTCATTACATAGTTAATCCCGTCTGATATGTTCTGGGCGTGAACAGTGGTGAAGCTGAAACACCTCTGCGCTACTGACGTACGCCACAGGTGAAACTGGCACCCTTCATCACAATGTCAACCTATGACGCCTTACTCTGTTTTATCGGCCTACTTACTCTCACAGCAGCAGCAGCAACAGCAGCAGCAGCAGCAGCAGCAGCAGCAGCAGCAGCAGCAGCAGCAGCAGCAGCTGCAGCAGCAGCAGCAGAATCAGCAGCAGCAGCAGCAGCAGCAGTAGAAACACATGCAACAGCAACAACAACACGAAAACAGCAGCAACAACAGCACCTCATCACAAATGGTCAGACATGTATCAGGTCAAAGACAAATAGCAGTAACTGTATACTTGAAAAGTGAGCAGTTACTGTTACTTGCCTTTGTACTGTTTAAAAATGTTTGTAAACTGCAAACAGAAAGTAGGTGTTCTTTTTCAGGTAAGCTGCTGCTTTGTTGTCTTTGAGAAATGTAATTGCTACTTGGAAGGTGTGCAGGTATGCCTGGCCTGGCTGTGATTGATTGCCATCACTCGCGCTGAACACTGTGGGGGACAATTCAGGAAGATAATGGCAGCTGCACAACTGAAATGTGAATGCATCTTTAATCAGACTTTCTCTGTATAAGTACCCATTTTTCTTATATTTATAGTATGCTTTATTTTGAATAAAATACAGTTGAAACAATTCTAGAATCCGTTCATCATCTTAGAATCCACCCATCAATTTGTTCCATTTAAGGTGGGAATTGCCCTAGACCCAGCTGGATTCAGCTATTAGAGTTAAAATACAGGTTGAGACGGTTAAAAGGACAACTGCTTTAAAACAGCGCGCCAAAGTGAAAGACACCAATAACAAATTCACTGGTGAAATATTCAAACATTCTGAGATTAGTCAGTATTCTCACAGAAATGATGGGAAATGCCATTATCAACATTGGTTTAGTGCTAGACCAGAGTCTGCGACGCTGGCCCGAGATAAAGCCTACAATGAGAATTTCATTTTTATGTTACATGAAACGATAGATGTCTGCGTTTTCAAAGCGCACGGGGTAATGAAAAAGAAGCAAGTTCAAAGATGGCAGCCGTCCCAGAAGAGAAGCGTAAACTCAAAGCCTGATATTATTTACGTTTTATTTTGTAATGTCAAATGTACGTGCAATGGTGCTATATCAAGCAGGGGTGAATGAGGGAATAATGAATGAATAGGGTTTTAGGCCACGTTTGTGTACATATAGGCTAACCACTCCACGCAAAGCGCCACATAAGATGTTTTATATAGCATTACAGTGAATTCTAACTACGCTCGCCCGCAATTGGGATATAGATGGGGCCACTTAGTGACCGGATATTGAACCGGATCATAGTCTTAAAAAAGAAGCAGCGTATGAAACGAGCTTTCACTAAGCTTCGGTTGATGTTCATATCATATTTGTGAATTTAAAGCGTTTAATAGGCATTTTTGTGCAGTCAAAATACTCAATACATTAAAATATGCCCGATGCCTGACCTATACCACCCTCATAGTCTCGTTTTTGACGAAGAATAATAACCTTTATTCCCTAATTGACTCGGACATCACAGCCGTTGCCTCTTGACACTTTCGGCCATGCATTATCCGCATGCGCGATCAAGTCACCCTCTCATTGGTCAAGTGAGTTAAAATATCAGTTTATGCTAATTTACAATATCAGGGGCGTTTTTCCACCTAGTAATTTGACCAGTGGAAGGGTGACTCTTGACACATTTGGTCGCGTGTGCGGAGCATGCATGGCCAAGTGTGTCAAGAGGCAACGCCTGTGATGTCTGAGTCAATTAAGGAATAAAGTTATTATTCTTCGAAATAACGGGACTGCGAGGATAATATAGGCTGTATAGGCATCGGTCATGTTTTAGTGTATTGAGCATTTCGACTGCAAAAACGGGGCAATAAACGATTTAAATCCAAAGTTCTGCGAATCTATCCTGCCTGCGTTTCAAAGGCTTTTTATTTTCCATGATTACATGAAACTTTTGAAGCCCCGGCATGCCCGGTCACTATAAACACCATCTCAATTGCATGGGAATTTGCTCTGAAAAAGTGATTTCGCCCAAAAAATCCACCTTGTTGAAACAGAATTCCCCCACTAAATTCGCAATATATTTTTGCATCTAATGAAGTCACCCCGAGTAAACTCCTGGTTCCGTTTGTACAAAATTGGCCTTAAAGGTGATATATCACCTCCTATATAGTATGAATAATTTTGTGATAAATAAATCAAAGTTGCCACAAGATGGGGCACAAGTGTTTCCTTATATGGGGTGATTGGCTATCATGTGACCCTCTCAGAGCCAATCACCCCCATGTATGGGGTGATAGGCCATGATGTGACCCTCTCAGAGGGTCACACGATAGCCAATCACCCCATATATATAAGGATATAATCATTCATACCATATAAGGGGTGATAGATCACCTTTAAGTTCCAATTCATTCATTTTGTATACATAATTATACATAATTATATGCTTACTAACATTTTGAACCAGTTTGTCAGTGAAAGGTTTGCTCTATATCCAAAGGTGGATCGACGTCTGCAACATTGGGCTTTAACTAAACTGAACCACTGTGTTCAGTTTAGTTTTTACCAGAGACCATGCTGGAGACTCGCGGCGCTGGCGGCGACAGCTCAAAGTGAAGTGGATGACTCAGAACGCACATCATGCGCTAGAACTCTCGACCATCTGCCACCTGGAACAATGCTCAGAGTGAAATGTTGGCTGAGCGAACCAACGCTCAGCCAATATTGAGAACACTGAAATCATGCGGCCAGAAATAATGGGAGCCTTCACGAAGCACGCGTTCTTTCTGACTTGAATGCCAGTTGGGTCTGCACCTGACAAAATATGTCGTCATCTCCAGGCTCCAAGGCAGAACTGAAACAATGCTAATTTTACCACAGCAGGATTTTATATTAGCCAGCTGTACAACGGGCTCAGCACTGAGCACACACGTGGAGCAATAGTCTGAGAAATAAATTCAGATATTTTTTTCACATCGCTTCACCCTGAATCTCATTCTATCAATTATATCAATTTATTGTTTTGACCTTTCACACGTAACGGCATCTTGGATTTTACTCACAACGCAATGTATAATGTACGTTCTGGCCACACCGATATGTGAGACATATCTAGAAACTTTATGGTGCACACAAAAGACCTGATTTTGCTTCTATTCTCTCGAAAATGATATCATTTTATTGTTCCACCTTGCGCAAATGGCGGCAATCTTGGATTTTACTCACAATGCAATTTAATCCAATATGTCAGGCATAACTGAAAATCGTTTGGTAGACACCAAAATCATGAATCTGCGTCTATTCTTTTGAAAATAAATAAATGTATTGTTTCACCTTGTACAAATGGCGGTCATCTTAGATTTTGGCGTCTTTAATAGGAAATTACTTTTGGCTCTTAGGCTAACTTTGATCAGGAATGTCTCTGATCCCTGAAAAAAATATTGTGCTTTTATCCGTTCGGTAACGATAATCCTAAAATTAGATGCTAAGCCACCTGACGATCTCGACCAATCAGAAGCCTACAATTTATCGTAACTTGTACGAGAATACGGCCCCAGCTCTGTAAACCTAAAATACAGCATCAGCTCACTTGTAAAGCTACTTGTCAGATACAGCTTTTTGTCTTTGCACGGCTTACTTGCTGGATAAGTAATAATTGTTGTTTTTGTCTTTCCAGCTGCCCATGACTAATATAGCAAGGCTGGACATATATGGTGATTTGCATTGACTTAATTATAGTATAATACTATCACAAATATGAGAAGTTGAAAAAAAGGTTGGCTGCATGATGGACCACCGTCGTAGATAGTGAGCCAATATTGGAACAACATTGTGTCAATAGATTGTGTATGCCGAGATGGTGTGATAATTGAATGCATTATGCATTTCAAAGCCAAAAGGCGTTATCTGCTCACTTGTAAAGTAAGCAGATACCGCCTTTTGATTTTGCGCGGATTACAAGGACATAATTATGATGGACCGAACATAATGTACTGTGACAGCCGTGCTCATTTGTTGTGCTATCAGCTAAAACTTTTGTAAAACAACGGATTTATATACTCCATCTGTTTTTCTTATCGTAAGAAAATTTAAATGAACCTGTTTCTATTAACTCTTTAACCCTTATACTGCCGGAACCGTATATATGCGTTTTCAAGCGAAATTCGGACCAAATAAATTCAACTCAAGTCGCTAATATGTTTTGTGGTAAATGCTTTGTAAATCTAATAATTACATTTTGAAGACGAATATTCTTGCATATATATAATTATTTTTCGTCATTTGGAGCTGAAATTTGCGTTAGCAATCCCAGCTTCAAATGAATGAAAAATAGAACAGAAACAATTCGGCAGCATAAAGGTTAACCACCGGTCCCGATTATATGCTGGCTTATTTATTTTTATTAGCACATTAAATATCAAATTTTGAATAATTTTCACTCACTTGAAGTTGGGAATCGCGCCAGCGAGACACAACTTCAAGTGGGTGAAAATTCCTGTTAAATAATTTGGCGGCTAAAGGGTTGACTCACACTTTGTTTGCACGTGGGCGGCTGAGCGTGGCGATCTGGCAGTTAATGAGCTCTCCGGTGGGAGAGATTATCTTGTTTCTGACGCGGATTCCCATAACGAGGAAGGTGACGCAGATTGACCACTTGTTGATTTGAGGGGATGACATGTGTGATTGCCGCGATGGCGATAAATTACGAACATACAGAGTAATGCCCCGGTCACACATGATACACGACCCACAGCCCACGCCTTGAGTGACAAAAATCAGAGCAGTCGTCGTTGTGCGTCCATGAATTGTGTCAGGGTATGAAAAGAGCCAGCGAGTTTAAGAAAATTATACAGCGTGTTATAAACGAATCAGGTGTATAAATCAGCGAATACATAGCGTTTCGCCACCGCGTTGCGCGTTAGCAGGGCGACAAAGTTAACGAATACATCGCGCATCGCCAGCGCGAGGCACAAATAAGTTAGAAAGCATTTAGATTGTCCCATATACGTTAAATGCTCGCTGGACGTGCATTAGAAACACGTTAGTTGGGCGTTATATGCGCGCTCAGTGCCGGCATTTTTGAGGGGTTTTTTCTAGTCCTAAGGCTCAGTCACACATAGTCGACGCACGCCCACTCACTGAAAATTGATTATTTTTAGCTATAGCGTCTGTCGCGTGTCGTTCGTGCGTCAACACTCGTTACTGGTTCGTGGAGCGCGCTGCACTCTAATCGCCAAAGGAAGTCGGGTATATAGGCTATGCTTGAAATATTGAACGCATATGAACGCATAAATGTACACCCCAGAAGACTGCTAGAATCACGCAGAGCGTGCTAGAACAACGTCATAGCAACGCTAAATACGTTTGCTTTGTCATATCAACAGTCGCGGGCAACGCGCCTGCACTGCGCTGCATGAGCTCAGCGCTCGAGGAACAGGCCGTGACCATGTTATTTCTGCAGCTTATAACCCATAGAGCTCTGAAGAACGACATTTTATTTTTAATCATTTGAGGTGGTTTTTCACATGATACGGCTTTAAGTGCAGAATTTGTTTTTAATTTGTAGAAATTAAGTCCAAACATATAATGTTATGATAAATTTAGGACACATTTTTTCTTTTAAAAATGGTTTACATGTGTACAAAACAAACTGATAGAAGTTACTATTATCGTCGACATTAGCATTATAGGGTTTGATTTAATAGGCACTGTATGCGTCAAACGCGTTAGCAAAGCGCTGTTCATTCGCACTTTGCGTTGGAAACACGCTGTGCATTCGCTACCAGCTTGCGACGTTTTTCACAATCCGGAATCAATTTTTTTTATTTTTTTATTTTTTGTGGGTGAACTGTGCGTTGTTTATGTGTAACTGGGACAAACCTCGTCAACGAAAACACAACGAATTTAGAGCGTGTGCTCTACTTGTGCCTAACATTAGACTGGCGCTGGTCTGACGTACTTCTGGCGTCTACATTCACACGTGGAAAAACGCTCACATTTTTGAGCATGCTGAAAATGTGCGGAGAGGTTGACGCATACAAAAAGTGAATGAGGTTCATCAGGCGTTCTCGTCAAATCATCAACAAATTCTGACGCACGTCTAGCGAATCACAACGCATTGACCAAAATTATTCATTTTTTTGTGCGCTGGACATGCGTGATGGCATGTGTGACTGGGCCTTTAACGAGGCGTCCAGGCGATCCTGCTTGAAGCCTCACGATAGAATTTAGAATTCAGAATTTGCCGTCTATGGACGTCAGAGTCTGACGTCTAAGGTCGATCACCGCAATGAGAGAGTAAATGTATTCATGATGGACGTAGACCTATAAATTAGGTATTCAAACGAAGCCAAATGAGCTTACTTGGACATTTATAATGAATTCAAATTGAAAAAAACCTTGGTTACCATCGTGTTTTCAGGGACAAACAGAAAAACAGAAAGCACAAGATGGTCGTGCATTGTTTTGCCATCGTCGTGACCGATGACGAAAATGAAACCTAGGTGAGATAGATATCGTTTTTTAACCATAAAACAAAACATATATATACATGTACAAAGTGGAAATAAAAGTGCAGGTAATTGTTTTCTGGTACAGGAGACCACCAAAAGATTCGAGATGAGTCGCTCTCGTGGTGATCACTTACGAAAAACATACTAAACATACACTTCATAATAATGTACCCGGTCTCGGAAGTTTGAAAGAAACAAAAATGTTTCTTCCTCATCCACGTGTGAAAGTCAGTATTGTGGGGAGCCTCCGTGACCGAGAGGTAGCGTGCTCGGCCTCAGACCGCGAGGGCTCGAATTTCGAACCTGTGTCTGGAGGGCAGTGTCATCTCAATCAACTCACCATCCTCAGGAGGTTCTCCTGGCCCAGTTTAGCCTATATGTGCACAAACGTGGCCTAAAGCCCGATTCATTTCATTTTCAAAATAATGTGACTGTAGTGAAGTTGCAATGAGTATATACATTATATTCTCTAGACTATTTTCTAGTCATTTCCAACACCACTAAAAAGTTTGGTGATTATTTCAGTCGTTAAATCATTTCCCATGTCATGCTTTTCTGAGGTTAAACTGGAATTAGCTCTCACATCGCTGAAATATTTGTGTATTAACCATGGAGACCAAAGGGCTTTTTTCAATTGGAAACCATTATAAATGTCTTAGTTATCTCTTTGAGCTTCATTTGAATACCTATACCTACGATCATTTTAATATATTTTGAATCCCGTTGCGGGGATCTACTTTAGACGTCAGAATCTAAAGATGGTCCCCGCGCTAAAAGGGTTAAGCTAATGGATTTTCTATATATCACAATTGGCAATTTATTTTCTACTGGTCAAATCTATACGATATTATTAAAATATAAAATGGTCTCCTCTCATCTCAGGAAATATAATTGCCACATCACGACTAAACAGATCTAGGCCTCGCACGCTGATTTGAAAAGCATGCCTCTTTAACCCGTTGTTTGCAAGGCTTTAAAACATTAAAAATCAAAATGTAGATATCTTGGTATTAACCATTTCAGCACGGGGACCGACTTTAGATGTCATAATTTGACGTCCATAGACGTCAAATTATGACGTCTAAATCCCCGCTACTAAATAGTACACTAGTTATAAAGGCCGTAGACCCATAACATAGGTATTCAAATGAAGCGTTAAGAGCTAACTAATACATTAATGATGATTTTAAATTAGATAAACACATTTGAGCGCCAAGTATAAAAACGTTTTAAAAAATTAGTGATTTTTTCCAATGGAAAAGAGTCACCAGCATGGAAATAATGCCTGTTGATGGTGGGCAACATGCATATTATATGCACGCAAATTCTCTCTCTCAATATGAACTTGTGATACAGTTAACCCCATACAGCATTATAAGGTAGTATATGTTCGGTGGAATTGAAAACATACAGTCAATAAGTATTTCCCATCTAATCGTGCAAGGAACAAAAATAGTAAATTGCGAATTAGATAATATTTCTGTTAAAGGGACTGGCTCAGGCTAAAATCATAAAAAAATCGGTGATTTTATTTTGGCTTCTTAATATGACCATATAATGTAAACATGTCCATAGACTAGAACTGCAAAAGTTTTTTAATTTTTGTGCTGCGCATTCACCAGTTAGGCTAGATATAAAGACGAAATTCCTGATTTCTAATTATTGACAACCATGTCAAAAATCAGAAATACGGGAATTTCGTCTCTTTGATGATATTAGCCTGAGCCAGTCCCTTTAACATTCTCAACAATGCAGTTTTTGAGGATGGTTCAATATAACTCCAGTAGCCCTTTTAATGCTCATTTTTTTCTAAGATGATATAGCTGCAAATTCAAAATCCGCATACTGTGTTCTCGTTTTAAACTGTGCAATTTGTGACCCGCCACACGAAAAGTCCAGTAGGCCTTAAGATCAAAATGGCATAAATTGATTTTCTAGTAGATTTAATTGATAGCCGTGCCCTTCCTGTTTCATAAATTGAAATCATTTTTTTAAAAATCTGTATTAGTTTTTATTTAATTAAACTTGTAACGTTTTAATTGCATCTATCTAATCTGTATCATTAAGATAATAACTTTGAATGACATTATAAATAATTGTAACAATTCCGCCTAGATGTACCTTTTACGCGTGGCAGGTCATATTTGTGAAGCAAAAAGTTAGTGTTGATTGACGTATTAGGTTGTTTGAATTATTAATGAAGACAACGATGAGAGATCGTAGTAAACTACGTGTTTGTATGACCACGTATAGTTACAGTAACCGACCTCTTCAGGATCTATTGACCTATGCTAATGAACACTGATGAAAGGGGGCATGTCCAAATAGCTCGTCTATTTTACAAACTTCATACACTTTCCATCTTGCTTGGTCGTTTAGCAGCATTCGCTAAATCGCATGCGTGATAGGGTTAAATTTGTAAAGTGTGAGCGCAGCAAACAGGAAACATGGAAGGAAAGAAGCGCACGCAAAGGTACATGTAGCATTCCACAGTAAACATGAACCATTGACCTAATGCCGTTAACATCGGTCGCCGTCTGCAACGTTGGATCAACATTAAACTAGAATCGGGCCAACGCCTGGTAGAATACGATAAGGTGTTATTTATTTATTTATTATGTTACATAGTGTAGAAAATAATGGCTTTATTAAAGATGGCTGCCCTAAAACCTAAAAGAACAATAATTGGCAATTTAATGTTCAGTTTTGAGTTACTGTTATGACATTTTGTGCAATATCGATGTCCTCTAGTTTTATATGTTGGCTTAAATCTGTGTACACTAAAAGTTATTTCGTATCAATTTGTTGACCTGTAATACATGTATCATGGTATATCAGTCGCTGTATTAGCCCTGCAATGAAACGGGATATTCAGCTATATGTCCCTGACCATGTTATGATGTGCGTAGGAAAGTTCCAGTGCCTACAACCAGTACCTAATACGATCGCAAGTTTACGTCTGGCGTGCTAGCGTGCTACGCCTCAGCCCACCAGGGCTCGAATGTCGAATCCTGTGTCTGGAGGACAGTGTCATCTCATTCATTTCGCCATCCCCATGAGGGCGGGGGCCTTGGTGCAGTGGTTAAGGCTGCCTGCTTGGGATGTCGGAGATCGCGGGTTCGAGCCCCACTCTGGCCTTCAAGTTTCAAAGAAACAAAATGTTCCTTCTTCGCTAACTCATAATGATTCAATATTGTGAAGACCTCGTCACCGAGAGCCTTAGACCGCACAAAAAAACCTATTCATTCATTTCATTTCATTTTTTCACCATCCTCAGGAGATTCTCTTGGCCCAGTATAGCCTATATGTGCACAAAGATTACCTAAAACCCCATCGATTCATTGATTCATTGATTCATTTATTCATTCGTTCGTTCGTTGGTTGGTTGGTTGGTTGGTTGGTTGGTTCGTTCGTTCGTTCGTTCGTTCGTTCGTTCGCTCGTTCGTTCGTTCGTTCGTTCGTTCGTTCGCTCGTTCGTTCGTTCGTTCGTTCGTTCGTTCGTTTGTTCTCTCGTTCGCTCGTTCGTTCGTTCGTTCGTTCGTTCGTTCGTTCGTTCGTTCGTTCGTTCGTTTGTTCGTTAGTTCGTTCGTTTATTCATTCATTCATTCATTCATTCATTCATTCATTCATTCATTCATTCATTCATTCATTTATTCATTCATTCATTCATTCATTCGTTCGTTCGTTCGTTCGTTCGCTCGCTCGCTCGTTCGTTCGTTCTTTCGTGCGTTTGTTCGTTCGTTCGTTCGTTCGTTCGTTCTTTCGTTCATTTGTTCGTTCGTTCGTTCGTTCGTTCGTTCGTTAGTTCGTTCGTTCGTTCGTTCGTATGTTAGCTCGTTCGTTTATTCATTCATTCATTCATTCATTCATTTCTTCATTCATTTATTCATTCATTCATTTATTCATTCATTCATTCATTCATTTATTCATTCATCCATTCATTCATTCATTCATCCATTCATTCATTCATTCATTCTTTCATTCTTTCATTCATTCATTCATTCATTCATTCGTTCTTTCGTTCGTTCGTTCGTTCGTTCGTTCGTTCGTTCGTTCGTTCGCTCGTTCGTTCGTTCGTTCGTTCGTTCGTTCGTTCAATTCATTCATTCATTCATTCATTCATTCATTCATTCATTCATTCATTCATTCATTCGTTCGTTCGTTCGTTCGTTCGTTCGTTCGTTCGTTCGTTCGTTCGTTCGTTCGTTCGTTCGCTCGTTCGTTCGTTCGTTCGTTCGTTCGTTCGTTCGTGCGTGCGTTCGTTCGTTCGTTCGTTCGTTCGTTCCTTCGTTTTTTCGTTCGATAGTTCGTTCGTTCGTTCGTTCGTTCGTTCGTTCGTTTAGTCATTCATTCATTCATTCATTCATTCATTCATTCATTCATTCATTCATTCATTCAATCATTCATTCATTCATTCATTCATTTATTCATTCATTCATTCATTCATTCATTCATTTATTCATTCATTCATTCATTCATTCATTCATTCATTCATTCATTCATTCATTTATTCATCATTCATTCATTCATTCATTCATTCATTCATTCATTCATTCATTCATTCATTCATTCATTCATTCATTTATTTATTTATTCATTTATTTATACATTGATTCATTTGTTCATTCATTTATTTATTCATTCATTCATTCATTCATTCATTCATTCATTCATTCAATTATTCATTCCTTCATTCATTTATTCATATTTTATGATATTCATTCATTCATTCATTTATTAAGTCAGTCATTAAAAAAATATGAGATCAATCCTAACTTTTTTAATGGAAATGAGAGAAAGTTGAGATAGGTTCAAAGTTGGGATTCTTTGTAATATGCGCCCCTGAAACCTTAAATACTCCTCCTAAGACGGCTTGTAAATTATAAAAAAAATGGAAGGAAATAATACATTTATAACGGGCTATGTCCATTAGACAAATGGTCGATTTAAATGACAAAAATGTAATGACGGACATTTGTCACACTATGGTTTTATGATCAAACCTCGTCAACGAAAACACAACGATTTTAGAGCGTGTCCTCTACTTGTGCCTAACGTTAGACTGACGCTGGTCTGACGTACTTCTGGCGTCTACATTCACACGTAGAAAAACGCTCACATTTTTGAGCATGCTGAAAATGTGCGGAGAGGTTGACGCATACAAAAAGTGAATGACGTTCATCAGGCGTTCTCGTCAAATCATCAACAAATTCTGACGCACGTCTAGCGAATCACAACGCATTGACCAAAATTATTCATTTTTTTGTGCGCTGGACATGCGTGATGGTATGTGTGACTGGGCCTTTAACGAGGCGTCCAGGCGATCCTGCTTTAAGCCTCACGATCGAATTTATAATTTAGAATTTGACGTCTATGGACGTCAGAATCTGATGGACGTAGACCTATAAATTAGGTATTCAAACGAAGCCAAATGAGCTTACTTAGACATTTATAATGAATTCAAATTGAAAAAAAACCTTGGTTACCATCGTGTTTTCAGGGACAAACAGAAAAACAGAAAGCACAAGATGGTCGTGCATTGTTTTGCCATCGTCGTGACCGATGACGAAAATGAAACCTAGGTGAGATAGATATCGTTTTTTAACCATAAAACAAAACATATATATACATGTACAAAGTGGAAATAAAAGTGCAGGTAATTGTTTTCTGGTACAGGAGACCACCAAAAGATTCGAGACGAGTCGCTCTCGTGGTGATCACTTACGAAAAACATACTAAACATACACTTCATAATAATGTACCCGGTCTCGGAAGTTTGAAAGAAACAAAAATGTTTCTTCCTCATCCACGTGTGAAAGTATTGTGGGGAGCCTCCGTGACCGAGAGGTAGCGTGCTCGGCCTCAGACCGCGAGGGCTCGAATTTCGAACCTGTGTCTGGAGGGCAGTGTCATCTCAATCAACTCACCATCCTCAGGAGGTTCTCCTGGCCCAGTTTAGCCTATATGTGCACAAACGTGGCCTAAAGCCCGATTCATTTCATTTTCAAAATAATGTGACTGTAGTGAAGTTGCAATGAGTATATACATTATATTTTCTAGACTATTTTCTAGTCATTTCCAACACCACTAAAAAGTTTGGTGATTATTTCAGTCGTTAAATCATTTCCCATGTCATGCTTTTCTGAGGTTAAACTGGAATTAGCTCTCACATCGCTGAAATATTTGTGTATTAACCATGGAGACCAAAGGGCTTTTATCATTTGGACACCATTATAAATGTCTTAGTTATCTCTTTCAGCTTCATTTGAATACCTATATCTACGACCATTTTAATATATTTTGAATCCTCTCCTTGCGGGGATCTACTTTAGACGTCAGAATCTAAAGATGGTCCCCGCGCTAAAAGGGTTAAGTTAATGGATTGTCTATATATCACAATTGGCAATTTATTTTCTACCGGTCAAATCTATACGTTATTATTAAAATATAAAATGGTCCCCTCTCATCTCAGGAAATATAATTGCCACATCACGACTAAACAGATCTAGGCCTTGCACGCTGATTTGGAAAGCATGCCTCTTTAACCCGTTGTTTGCAAGGCTTTAAAACATTAAAAATCAAAATGTAGATATCTTGGTATTAACCATTTCAGCACGGGGACCGACTTTAGATGTCATAATCTGACGTCTATAGACGTCAAATTATGACGTCTAAACTCGATCCCCGCTACTAAATAGTACACTAGTTATAAAGGCCGTAGACCCATAACATAGGTATTCAAATGAAGCGTTAAGAGCTAACTAATACATTAATGATGATTTTAAATTAGATAAACACATTTGAGCGCCAAGTATAAAAACGTTTAAAAAAACATTGAATTTTTTCAATGGAAAATAGTCACCAGCATGGAAATAATGCCTGTTGATGGTTGGCAACATGCTTATTATAATCATTAATATAATATGCACGCAGATTCTCTCTCCATTATTAACTTGTGATACAGCTAACCCAATACAGCATTATAAGGTAGTATATGTTCGATGGAATTAAAAACACGCAATAAGTATTTCTTATCTAATCGTGCATGGAACAAAAATAGTAAATTGCGAATTAGATAATATTTCTGTTAGAGGGACTGGCTCAGGCTAAAATCATAAAAAAATCGGTGATTTCATTTTGGCTTCTTAATATGACCATATGATGTAAACATGTCCATAGACTAGAACTGCAAAAGTTTTTTTAATTTTTCTGCTGCGCATTCACCAGTTAGGCTAGATATAGAGACGAAATTCCTGATTTCTAATTATAGACAACCATGTCAAAAATTAGAAATACGGTAATTTCGTCTCTATATCTAGTCTAACTGGTGAATGCGCAGCAGAAAAATTAAAAAACTTGCAGTTCTAGCCTATGAACATGTCTACATGATATGGTCATATTAAGAAGCCAAAATAAAATTACCGATTCTTTGATGATTTTAGCCTGAGCCAGTCCCTTTAACATTCTCAACAATGCAGTTTTTGAGGATGGTTCAATATAACGCCAGTAGCCCTTATAATGCTCATTTTTGTATCTAAGATGATATACTGTAGCTGGAAATTCAAAATCCGCATACTGTGTTCTCGTTTTAAACTGTGTAATTTGTGACCCGCCCCACGAAAAGTCCAGTAGGCCCTAAGATCAAAATGACATAAATTGATTTTCTAATAGATTTAATTGATAGCCGTGCACTTCCTGTTTTATAAATTGAAATCATTTTTGAAAAATCTGTATTAGTTTTTATTTAATTAAACTTGCTACGTTTTAATTGCGTCTATCTAATCTGTATCATTAAGATAATAACTTTAAATGACATTATAAATAATTGTAACAATTCCGCCTAGATGTACCTTTTACGCGTGGCAGGTCATATTTGTGAAGCAAAAAGTTAGTGTTGATTGACGTATGTGGTTGTTTGAATTATTAATGAAGACAACGATGAGAGATCGTAGTAAACTACGTGTTTGTATGACCACGTATAGTTACAGTAACCGACCTCTTCAGGATCTATTGACCTATGCTAATGAACACTGATGAAAGGGGGCATGTCCAAATAGCTCGTCTATTTTACAAACTTCATACACTTTCCATCTTGCTTGGTCGTTTAGCAGCATTCGCTAAATCGCATGCGTGATAGGGCTAAATTTGTAAAGTGTGAGCGCAGCAAACAGGAAACATGGAAGGAAAGAAGCGCACGCAAAGGTACATGTAGCATTGCACAGTAAACATGAACCATTGACCCAATGCCCGTTAACATCGGTCGCCGTCTGCAACGTTAGATCAACATTAAACTAGAATCGGGCCAACTGGTAGAATACGAGAAGGTATTATTTATTTATTGATTATGTTACATAATGTAGAAAAAATGGCTTTATTAAAGATGGCTGCCCTAAAACCTAACAGAACAATAATTGGCAATTTAATGTTCAGTTTTGAATTACTGTTATGACATTTTGTGCAATATCGATGTCCTCTAGTTTTATATGTTGGCTTAAATCTGTGTACACTCAAGTTTGTATGCAACGTTAGATCAACATTAAACTAGAATCGGGCCAACTGGTAGAATACGATAAGGTGTTATTTATTTATTGATTAAACTACGTGTTTGTATGACCACGTATAGTTACAGTAACCGACCTCTTCAGGATCTATTGACCTACGCTAATCATGCTAATGAACACTGATGGAAGGGGGCATGTCCAAATAGCTCGTCTATTTTAAAAACTTCATACACTTTCTATCTATACACTTTCGGGCCAACTGGTAGAATACGATAAGGTGTTATTTATTTATTGATTATGTTACATAATGTAGAAAAAATGGCTTTATTAAAGATGGCTGCCCTAAAACCTAACAGAACAATAATTGGCAATTTAATGTTCAGTTTTGAGTTACTGTTATGACATTTTATGCAATATCGATGTCCTCTAGTTTTATATGTTGGCTTAAATCTGTGTACACTAAAGTTTTTTCGTATATTTAGAACACACCGTATCAATTTGTTGACCTGTAATACATGTATCATGGCATATCAGTCGCTGTATTAGCCCTGCAATGAAACGGGATATTCAGCTATATGTCCCTGACCATGTTATGATGTGCGTAGGAAAGTTCCAGTGCTTACAACCAGCACCTAATACGATCACAAAAAAAGTTTACGTCTGGCGTGCTAGCGTGCTACGCCTCAGCCCACCAGGGCTCGAATGTCGAATCCTGTGTCTGGAGGACAGTGTCATCTCATTCATTTCGCCATCCCCATGAGGGCGGGGGCCTTGGTGCAGTGGTTAAGGCTGCCTGCTTGGGATGTCGGAAATCGCGGGTTCGAGCCCCACTCTGGCCTTCAAGTTTCAAAGAAACAAAATGTTCCTTCTTCGCCAACTCATAATGATTCAATATTGTGAAGACTTCGTCACCGAGAGCCTTAGACCGCATAAAAAACCCATTCATTCATTTCATTTCATTTTTTCACCATCCTCATGAGATTCTCTTGGCCCAGTATAGCCTATATGTGCACAAAGGTTACCTAAAACCCCATTGATTCATTGATTCATTGATTCCTTGATTCGTTCGTTCGTTCGTTCGTTCGTTCGTTCGTTCGTTCGTTCGTTCGTTCGTTCGCTCGTTCATTCATTCATTTATTCATTCATTCATTCATTCATTCATTCATTCATTCATTCATTCACGCATGCGTGCGTGCGTGCGTTCGTGCGTTCGTTCGTTCGTTCGTTCGTTCGTTCGTTCGTTCGTTCGTTCGTTCGTTCGTTCGTTCGTTCGTTCGTTCGTTCGTTCGTTCGTTCGTTCGTTCGTTCGTTCGTTCGTTCGTTCGTTCGTTCGTTATTCATTCATTCATTCATTCATTCATTTATTTATTCATTCATTCATTCATTTATTCATTCGTTTATTTATTCATTCATTCATTCATTCATTCATTCATTCATTTATTAATTAATTAATTAATTAATTAATTAATTAATTAATTAATTAATTAATTAATAAATAATTAATTAATTAATTAATTAATTAATTAATTAATTAATTAATTAATTAATTAATTAATTATTTTTTTAATTAATTAATTAATTAATTAATTAATTAATTGATTAATTAATTAATTATATTAATTAATTAATTAATTAATTAATTAATTAATTAATTAATTAATTAATTAATTAATTAATTAATTAATTAATTAATTAATTAATTAATTAATTAATTAATTAGTTTGTTTGTTTGTTTGTTTGTTTGTTTGTTTGTTTGTTTGTTTGTTTGTTTGTTTGTTTGTTTGTTTGTTTGTTCGTTCGTTCGTTCGTTCGTTCGTTCGTTCGTTCGTTCGTTCGTTCGTTCGTTCGTTCGTTCGTTCGTTCGTTCGTTCGTTCGTTCGTTCGTTCGTTCGTTCGTTCGTTCGTTCGTTCGTTCGTTCGTTCGTTCGTTCGTTCGTTCGCTCGCTCGCTCGCTCGCTCGCTCGCCTCCTTCCTTCCTTCCTTCCTTCCTTCCTTCCTTCCTTCCTTCCTTCCTTCCTTCCTTCCTTCCTTCCTTCCTTCCTTCCTTCCTTCATTCATTCATTCATTCATTCATTCATTCATTCATTCATTCATTCATTCATTCATTCATTCATTCATTCATTCATTCATTCATTCATTCATTCATTCATTCATTTATTTATTTATTTATTTATTTATTTATTTATTTATTTATTTATTTATTTATTTATTTATTTATTTATTTATTTATTTATTTATTTATTTATTTATTCATTCATTCATTCATTCATTCATTCATTCATTCATTCATTTATTCATTCATTCATTCATTCATTCATTTAATAATTAATTAATTAATAAATTAATTAATTAATTAATTAATTAATTAATTAATTAATTAATTAATAAATAAATAAATTAATTAATTAATTAATTAATTAATTAATTAATTAATTAATTAATTAAATAAATAATTAATACATTCATTCATTCATTCATTCATTCATTCATTCATTCATTTATTTATTTATTCATTTAT
>OZ024914.1:63733812-63853812 GCA_964017125.1 Flabesymbios commensalis | reverse complement strand
AATAAAAAAATATGAGATAAATCCTAACTTTTTTAATGGAAATGAGAGAAAGTTGAGATAGGTTCAAAGTTGGGATTCTTTGTAATATGCGCCCCTGAAACCTTAAATACTTCTCCTAAGACGGCTTGTAAAATATTAAAAAATGGAAGGAAATAATACATTTATACCGGGCTATTTCCATTAGACAAATGGTCGATTTAAATGACAAAAATGTAATGACGGACATTTGTCACACTATGGTTTTATGATCAAACTAATTACGGCGCCAACGGATGTTTCTAAAAGTTGTAATCCATCGGAATGTTTCCGCTCACATATTAAAACACTCAAAAAGATATAACAGAAATAAATAAAAAAAAGGCTATTCCTGAATATGTCCTTTTAAATATAGGGCCTACTTCATTGCAATCGGTGACCATGCAAACCCCAGGGGAGAAATTTTATTTGAGATTCAGAATTGATTAATTTCCAAAATATATTGTTAGAAGCTGTATTTTCGGTAATAGCGGCGGCTCTAATTATTTGCATATTTTATGATATATGACCATTTAAATGACACACTAAAGGGCCTGTCACACCTTGGCGATCACCGTCAACCGTCAACGATCCCGTAGCGTTCGTAAGCGCATGAATAGCGTTAGAGTAACGTGATTGACGACTGAAGAACGCATATCACATAATCCGTGATTCTATCGCCAGCGATCCCCAGCGACTGCCAGCGTGGGAGTAGCGCATGAGTAACGCATGTATAACGCATTTGACGACTGGGGAGCGACTGCCGACGTGTGCTCGACGTTCCACAACGCACAGTTACGATCACTTGAAAACCTCTCGTTTGTTCTGCAGTATTTCATTGGTTTTAGTAGATTTCTAGCGGTAAATTTATCTTTTTAATATGTTGAGCAATGCGAAAATATATTGAATTTTCAAACTAAGGTTTGTCAGAGAGTTTACAAGTGTTTTGTATTTTGAATTGAACATTTTCTCGTGTTAAAGGCCTATTTTGCATTGAAGTAGATGTTAAACATCTCATATTATTATAAATGCGTTGAAATTGTATAAGGATGAATACATTTGTAGATATGTTGTCTATCATTACCAATAATTTATAACTTTATTTTTATGGTTTTAAGTGATTCTCCAGGAAGTGTAATGCATCTATATGTATATATATGCCTATTGTGATTAATAAGCAAAATAGTACAGCAATTGAGTAACGCTCTCCTAGCGTGTACAACGATCGAGTAACGTTCCCCTGGCGTGTACAGCGACTGAGTAACGTTCCCCTAGCACATAAAACGATCGAGTAACGCTCCCCTAGCGTCTCCTCTTACACGCTCTTGTGCGTTGAAAATTTTGAACCTGTTCAAAACTCTCAGCGTTCATCAGCGTTCATCTGCGATCAACAACGATCGATAAACGCACACGGCGATAGCATAACGATGGTCCAGCGATGGTCAGCGTTCGCCAGCGTCCGGCTGATTTTTTCGTGCGTTACGCGATCGTTGAGGCTGATCGCCAAGGTGTTATATATTTATATATATATATATCTTGTAAGCTTCATTTACTATGGTTTGCTAAACTGTGCTAAAAATAATATCATTTTCTGGTATGCGAATTTTGTTCATAAAAATAAAAAGTTAATACTGGGATAGCTAGGGACTGACCAGTTTTGCATTTAGAGGGCATTCCTCTAACATTCTGAAAAAATCAGCTTTCTGCAAATTTGTTGCAGGTTGTTATGCATTTGATCTGATGCTCCTACACTTTTTTTGCGCTTACCCGGCAAACACGAGGACTTGACCCAATGTTGTTTCAATGTTGGGCCAGCGCCGTAGGCGGTGGGCCAACATTGAAACAACATTTAGTCAAATGCTCGTGCTTGCTGGGGTACCTTCTTGGAGGGCCAAGGCCAGGGGGCGGCAATCCATAGCAATGTTCTAAGTTGTGTCCAAGTCAAGATATTGTGATCAAAAGGGAGTCAGACAACCGAGGATGGAAAAAACAGATCAAAATTATTAAATTAATGTGTATTTGATAATCTGATGACGACAGGTAGTGAATTCAAGAGGGTAGCTTATAGGACCCGCAACAGACAATGTTTTTTCGAGCCAATCTTAGTTTTTATTCGCCATAAAAATGAAATGAATCGGGCCTTAAGCCACCTTTATGCACATATAAGCTAAACTGGGCCAGGAGAACCTCCTGAGGATGGTGAGATGATTGAGATGACACTGTCCTCCAGACACAGGATTCGAAATTTGGGCCCTGGCGGTCTGAGGTCGAGCACGCTACCTCTCGGTCACGGAGGCTACCTACAATGCTAACTTTCACACGTGGGTGGGGAAGAAACATTTTGTGTTTCTTTCAAACCGCCGAGACCTGGAACCTAACCCCGAACTCTGGCGTAAAAAAACTACCCTAGGGCCCCCGCCCTTATTCGCCATAATGTAAAAAACAAACATGATCAGTTCTCTCCGTCAGATTACATTACAATTAAGCAGACTATGTATTTTTTTTTTTTTGCAGAGCATAGTTGGATATCCTCAAAGTAAGGAACACATCAAGGCAACTATTTTTATTATCGCCACGATATCCTAGCATCTTTAGCTAAGTCCCAGCAAACAAAAAACATTTGTATAACATTTTTACAATGATGGATCAACGTCGAAGACGTTGGGCCGACGTTGTACAAATGTTATACAAATGTTTTGTGTTTGCTGGGATGGTCCTCTCTGCCACTTATTACACCCTTCAAGCGCTACAATACATAATGTATGTTTTTACAAACCAGCAGCTGTGTCTCAGCACCGCGACCCACAACTTAAAAGTGGGCAAAAATGTTGGTCGATTCCCGCACTAAAAGAGTAAACTATTTATAATGGCCTTAGACCTATAACATATAGGTATTAAAATAAAGCGGAAAGAGCTAACTCAGACATTTATGATGATTTCAAATTAAAAAAAAACCTTTGATCTCCATTGTTTATACTAAAATATTTCGGCGTTGATAGGGTTAGGAGTTAGGTGGTAGTAAGGACACTCTTCAATCCGAGAGGACGATAAATCTGGTATCAAGATACAGATCAGATGAGATCGATACAGCTAACAGCAAAAACGTGTCCAAAATTATCAAGTCTATAAATCTCTAATGCAGCGCTAATTAGCAACCTCGAGGCCTGAGCTCAGGGGCGCGAAGATCCAGCCCAAAACATTTTGATCATCAACAAGCAACCATTACACTAAGCACGATAATCATCCTTTCTGGGTAAAGGGGTATCCCACCCGGTAGCTTAGTATAACATCCGGGTCATAATTCACATACATAACACAATTAGCAATTAGAAAGTATGTTCTTTCATACATGCGATTCGCCGGCAGCAGTGTTTTATACAGAAAAATGTACTGTGCTGCACATCTGTGTGGAATATATACCATCGGAAGCCCCACCGCTGTTGTGCATTCGGTTTCATAACGTGTCGCCTACAACAAGGCCAAATGCTGCGATATCGTGTATTTCAATCCCGATCGCCAATCCTAAGTCTTCAAAATGTCCGATTGTCTTGCACGTATTCGTACAAAGCCACGCTGAAAATTTCAGCTTGATCGATTGAGAACTCGTTAAAAATGAAATGAAATAAATAGGGCCACTTTTGTGCACATATGGGCTAAACTGGGCCAAGAGAACCTCCTACGGTTGGAGCGATGAATGAGATGACACTTCCCTCCAGACACATTATTCGACATTCGATCCCTGGCGGTGACGGTCTGAGGCCCAGCACGCTACCTCTCGGGCAAAGAGGTTTCCCACAATATTGCACGTGAGCGGGGAAGAAACATTTTGTTTCTTTAACTTGAAGGCCAGAGTGAGGAGCTCTCCAAGAAATATTGGTAACATTTTATAACGAAATTCCTGATTTGTAATTATTGCCAACGATGTCAAAAATAAGAAATACGGGAATTTCGTCTCTCTATCTAGTCTAACTGGTTAATGCGCAGCAGCACAACAATTTAAAAACTTTTGCAGTTCTAGTCTATGGACATGTTTACATCATCTGGTCATATTAAGAAGCTAAAATAAAATCACCGATTTTTTTATGATTTTAGACCTGGGCATGTCCCTTTAAATCACAGAGGCTGGGCGACGCAATAAAGACTCGCTCACAGAGTCAGATGATCAACTTATACTTAATACCATAAATCAATAATCGCATCAGAATTATCAATGCTTCTTAGCGACCCTTTCACCGCTAATCACGACTAAAATCGCTTTTAATCTGTTCATTAACCGACCAAATCACTGCATTATATTTGGAAATAAATGGGTGCTTAAGGTCAATATTTTCAAATGTTTGGTCTCAAATTAAACAAATATGATGAGTCGCGGTAGCAAAACTAATTTTAAGAGGGTGAAAATGAAAAAAAAAGATATTTTGGCGGGCAGTAGCCATGGACCAGGATACTCGCTCCGTATGAGCGATCAGCGTTTGGCGGGCAGAGGGTTAACGTATTACTGCAGTACAGTGACCTAGTCTTTCATATTACAGTGACATGTGAGGTCAAAACTAACGTCCAAGGAAAGTGATTAACCATTTAGGCGCCAATGACTACTTATATAATTGCTATTGTAGGTTATCCGTCAATTTTCACTTTTTGAAACTGTAATGTTTATCTATACAATCAGTCATATTTGAGTTATTTTCACCCACTTAAAGTTGTGGCTCGCAAGTGTGTAATCATTTAATATTAGCACATATTATATTAGATAAGGTGACTGTTGACGAGTTAATTATATTCTATGTTGAATCGTGTTATATAACGTAAGGCAAATTATATAATCTAAATAATTTTCTGTCATTTTTATTTATTCTTTACCTGATATTAGATGATGTTGCTGTTAAAGAGGTAACTATATTCTAAATGTTTTATCATGTTATATATAATCTTATCATGTTATTTAATCCAAATTATTTTCTGTCATTTTTATTTCAACACTATCTAATAATAAATGATGTGGTTGTTAAAGACTTATGTATATTTTATGTTTAATCATGATATATAATGGAATCATGTTATATAATGGAATCATGTTATATAATGAAACTAGTTTTCTCTCACTTCTACATAGATATTAACCCTTTAACCGCCAAATTATTCATTAATTAAAAATAAATTAAATTAAATTATTAACACAACTTCAAGTGAGGGAAAACTATTCAGATTTGACAAAATGGAGGTCAACTGTGTTTAAATATTGCTGATTGATGTCACATTTTATCTTTAACGTATTCAAAATGTGGTACATAATGTGCGCTAATAAAAAATGAAAATCAGAATATATGCGTCACCGGCGGTTAAAGGGTTAACACTACTTATTATTTTACATAATATATTTGTTCGCCGTGATGTGTAAGTTATCTTATCATCTTGTAAAATAAATGTGATAGTTGGTATATATAAATCACAATTTAAAATGGACTGAACTTTCAGCAAAAAAATCCTACTGAGGCCTAATGACATGATAAATTTCACGAGTATTATTTTTAACCTCCACCCACTTTAAGTTGTGTTTCGCTACTTTTCTACGTTTTCTTTTTTCTGATCTAAAATCTTCATCCAGCCAGGGATAGTTTGGTTTAATGGCAACGCGCTTTTTTGTAATTGGTGCATGGTCATCTAATGTTGCAGCAACCACGGTGTTGTACTGGTCAGTCAATGTGGTGAGGTCAGAGGGTGGAGATTTGTATAACAATGAAGATAAAATATCTTCTTTAAATTTCGCCTTGTCTATATTGTTTATTTTTCTCGATTGATAAGTCGGAACAACGTTGTTTTCATGACGGCCAGCATGTGCGAAATTTGTAGCAGCATTATTTCCACGCTGAGGTAGTAAAATCTGACAAATGAAAGATATGAATTGCCATCTGTTGAACTACAATGCATTTGACCCTCCTTGCCTACAGTCATGTAGTGCAATTGTTTTTCATTCACTTGGTGGCGTGCTTTTGGTGGCATGGGACCATATAGAGGTATACATAGTTTAATAATCAGGTATCAAAGGGAATGGGACGTGGCGTTTTTGGTAGAGCGCATTACTGCCTCGACAGTACTGCATGCGTCCCGGTTTCGAACTCCACTGAAAACTGCGTGTGTTTTCCAGAGAAATATCATTGTTTCACCGTTGTTAATGTGACTAGGCGATCACTTTAATGTCGTCGAGTTAAGGTTGACGCCAGTGTATACTTATCGATTTTAATTTCGCACAGCGCCACGCGCTGCGCGCTCCTCACGTCTGAAATAATATCACGTCAGAAGACTTATCAGCCGACTTTATAATCACCCCCCCCCCCCCCCCCCCCCCCTGGTCACTGGACCTTTCATTCGTGCGCCATTTCAACTCAATGGAAAGCATACAGTCCTGCAGCCATTTCGATGCATTGAACTTATCGTACATATTGCCAGCTAAGTCCATTCTCTGAAAACCTGCCCCAAACTGGATTTTAAAGGCGCCACGCTCTAACCATCGCGCCACGTCCCTCTCTAAAGCACACACAAGCGCGTCCATCCGTCGGCTGCTGCGAATCATTGCCTTGTGCGAAAATTTGTGGCCAAGCGTGGGTGTCCGCGGAAGGCAAATCATCCGTGAATCAGCGTAGAGGCACAGCGAGATAGTGCACATACATCGTATGCATCGTACATACACCGTAGGTATCGTGGACGTGCGCGACGGAGCGCAGACTTTTTAGTGTCATATATACACGTGCACGTGCGTGTAGTACGATCACACTAAAATCATGTTCTATGTGATGCTGGAAAAAAATGATACAAAAGGTTTCCCAACGGATTTAGAGTATAAATAGACTGCCTGATCACTCAGTAAAATGCTAACAGAATCCACCAATGGAATCTATTCGAAATTCAAGATGGGCACCAAGCGTCCTTACACTTCAAATAGATAAAAAATAGATTTTAGGTCTTAGACTTAATTTAGTGATTAGATTAAAATGTTACTTTTAAATGAAGATGGCTGCAAAAAAAACCTGCATGCTTTAAGAAAATATATTTGATTTTCTATCCACTGGCTATCATACATGAAACTTGCTGTCGCTGTCGCTGTTGTATATTCATCTCATCAATGAACTGAGCTGTTTTTATCGTAATATAATGTCAACTAATAAATTAACATTATGTAGTGCCGAAATGTGACATAAAGCAATCATTTACTGCTACTAGCCTATTTCTAGTATATATGTGACCCGATCTGGTAAAATGAGTCGTAAGTCGCAGTTTGCTAAACGATGCTAGGGCTTTATTTAACCCTTTATTTGACCTATTTCTAATTTCCACATCAGGTTTTATTTTTATATGATTACTTTCGAACCCTAAATGGTATGGCATATAAATAAATGTAAGCCAACATGCTGATTTAAAAAAAATATATACCAGTCTGTTATTTTAATTGTATTCTCATTTATACTAATATCAGTGATATTAGTTTCTACTTACATATTACCATGCTAAACGTCGCAAGCAATTAGGAAATATGCATGCAGTTTAAAAATCCTGATGATGACAACCTCTTGCATAATATACATCTGGGACTCATTTGTCATAGAAATGAAAGAGATATATGTACATGTATATACAAGATTGTTAATTTGTTAAAATCATATGGTAATATACATGGTATGACATACACAACTAAAATCATGTTAAGTGGCATTGCCAAAATAAAAACTGGGTATTTAGATAATATAAATGACTACTACTAAAAATGAATTAAAAGGCATTGCCAAGATAACATAGAGGTCTATCATTTTGTTCCCCGCACCAAAACCAGAGATGAAATAGCTACTACGTATGACATACTAATTATATATAGTAGCAAAAAAGACACTCTGGGAAGCGTAGAAACCTAAAATATATACAAGAGCATAATTATACTACAGTAACTGGAGTATGCAATAAGACAATGGTAAAAATTATATGGTATTTTTTTAAATTAAATATAATATCATGCAAGTACAATAAATATGGCATAAACAGGTAGCTCCAAGTCATGTGACCATGCAAGCACAGTCGCTATGAGCGCGGAGATTCCCTGAGATTGACTAGTAGTGCAAACTTAACGACGTAATAACAGTAGTAATGGCGGTTAAAAATCATTTGTGAAATTCACACAGGACATGGCCCTCGCACAAAAACATTAATCCTTTTTATAATTCACTATGTTGTTTAATTCATACTGTTTCAATCACGACCTAGCTAGTACCACATACTCGGAGTTACAATCGAAGAAAAACATTCCCGACCTCATAGAGAAAATCAGTTGACTTAGCAACTCTGAAATCCTCCATAAGGCCCCACCTCGTCTGATAACAAAGGCGACGGAAACGTCCCTAACCGACCCTAAAAAGCCAAATAATAAGATCCGAGAGCAACAACCGTCTTGATATGTGGTAATACCCAAGTCAGATCATGAGGGCATGATAATATGAATAATATAGCGACAGGTGACAGATTTATTATACTCAGTAGTTTTAACCCTTAATTTGTTTAAAGCAACCATAAATAAATTGCGCTAGTGACTTCACCACTGTTATGTCTCTAGATGTCATAATTCCTAGAAACATTTCATTTGTCGGTTGTATATTGATAATTGCGGCTACAGAATCATACAAGATTTCGCGTTCATTATTCATAGCACTACAGTGGAGAAGAAGATGTATTTCATCGTCAATTCCGTTTAATTCACACCTTGTGCATATTTGCTGATTTTTTGGAGTGATTGGATTATTGAATCGTCCTCTTTCTATATTTAGATCATGTGAGCTCATTCGATATCTCGCCTTTGCTGTTATGAGGTGGTTCCCCCTTATGTGCAAGATATATGGTTCAACACAGAAATATTTTTTTACTAATGCATGTGCGCAGCTTACTCGAGCTCTCAATATATTTTCTCCGCTGCTGTGTAAATATTCTAGCTATTGATTCTTTAAATGAAAGCATGAATTTATTTGTATCCCCGATATTCTGTGATTCCCAAGTTTGATCAAGCCCGGCTCATTCGAGGACAGAGCGAATACGGGAACACCAGTTCGTGAAGCCAATGGCATCTAGCTCAAGTAGCATATTGTAGGCATTTCTGACTGGATGGCTCCGAGATAATTTTAGAATTCTACACCAATATTTTACAGCTTTTATGTGTTGCCGGATGATCAGTGGAAATCGACCCGTGTCCCCATATATTGCAGGAGTAGGTGTGTGCTTTCTAACGCCAAGTGTGGATTTAATAAATTTTAGATGGATTTTTTCCAGATAGTTAACATCATCGCCTGTATACCATATATCACTTCCATATTCGAGTATGGGCCGTTGAATTTTACAAAAAATAAACATGCCCTACATTTATTATTTTAATAATGTGTTCGAAATTAATATTTATTTTTTTGAATTAATTTTAATCTAAGTGTGTGCTATTTTCACAAAGTGCACATAACGTTTTTTTTCAAATCACGCGATTTCAGACTTCACATTCCTCTGAATTTGCGGCGTCATATTGTTGGAGTTCAACCACACCTCGCTCTAATATTTAAATATGCGACTTACGACTCATTTTGTCAGATCAGGTCACATAGGTCATCGTTTTTTTTTTGTATTTTTATTCTGTATTTTTATCCTGTTCTTCACTGCCAGCACGGCAAGTTTGCTATTTTCAGCACAAAAATAAAAAGAAGCATTACGCCTATCAGAATAGTACTGTCACCAAGTAATTTAGAAAAGTTTGACGATGAAACCATCACCATGAAAGATTTGCCCAAACATCTGGCAGATTATACCAAATTATGATATACTATACTAACTATTTCTATAACAAGAGTCGGCTAAAAAACAAATGTTGTAACACAAGCAACTATAATAATGATATTCCTTTAGACACATGTGAAGTCACAGATATAATAATTCACTGCACAAGATCTGATTGAGGAAGTTGAAAAAATAATAAGATCTGAAATTAAAGCACAGCCAATTATGTCTTCACCTAACGCTATGTTGAATCATCGAGATCGCGTATTTCTACCATTTTAAAGCAGAACATGCAAACCTCCATATTTCTTCTATTAGACAGGCTATCATGCTCGCAACATATCCATACTAAATCTTACCACCCATATGTCTGGGATTGTGTATTACAATTCAGCATCACTGGACGATTTGCTTAACACGTTTGGTACATGGAAGCTTCAAAATAAATTAGCAGCTGGTACACAAGGGGTCGATCTGGAACTGAACAACAACGTTGATTCTTTCTTGCAATGGATTACTGACAATGCTGATACCGAACCCCATCCAGGCAACAATACTGCTCACATTCAGGGGTATGAAGGGAACAGTTACTCCTGGTGCTCGCACTTATCACACTCTGAAAAGAAGCCATATAAATGACAATGAGATCTATATCCTAACTTTCAGTCATTTACCATTAAAAAGTTAAGATGATCTTGAGATGATCTTTATTTCTTAATGATAAATGACCCAAATTAGGGCAAAGTTAAAGGGACTGGCTCAGGCTAAAATCATAAAAAAATCGGATAATTTATTTTGACTCATTAATATGACCATAGGATGTAAACATATAAACATATGTAAACATGTAAACATATGATATAAACATGGCCATATCCTTATATCTGTATTTCTTATTTTCCACATGGTTGTCCAAAATAAGAAATCAGGAATTTCGTCTCTATATTTAGCCTAACTGGTAAATGCGCAGCACAAAAAATAAAATAAAATTGCAGTTCTAGTCTATGGTGATGTTTACATCATACGGTCATATTAATAAGTCAAAATAAAATTACCGATTTTAACCTGAGCCAGTCCCTTTAAGATAAGATTTACACAGAATCAACACCCTCTACTCAACATTACGACACATTCGCAAGCCATCATAGTCTGGTCAAATGCAAATCAACCACATAAATATGAAAACCAGGGCAGGGCGTTCCTCTGAATATTTTCACCCTATACTCGACCTGGAACTCGCTGACCCTGTTTGTATCAGATCTACATTGGAATATCTAATTGCAAGCTCAGAATTATTATACCTCTGCGGTTATAACGAGCTTGGTGGCCAGCACAGGCCTACATGATCTTAGAGTCAGAGCTATCCACGCACCCCATCCACCACATCGTATTGTTACTTGGTGTTTTCCATGCTGCAGCCAGTTTTCTTGGAACCATTAGGATCTACATTTGATGGAACTGGCCTCAAATAATCTATTACAACTGTCTATGAAGGAAGTGTGGATAGGATGCTGAATGGTAAAGCAATCTCGCGGGCAGCTTGCTCCCACATCCTGGTTGAGAATGCTCTTTCTTATTATCATTACTGCAAGGACAATTGGCTTACTTGTTCCACTGATGTCCCTACTGCTGATGTCCTTTCAGGTTTGTAAATAGTTAAACCACCATAACTTTTTTGTTGTGGTGCACTGATATAAGCCTACATATTGACCCGGTCGGTTCAGATGGCTGATTCGGTTGTGGCTCGAAACTCAAAAAGAAAGGGTGCGTAGCCTGGCCGCCTCGGGTCTTTGTTATGTGCATATAAAAAATCCTTCAGGTCATTCGATAGGAGTAGGGCATCGTCCGACTTTGGGCTCACTTCTGTCGTGATATATTGCCATGATTGTGCAGAAAGCGACTAAAAACAATATTCACTCACTCACATATTGGCCGTATATTTTGTATAATTTAACGGTTACTGTCTAGTTTAATTGTTTGATCACCTGCACGAAGACACCCAAGTGTTTATAAATTACTTATTTAATATAGAAGATATTGAAGAAGCCGGGTTGATGTTACCTTCAGTCCTGTATAAAAAAGTTGTATGGATTAATCTTCCTTTGGAGAGGGTGATGTGTTCAGCAGTAAATTAAGTGGCCAAACGTAATGAGTACTTCCCTCCAGAGAACCTACCCCCAACGGAAGAATCAGCATAGTTACAGTCTAGAGTCTTTTTGCAAGTTCAGACCCAGAAAAGGGATATTATGAGTTTGAAGGTCGTCTCCAGATTACCTGCTGAAGGTGATGAGGTGCAACTGTAACTGCAGCACGCGTTCATATAAGTATATGAAGTATGGTAATCCAAAGTTGGCATGAGGTAATAAATAATTTGCTGCTGTAATCCACCACAATCCGATGATGTGAAAATAATGATGCACAGATTGGTGATGATTGAGCCAAATAGGCCTAATTGCATTGTTAACTTCAATAAACCAAATACATGTATAACAGCTTGTTTAATAATCTGAGTTTGTGCAGAAATTAACCACACATGTATATATAATTCCCACAATAATATTTCCATGCCCTCAAACTATTTTTGGCGACCATTTTAAATTTTCCTCAATCTTGAAATATTTGTATCCACGATTTCTGTTTACTCGTGATCAAAGATTTAACACCCTAAGATATGAGGGTTTGGCAATAGAGGCAATAATCAATAGGCAATATAGGCAATGGGGTTTATATTTCGCAATGTTTAAATTGAATACCTAACATGATTTTGGCTGCCATTGTGACCACCCTGTCAAGGAAAGTCTGAACTTGCTGTACAATTGTGCTACGTTTCTCTGAGCAGCCTAAGAGTGATTAAAGCGACTTTGTCTGGCAAAAAATAAAACAAAAATCACCATTTTTATTTTGGCTCCTCAATATGGCCATAATATGTCAACATGATCATAACCTGGAATTGCGAAAATCTTTTAAATTTTGGTTTGCTGTGGCGACGTAACAGGTGTAACAAGAACCCTGTTTCTCAGTTATTCACGTGTTTTAGACATGCATGTAAAAAATTAAATCTCTTCCTTATTAATCATGTTAATGTTCTCTGTTTGACAATTAGTCTCTCATGATATATTAGATAACAACATAAGTAATACAACTGAAAATACTGATTACTTGGCTGTAGTACATGCAAATATTAAACATGGCCCAAATCGTACATACTACAAGAACAAACTCGTCACGGACAGGAAAAGGATAAATTACACAGCAACAATTATTATGAAGGAGACAATTCATTATATATCAAGTTGAGAACGACCCATTAAACATGTTGAATAGAATCGGAATCACTGTAGCACCGCAAACCAAGCCACTTATACTGGCTATTCTGAGGTCAAGGTTCTCATCGATGGATCGTGTTAATCTGTTAAAAGCATTCTTGATGTATACTGGTATAAACACATAAGAAAACATTTATTTGATTAATATTGAGGATAATAATCATATGCCTTTTTAGTTTGATAATCTATTATAGACTATATTATTATATTATTTTATATACCTACGCCTACGTATACATGTATTGATTTGATTGACGCATACATGTATTTTCCTCTCTTCTTTTGTATACTGCACGTGAAGTATTTTTTAATATCACTATAGCTAACATAGGCCTACAGTTCATTATATATATATATTTATGTGTGTGTGTGCACCGAAAAAGACAATGTCCCCAAGAAGGAAACACGAAATCTGGGTGACTGCATGGTTGCATGATTGCCCCCCCCCCCCTTCTAGTCGTGAGTACCATGAAGGAGTAGACGTCCCTGTGTATCGAGAGGAAGGATTGCCGGTGGTGGCATAATGCTTAATTGTGTATTGTGTATGCTTAAAAGTGCACTGAAATATCTGCTTAGTGCTAAACGCCGGGGTTCACATGAGTAGTCATGTGTACCGCTATGTGTGAGGCCTATTTGTTCAATATATATCAACGTCCTTGAACAGGGTAAATTAAAGTAGATGAGCAGACGTACGTGAACAGCAGCTTTAGTGTGGGGCGTGGAACCGACATGGATTATCTGCATCTGTTCATCTTGCTGCTATGCAGAGAAGCTGCGACTCAAGGTTAGTCTGACTAACGTAGTACTAGTATTTTAGGTTTTGGACTGACCTCAGGTCAGTCCAAAAACTAAAATAGGCCTACTAGTACTTGATGAGCACTCTTTATGGGTAAAACATGACAGTCATAGCACGCAGCAGGGTCTGTGGTTATAATGTATCTAACGTTAGATAAAAACAAACGAAATGTTAGATGATTACAATTCCTGTACAATAACGCGTATTTCACGTTGATTATATATGGCAAGATTACTGAACATCACTTTTTGTGGGGTTCAATACGTCGGGGTCGCAAATATTATCCACGTTGCGAAGAAATTGGCAAGAAATCATCAACCCTCTTATCTTTCTCCCTCTCTCGGTAGGGCTTACTACATCACACTGGCATATCTTTACACAACACTAAGTGAACCCTAGCACCCGAAGTGTGCTGAGAGTGAGATGAAGGTATTGAAGCTTGTATAAAAGCTGTTTTTAACTTTCCCAAATTCTTCATTAGTACATGTATATAATACTCATTGCAAATGTCTGGTTGGCAAGGGCGGCAAAGAACCTGGGAACAGAAGCATTTTAGAATTCAATTAATTTAGATGAGCCCTCTAAATTTTGGCATTTTCTGATATTATTTTTTTCTGATGTTTGGTAAGCCCTCTTTTAATTCTTGATGCTCTTAATTTATTTTTAAGTTTAGCAATATCTGAATGCTCGTGGAGCGAGTGAATGAATCTATATGTCAAATCTTGGGATCATTCCTTGATCAGAAGGATCTTAGCAATTTCATGTATGTCGTCAGTGTGCGAAAGTGGATCTAATTTGTAGGCTATTCTGATGGCCTTGTTTTGAATAATTTGAAGTTTCTTGATATTTGTTGCGGAGTTACTGGATCGCCATATTCTAGTACTGGACGTACATAGCTTTTATATAGTTTCATTAGTGTTTTTGGTTTACAGCCCCAGGTTGAGCCGCTCAGGAGTTTGAGCAGACCAAGGAGTTGCCTTCCTTTCTTGACGTTTTTTTTTATTTATATGAGCATTAAAAGTAAGCTTTTTATCTAAAATTACTCCTAGTAATTTTGCTTGCTGTACTGCAGTGAGTTTTTCGCCAAAAAGTTCTAGTTCTATATTTTTTACAGTTTTAAGAATTATAAGCTGCGTTTTCTTAGCATTTAATTTTATTCTTCATTTGGACCACCATGCTTGTCCATCGTTAGTCCACCGTCTCAATCGAATAGCCCTACATATGTATAAAACACATATTCAGATAGTTTACTGAAACAGAGACAGTAATTAGTTAACCTGCATACTTTTTTGAACTTTTTTCAGCTATTTGGCAGCAGCAGAGTATATAATTAAACTGATTATTGTGGTGTACTACAGGGTTCAATAATAGCACACGATACAATATATACAAAGTTCATTACTAAAATTTAGAATTGATTTTTTATCCAAATTAGCCAACTGTTTAAGTTTGTCGCTCTTTATCTGTTTAAAAAGTTTTTGAAAGTAGATGGTTCAATGTCTTATGTAGTATTTTGCATCTATATAATATTGTCTACGTTCTTTCAAATAGGCACGACAAATTAAAGAGTACAATTCATCTTCGAGCTTTGAATTCATTTTAGTCGATTACAATTATATTTGATGTAAATTCATATTCTCCGATATATTATTTATAATTTTGTTTACCTCTTACACATCTGCACCTGTTCTTTATTCTAATTTAGAAAATGTACCTATTTGAGAACGCATACGCCGGAGGACATTTTGTCCTCATTGTCACTTGATATGATACTGCATTTGTTTCATGTTTATAAAGCCTTTGCAGCACAAAGAGTTTTGTTATCAGAATATACGTAGACTAAGTATTCTGCGAAACGCAGTGACGTTCCGGAAACGGTTTTGAATGGGAACTCGGTGAAAACAAAGTTATATAAGACCCCCTCTCCTATACTTCATCGTATCAGCCAGCTCGGTGACAACAATGGAGGTCATATCAAGGCTATTGAATTTTCACAGAATTTATTTGTTTGATTGTAGATTTGCACTGTTATACATGCCTGGACACGGACATACTACGGAGTAACAGAGAGGAGGACAATGTGGAACCTCCGCTGTTCGAGGCCATAGTGGATGTAGTGTTCGGTGGAGTCCAGCCTCCGTCTTGTTCCGAGCCATCTCTTGTGAAATGTCCCCCCGAAAATGCATGTGCTTCAGTATGCACGACAGCGGAAGGAATGTGTAAGACCATTACATTATCACAATTTACATGTCATGCCTAGGGCTGTTCTGAAAACATCATAAAAAACGATTTCGCCGAAACCACTCCCCCTGCAACATACATTTATTTAATTTTAGTGTAGGAAATTATCCAAACTTTCTTATAAGAAGAATGAATAAAAAATAAAACTCCCTAAAACTGTCATTTTGAAGCTTTAATCACCATACCCTACAAAATACCCGTACAATTTAGATTGCAATCTATATCTACAAATATTACAAGAAACCTTTAAAGTTTTACAATATTGTAAAATTAATGTACGAGGTAACGAGGACAAAACATATACGTGCTTTATTTGAAATTATTATCCTTTTGAATTTCACGACCATGTGTATTAGACATTATTGTCATTTGATCAGTACTTCTTGAAACACCGTATGAAGACTACTACCATGATACCAAACCCATTTTACGTAAAATCATTAGTGGAACAAACTAAATTTCAGCTTGATTCCAGTATGAGTTGTCTGAAGGTTTAAAACTAAAATCCAGCTGTGTGTAAAATGTAAATGATAAAATAAACTTGCATTGTATGAATCTGAGAGTATCATATATTGCACACCTACAGTAGTTTTTGATACACTTCTCTACGAAGTTTGATATAGCCACATGTACTTCTCATGCAGCTCAATCAATAATGTTAACAATTTCCATGACCAGGAATACCATAAATTGTTGATAAAGTATTACCAAGTTTTCATCTGATCTATCGTCAAGGATAAAGATTTTTAACTAATTCAGCATTACATATTGATCATTTGAATAGTAAATAAATTGCATTAATAATAAATAATTTCCACAATTTTTATCTTATTTCTCTTTTAAATTATGTTTTTACATATTTCGAATCATTTGTCCATTAAAAAACATTAGATTAATGTTTTTAAAATATATGTTTATATCTGTACATACAATCCAAATGTATTTTTAATCTCAATTAGTGATATATCAGATCCCAACAAATCCACGTGATGTAGGTCCGAAAAATATCCGTAACTTTGTTAAAAATTGTTGAAAATTAGCTGAGCATGCGGGCATGTAACTGCATTTTTGTGATTTTGAAAAAAAGCTATTATCGACCTAATTTTTTCGAGGGTGTGTCTTAGATAAAAACTGTCCCACGAATTTGTACGAGATCAATCTGTGGCTTAAACCTGTGTCAGCTATTGGGGCTAAAGAGATACATTATTGCAGAGGCAAACTTAGTTCAAGAGTGAGGACGAATACTTCTGTAGACGAAAGGATGAATATAATTATATATCTTAATCCACGAAACTTGCAGTAACGTTACTTTCAAATCTGCATAATTATGTGTTACCTGATTTGTTGATTTGTTGACAAACGTTTATGTAATTAAGCTACTACAATGTAGTGTGCATAAAATGTTCGTATGAGCTATGTCTCCAGCGGACACAATGTTGAGCCAAAGCTGTTTTAACGTTGGTTGTCCAAACGCTGATCCAACATTGGCTCAACGTTTCGTGTTTAATGTTCTTAGAGAATATCATGTATTTTTTAGACGGAACAATTCAAGGAAAAGTAGACTTTACGCTACACTACTGTTATGATCCAGCCGCAGATAGTTTCAGAGACCTTCCCATGAACGCGTGTAAAGAAATAAACGAAGCATTTGACCTGGAGGTATGGGGAGTTCTACTTAAATCTACATTTGCCAGAGCTGACGGAGTCATATGTACAACTGATCAATCGGAATCTAATCATCCAATGGGTGAGTTAAATCCCCAGGTACATCTCGTGCAACCTTGGTGTCCCAATGAGGGTCTCCGAGCAAAACTATTTGCATCCAAGCAAATACAAAACATTTCTATAACATTGATAGGATGTTGGACCACGTTGGGCCGACGTTAAATAAATGTTATACAAATGTTTTGTGTTTGCTGGGATGTATATTTGTTGTACACTGCATAAGCTTTTCTGTATTCATCTTTGACCTCCCATTGCCATTGCATATGTTTATATCAGATGAAAAATGATCAATGAGACACATTTTTATCGTGAGTATCACCCGGTAAACACAAAACATTTGCATAACATTTATACAATGTTGTCCCGACGTCTTCGACGTTGGTCCAACATTGTATAAATCTTATACAAATGTTTTATGTTTACTGGGTATGTCGTGCTGTAGATATGGGATTGTTCTGTCATACGTGCCTGGAGTTAAGTATCTTGGAGTCAACTAGACAAGACAACAGTACTGAACCCCCTCTCTACCCGAACCTGGTGGACGTTCTCTACGCCGGAGTCACTCCACCTCTCTGTTCAGCCCCATCTCTGACGAAATGCCAACCAGGAAACACATGTGGATCATATCAAAGTATATCCGAAGGCACATGTAAGGTTCCCATTAATTACTTATCATAGCTTATCATTTTTTTAAGCTATTAAAGGCTACATTATGTTGTTGCGGATTCTAGTATACATTCCTTTTTTACACCACCGTATTATGTTTATCTCATTTGGAAAACGATTGCTATGTATTTCGCTTATGCTTATCAGTTCATTGACTTTCTCTTATGATGAGTGTGATCTACCTGCACATACTTGGGCGCATAGTGCGTTTATGTCAAAAAGGAGAACTGCAATAAAATGCAAAATAGGCCTACTAAGGGGTCTTTTCAAGTTACAAAAATACAAAAATCCGAAGAAAAAAACTCGGATTGGCCATACCCCATACACCCACCCCCCTTTCCAAGTTTTTGAAACATGTACAAAAACAAAAAGCCCTAAATATTTGAAATGTTTAATTCTTATATCTATATATAAATAAAAAAACATAATTTCATTAAAGTCAATCTTTTAACTTTCTTGGCCTTTTAAAAAGTTTCAAAACCGATTTTCTTGTTTAAATAACGTTAATTCTGAACGGTTTGAACCACAGGATTATTCAATTTGTTCTCTTTGACATTATGTATCTCACGTGTATTCAAATGGCAAACATAATGTCAGATAATTGTATTTTGGTTTTCCATTTTTCATCTCAATTGAAAAAAATGAAAGGACTGAGATCCATTAACCCTTTAAGCCCTCACGATGCATTAAAACATCATTTTACATCCCCCAAAACAAACTTAATTTTCCTACAACAAATTGTTTTGGAACGAAAATTTCCATGAAACTGTTTTATCACTACAAGGCAATTTCCCTTACTTTTTTACCCACATCAAATCATCTTCATCCACTACAAGTCGAGAATTGCGACAGCAATTCGTGGCTTGTAGTGGATGAAGATGAAAAAGGTAAATTCAGGCTTGAAAGGGTTAACACACTTGAACAGTTTTTGTGTCAAAGTACTAATCCGATTTTTCCCGAGTTTCCATCAAACAAAATGAAGGGATAAGTTAAAAGATACTACAGTATATATATTTCTGCCCATGTAGATACAAGTGAAATATTTTTTTGAAGATGGTACACTTCAAGGTGTCATCGATCTTCAGATTTTTCGCTGTCTGGATATGGAGGCACAGGGATTTGAAAAAGTTCCAAAAAGTGGATGTAGAGAGGCAATAGAAGTTTTTGACATGGAAGAATGGGGAGGCTATTTAGATGCTACATTTACAAGGCATGATGGCGTCATATGTACTGATCCACACACTGCATCAAACAAACCAAGTGGTAGGTATGATATGTACACTGTAAAAACAGTGTTTAGAATGTAAGCACTTTTCTAAACTTTTTATTGCCCCCCATGTAAAGTACGCGGCTATGCTAAACATGTATAGCATTTGAACAGCTAAGCCCCAAAACGTTTATACATGTTTAGTTTGAAACATGTATAGTATTAAAACATGTTCTTAGACTGAACATGTTTAGCCAAGACACGTAACAACAATTTAAACATGTTCAAGTGAAACATGTATAATAATAAAACATGTTACTTGGCTTAACACGTTTACCCTAGATGTGTTTCATTCTAACATGTTTAGGCTATATTGGCCATGTTTAGATATTAACATGTACTAAACTTGAATATGTTCTCTGGTTGAACATGATTAGCCTAGACGTGTCCCATCCAAACATGTTCAGGTTATATTTTCCATGTTTAGATATTGACATTTACAAAATTTAAGCATTTTTCCACCTGTATTGATACATGTTTTGAATAATAATGTATAAAAAATGTGTGTTGAGCAGAAAAATCTGGAATTCAAAAATTGCCTTGCAGTAATAGAGCGGCATATTGCAGGTTGTTGGAGAAAAAAACACTGTGAAACACAAATAATCTTGGATTTGTTTATTAAAGCAAACAAAAAAAACTAACAGAACCATTGTTTCAACAGAAACAATCTGCCAAATAGGCAGAGGTGAAAATCTATTCATCAACAGGAGACTGATTTTTTTCCATTTTTTTCTTCACCTGCAACTTCAGCCCATTCGCCAAGTATCAGGCCGTTTTAGTATAAACCTTTATACAAACTTTGCGATATCACAATAAGTCTTGGAGGTGAACGTTTTTTTGTAGTCTATTATGGCTATACATTTGCTCCCTGAAAAAAAATCAAATGCATGTGATACAATTAACAGGTATGAAAAGTAGGCCCTATAGAATACACATGCAAATTAGTCAACCTGATTACTGCTGGAAAATCGGTTGTACTAATGAAAAAAAATGTACTCTGATTTGATAAGTTATTAGGCCTATTTTATATAAGATTAAATTATGATGCGTTCCAGATTAATTATGACTTCGGGTATACAGTCACTGCTGACTGCAAAGCGTGTGTCAGCAATGCATCTCTCCCATTTGCATTGGCATTAAGCAAGGACCATCTACTTAGTTTAGACTAACGTCACTAACTACTACTAATCTAATAAAAATGGATGCCTAAACACAAAACCCTGGAACGTTAGCTAAACACGTTGATTGAAAACATGTTCTATGACATGTGCTTGAAGTTGAGGCCTTGTCGCCCACTGTTGTTTGTAGTCTACACTAAAAACACCCACAAAGGTCTTACAACTAACTACTTTGGGAAAATTATCTCATAAACTATCATATAGATGCACACAAATAAAACACTGTACACAGCAACATAATCTTAATAACTAAAGACTGGATTAATGCAGATTTATATACTGAATTTATTCCTCATCGATTTGATTTCCTCCATCTTCTGCTAGGTTATTTTGCCACACCAGACGGCGTGTGTCAGTGTTTCTGTCATTCACCAGGTGGCGCTTATTTTGGCGACGCGTCTAATTACAACACGTTTGCAATTTAAACGGCAGAGGAGATCTTGGTATTTAATTTCTAATCATGTGTGATTTCAACATGTTTATACATCGTGGTGTTTATAAATTAAACATAATATTAATCATGTTTCCGAGCCATTTAAATCACAAGCACTGTTTTTACAGTGTATAAATATGAAATATCCTCATAATTATTACACACAGTGTGAAAGCATTCTGTTGGAGCTGAAAAACAAAACGCAGCAAATAAAGTGTAATAACTACGAATAATTTAATTATTCTCTTAACTGTTTTCAACTCTATTATTTTTTTTCACATGAACAATGTTTACAACTAATAAGAAATTTCAGTTAAAAATGAACCATTTTAAAGCACGGCACCTAATCCAAAGTCATTTTCTAAACACTTACTCAAAGTACCGTCATCTATTATCAGTGATTATTTTGAACGCAACAGGAGGCCCAGGTGATGTTATATTATGATAAATACTCCAGCTAAGACCTCCTGTATATATATTATATCGTTGTGAAGCATAAATTAACAAGAATAATTTTGCTTGAGCGAATATTTATAACGGATTCTATATTTGGCAAGGGGATGTTGCTTCGCCTCACTTCCTTCATTTCGTGGCAATATCGCGTCAAGAGGAAATGTGTCGTGGGTAACTGTCCCCTTCTCCTTCCATAAGCCTTCACAGCTTCTTTATAGGGCACATTATATGTATAACTGGGATAATTATCATCTGGCTTTTGGTTTAATCATGTTAATGTTCGTCATCTCGAGATTAAACCAACGTTGTCTTAACGTCTGGTGTTTGCTGGGATGACTAGGCTCTGATGTGTCTATTTTGATAACTTTCATGCTATTGCCACTGTGGAGATTAGTATATCGATTAGTGGTATGGTCTCCTTGCTTTACCTGTTATGACTATGACGAAAGTATAGTACTTTACTTCAATCAACAACTGGCTTCATGTTACTTTATAACGAAATAACAGGGCCGTGGGCGTGGTGTGGAGTAGACTACAATACCTGGCGCCTAAATGTCCTGAAGTGAACATAAGACTTATGTAGGTTCTTCATGCAGAGAGGGACATGGCGCTATGGTTAGAGCGCGGTGCTTTGCCGATGTCGCTAGCTGCCTGCCGTGCGGTTTCGCATCCCTCTTGGTGCAGGATTTTCAGAGAAATATCATGTTTCTCCCCTCTCAATATTGGGACATTGTTTCGATGTTGTGTCTGTGGGCAAGCCACTTAACCCTCAAATGCTTCACTTGACTCAGGTGGAAAGGAGTACCTGGTAGGACAGAGATGGCAATGTGTATGATAAGTTCAATGCGTCGAAATGACTGTAGGCCTATGCTCTCCGTGGAGTTGAGATGGCACACGAATGAACAGGTCCAGTGACCAGGGGGTAAAATGTGAAGTCGGATGATATCAGGTCTTCAGACCTGATATCAGACTATAAACCTGCACCTTTACCTGAATATCAACTACATCATTTACCATGTACTGTATACCATTACTGTGCTTGGGTGTATCCCTTTAGCTGCGCATTGTTGTAGATTTTCCCGGATTGTATTGCTACACTTGCATGGAGTTGAGCATTCTGGAGACGACCAGAGACGTAAACAGCACAGAGCCACAATTATACCAGAACCTGGTGAACGTACTTTATAATGGCGTTACTCCACCTCTCTGTTCAGCTCCGTCTCTCACTAAATGCCAACCAAAACACACATGTGGAGCTTATCGAGCTACAGTTGAAGGAACATGTAAGCTAAAAAATAGGTGTTTTTGCAATAAATTATCCCATTTTGCTTTGTTAGTGTTGATCAAGTAATGTGGTATTTTAACATTTTTTAACCCTTGTCCTTTCATGACAATGCATACGTATTACATATTTTTCTTTATTTGCACAAAGTAGTCTAAAGCGATGACCATTCATTCATTAATTCATTCATTCATTCATTCATTCATTCATTCATTCATTCATTCATTCATTCATTCATTCATTCATTTATTCATTCATTCATTCATTCATTCATTCATTCATTCATTGTTTTATTCAATCATTTATTTATTCATCTATCTATTCATTCAATTATTCATTCATTCATTCATTCATTCATTCATTCATCGATCCATCCATACATTCATTCATTCATTCATTCATTCATGTATTCATTCATTCATTCATGTATTTATTTATTCATTCATTCATTCATTCATTCATTCATTCATTCATTCATTCATTTATGCGTCCATGCATTCATTCATTCATGCAATTATTCATTCATTCATTCATTTATTCATTCATTCATTCATTCATTCATTCATGCATTCATGAAAATGATTCATTGATAAAATAATTTGAATCCATGTGTTATTTGTAGATGGGTCGCTTGAAGGAGAAATAGATCTACAAATTTACCGTTGTCTTGATCCTGATGCTAAAGGATTTGAGAATGTTCCCAGAAGTGGATGCGCTGAAGCAAACTATGCATTTGATCTGGTTGAATGGGAAGGTTATCTTGACGCCACTTTCACTAGTCATAAAGGTGTTATCTGCACAAGTGAAGAAGATGCATCTAATCATCCCAAGGGCAAGTTCACCAATTATTCTTGAACGTTTTTAATTCGGTATTGGGTTAAATTTTAAAGGGCTAATTTATGGTGTTTAAATCTTCTCCTACTTGACTTTAAAGTGAGGTGCTGATTACTCATTTATTGTGTTTATTGTGAGACCAAGCGTTGGAAAATATTGCTGTTTGAGCACTCATTGCATTACCAATAATAGTCAGGGGGCCAGGAGCTGAACCTGGAAAGTGGGTCCAAAGTTTTTTTCTCAATGTTTTCATGTTATATAGGTATTCTACTCTATGAAACCGCGTGATGGCATTCTCACAGCATTGGGGATTTTGAAAAAACGATTTTTACATTTTTTCCCTATCGCGGTAGAAAATAGTGGTTTCACGTGATCGAAAAAAAAAACAGAAAATCATTTTATATATTCACATAACTGCTAGTTATTAGTTTTATTGTTTGTATATTGATGTATAATATTGGGTCAAAGGTTAAGGCTATAATTCAAGGTCAAATGTCACAAAATCAGGTCAAACATGCCTAATTCAGTATCGTTTGTAGGCCCTATATTACATCCTCCACATTTGTATGTGTTTATATAGCTGAACCTGTATTGATTATCTTACAATAATGAAGTGCCATGATCTTAATAAACTAAATAAGCTGTTGGAACAGGGATATGTTTCAAAATAGATACCCTACATCTGGCTATTCGTGCTCAAAATTGAGTGCTGAAATTGTAATAACGCATATAAAAGACTAGATGTGGAAAGCAAAATGTTGGGCAGCAAGCGCACAGCGCAATTTAAAGTATGTTAACATACTAAGTGAATTTAAATATGCACAAGAGACATATGTTTAATAAGATAAAAATAAATGTCTCAAATGTACATTTAAAGGATCTGGTAAATTACAACTTTATCGGCCTATTCTCATTCTGACTTTGCGAGATAAGACACGAGATAGCGGATAGCTAATGGCTGATTCAACACCTCATTTGACCACCGCAACCCTCTGTGCGCTGAAGGCGCATCTTAATTGGCCCATTTAAATTATAAAATGCTTCTGTTTCCAGGTTCCTTGCTTCCATTGACAACCAGACATCTGCAATGAATATTATATATTATTGAAGATTCGGAAACGCTAAAAGCACTTTTAAACAAGTTTTGTTGCCTTTATCTCACTCTTAGCACCATTCGGGTGCTGGGGTTCACTCATCATCACATTATCTTGTTTAACATTGTCTTTATTTTGTGTTTAATTGCCTAAATGTAAGTCTGCACCACGATACTGATCCTGCCATCAGAGTTGTACACCGATAACACCGATAACACCCACGAATCCATTTTTAACTGTGTATAAATAATCGTACTGACGGACAGATAAACCACCGCGACCAAAAACATAACCTCTTTTGATGGAAGTAATAAACCACACAATGATTTCTTTCAAAAAAAAATAATTAAAATCTATGAACAAATACTTTGATGTTAAGTGTTAACATCATTGGATGACGTAGTATACAGAATTTGGAGCGTATGGTCACAATTATATAGTATTGTCTCGTCGATATATATAAAAATAATAATTATTGCGGTACATATGTTTTATAGCCACTCTGCGACATAATATTCAGTTTCGTAATGAAATTCCTTTCATTTTGATAGGTCACACTCTTATATTATTGTGAAATTTGAGGTTTTTACACTGGTAATTATGTTTATGAAAGGCCTTGGGATCAAAGGGTTCGCCTAACTCAAAACTTCCGGTTCAATCAATTAGTACAATTATGGCTTCACTTTTGTTAACACTGAAGACATACTATTTCCAATGATGGCAAATATAGATTAAGTTAGTGACTTATATAAATATTTATATTTTTCGAAACGTGTAAAACCATTATTTTGAGTCAGTCAGTGAGTCAGTCAGTCAGTGAGTCAGTCAGTCAGTCAGTCAGTCAGTCAGTCAGTCAGTCAGTCAGTCAGTCAGTCAATCAGCCAGCCAGCCAGTCAGTCAGTCAGTCAGTCAGTCAGTCAGTCAGTCAGTCAGTCAGTCAGTCAGTCAGTCAGTCAGTCAGTCAGTCAGTCAGTCAGTCAGTCAGTCAGTCAGTCAGTCAGTCAGTCAGTCAATCAGCCAGCCAGCCAGTCAGTCAGTCAGTCAGTCAGTCAGTCAGTCATCAGTAAGTCAGTCAGTCAGTCAGTCAGTCAGTCAGTCAGTCAGTCAGTCAGTCAGTCAGTCAGTCAGTCAGTCAGTCAGTCAGTCAGTCAGTCAGTCAGTCAGTCAGTCAGGCAGTCATCTGTCAGTTAGTCATCCATTCATCCATTCATTCATTCATTCATTCATTCATTCATTCATTCATTCATTCATTCATTCATTCATTCATTCATTCATTCATTCATTCATTTATTCATTCATGCATTCATTCATTCATTCATTCATTCATTCATTCATTCATTCATTCATTCATTCATTCATCCAACATAAAAATATATTTTTGCCAATTAATAGAATAAATGCAGTCACTATTAGTGGATTATTATACTGTCATTCAATTATCTGAGTACATAGCTGATCAAATCAATATGTCATTGTCAGCTGATCTAGCGCCAGGTAGACCTTTACATTTCTTTACTACGTCACATTGGCGCAACTTGGGGCAAAGTTATGCCACAATGACCAATTTTATTGTGACTTAATCAACTGTGATAAACAATCTTCCAATTTCACGGGAGAACTTGGCATTATTTTAAAAAACTTGTACGTGATGGTTTTCTATAATTACCCTCACTAATTTCGGCGAATGATTTAAGCTAATACTTGGCCAACGCTTAGCTTAGCGAAAGAGCAGTCGCCTCCCAACGAATGCAACGCGACTGCTTAGCGAATGTTCGCCGAAGATTCGTCTTGCATTATTATTATTCACATTTCACACCAAATGAGCATTCGGCAAATACGTTCGGCGAAAGCTTGACAAATATTCAGCGAACTATTTTTTACAAACTGTTACTAATTTACATGCATATAAGTTTTTCGGCAAATACATAGCGACCACTCAGAGAATGTACGACAACTACTAACTCGGCGATTGTATTAAAATTCGCGACTGCTCCGATTCGCCATGTATTCGCAGATCATTCACCATGCATTCGCCGAAATCACTTTTTTATAAGTGTTGCTTGCTTTTTTTCTTTCCATTTATTGCTGGAATTTGAGTCACACATACTAACATGTTTTATCGAGATATATTATCAGATTATAGTTACGTGAAACGTAGGGTTACGTTAGGGTGCCATTTTGTGACTCATGTGATAAGTTAGTTATGTAGTGTCAGTAGGCCTACTGTGTTTATGTTTCAGACCATTCTGACTTTTACTGCTACACGTGCATGGAGCTAACTATTCTTGAGACAACGAGAGACAAAAATAGTACGGAACCACCGCTTCGTCAGAATCTGGCTAATTTCTTATTTGGAGGAAAGAATCCACCTGGCTGTTCAACACCTTCTCTCAGGAAATGTGCTCGCAAAAACTCATGTCTATCGTATCAAGGAACGATTGGAGGGAAATGTATGTTGAGACTGTTAAAGCTATGTCGTAACTACGTGTCTTATTTTTCACATTGCAATATAAAAGTGTACAGCACAAAGATAAACACCAGTATTTGCGTACCTTTCAAGTGCGCCACAACATTGTTGAATGATAGCGCACTATCAGTTTTTCGCATTAACGCAGACCGACTTTAGACGTCTTAGCTTAAGGCGATGCTCGCACTGAAAGAGTGAAAAAATTATATTGGCCTTAGACCAATAACATAGGTATATTCACATGGGGCGGAAAGATCTAACTAAGACATTTATCAGGTGTTAGTAGTGATAGGGGTACTACAGAGGTGCACCCCCGTACATGCATGTAATAAATGGTTGGTTAATGGTTGTTTTAACGTTTTTAATGCTGGCAACATGGTTGTATAGTTGTTTTAACGTTGGTAATGCTGGCAAAGTCCAAATGCTGGCCTAACGTTGTTTTAACGTTTTGACCAAACTGTATCAGGTTTCACCCTTCACTGCCGGCTGGTCTAGGTCACAGGGGTCACCCCGCACCCCATCAATCACTTCCCCGTGGACCCTTTGGATTCCTAGGGCCTATCCACTTGTACTTTACCCCTTGGACCTTTACCATACAGTGGTAATATGTATTCCAGAAGGGTGGGAGTATGAATATTGGCTTCAGAGGGTTAATGGATTTTCATTATATATTTCATTTAGCAGTCAGTAGGCCTATTAGATGATCTGCAGTTATTTTAGTGTATTAACACAGAATGTAAAATAACAGTATGCTGGTTTTAATACCTTTCTACAAACCTCACGACACGTCTTTTTTAGATAAAATAAACATGATGTCAACTGTTTTTTGGTATGAAACATACATATAGTGTCAAAATATAAATTTGTAAAGTGTTATTTCATGTCAATGGTGTACAGGCAGACATTATTGTCACGCACAACAGTATTTTTTATTATTAAATATAAATACATTTCAAAATATAGTTTTGATATATAGCATGCACTAGCAATAACAAACACGCCAGAACATAATATTTATGTTGTGTGTATGACTTGACTGTGAGTTTGGTGATTCAATGGTTAACACAACAGGGGGATAAAGAAACAAACCACTATTAAGCACCATTATTATCGTGCATCTCTTGCTGCATTATATGTCTGTTCTATAAAATACATGGTAATATTAATATCTGAGAGGTACACTATAGTGTTTTTATATACTAATCTACACTTTTCTTTTGTTAAGATATGTTTAATATAACCATATATATTTTAGCAATGAATTTGATCTTTCAATCTCTTAGCCTAGAAAATCTTGACAAGAAAGAGCCTTAGAGCCACCTGGTGAAAAGCACGGATCTACTCAGTAATAATGTACACTCTCTAGGATTACATTTAAAAACCGAATTTCATCTGATTAACAAGCTATTATTAGTTAATGCACAGTTAAATAATTATGTAAATAAGTTGATGTTGAAGTGGTTAATGGGGAGCGGGGTTGACCCCTGTGACCTAGACCAGCCGGCAGTGAAGGGTGAAACCTGATACAGTTTGGTCAAAACGTTAAAACAACGTTAGGCCAGCATTTGGACTTTGCCAGCATTGCCAACGTTAAAACAACTATACAACAATGTTGCCAGCATTAAAAACGTTAAAACAACCATAAACCAACCATTTATTACATGAATGTACGGGGGTGCACCTCTGTAGTACCCCTATCACTACTGGTGTTTATAGTGATGTCAAATTGAAATAAAAGCCTTTGGTCTCATTGTTTATATAAACATATTTACGCGCTTTGAGGGTTAGATCTTACTGATGTCATTTTTCAGATGGCACCCTGGATGGATTAGTGGATCTGGGCGTGTATGGATGCCTTATTCTTGAGGGCGAAGGTGCTGAGAACATCCCTGAAAATGGTTGTGCAGAAAATAATCGTGCCTTTGATTTGGACAAATGGAGCGGATATCTGGATACCACGTTTACATCTCACGAGGGCACCGTATGTACCAGCAGATCAAGTGTATCTAATCACCCAACAAGTAAGTCCGCACAAATACATTCAATGATACAGGCATATTTGTGTAAAACCAAAAAATTGATTAATTTTAATTTCATGATTTTTTTTCGTCAGAACCAAAAATACCTAACACTTAACCTGAACTTAACCCATTCAATCAATGTGTTTAACCCTTTAACCGCCTAATTATTCAATCTGAATTTTCACCCACTTGAAGTTGTGTCTCGCTGACGCGATCCACAACTTCAAGTGAGTGAAAATTATTCAGATTTGACAAAGTGGAGGTCATCTCTTTTCAACTATTGCTGAATGATGTCACATTTTCTCCTTACCCTGTTTAAAAGGTGGTACTTCACGAATATATGCGACACCGGCGGTTAAAGGGTTAATATTGCACAATGCCTGGTTTAACACTCTGAGCTAGTATCAAACCAACCATTGGGGGTATAGGAGCTGTTAATTTGCACCCGTAAAATTTGACATTTTCTGGAAAAATATATAACGTTATTAACTATTTTTGCACCAACTTGTGAAGCTTTAATATATCATTTTTCTCCAGATGTTTTAGTGAGCCAATGCAGCCACTGTAAAGACCTGCGTGTAGATTTCAGAGATAAATCCAAAAGATCCGAAATAGAGAGGAAGTTATTGTTGAGCGCGTTTGAGAGCAGCATCTCATCGTGTGCTTATCCTGCCCACGTGCAGTGTTACACAGGGGAAGGATGTGTCACCCTAGATTTCGTCATTTATGCTCAACGTGAGTGCTGAAACTGATAACTACTTTTGATCAATTATCTTTCACTTCAGTGGTGTTGCTAAAATTATTATATTTATTAATTGTGTAATATTTATTGAACTTATTGATTTTAATACCACTCATGACGACGTATTGTTCATCCATGTATGTAAGATAAGATGCTAAGTATTTGTTGGTATTGTATACGTGAATTTTTAATATATTTTTATAATATATTTTTAGTGAAGTGCTCATAGCCTGAAGGACAATATGATTATTTTAAAATATCACTACGTATCATTACGAAATCATAATAGCATCAACTTATGATAATAAATTATTGTTCACTTTAGATGATGCGGAATCTGGGATAGTATACATTGACTATCGTACGTGTATGAAGCCACCTACCCATCACCTGGGAGGTTGTCACAATGTCACAAAAGACCTTCTACTGCAAATCTACGGAGACGCCATATTTGAGCCATTTAGCAGCGTAGATCGTGTTATGGGAACCATGTGTCTTTGTGAGACCGCTTTATGTAACTACCCCCAGAGAAACCAAACACCCAAAAACGCTAACGGCAGCAGTGATAGATGTCGTTTATCGTATGTGTTACTGGCAGCTGTGACAATAATACTTCAATTGCCAGGTCTGACCCATAAGTAAATTATTGGTATATTCTTTACATTGGTTGAGCTTTCTTACGAAATAAACGCGATATCTTTTATTTTATTTTGATAGGCCCACTTTTGCAACTTAAATGTCGAATAATTCGTGAAATAAATATACATTTTTTGTAGGATGTTTATGGACTAATTAGATGTTAATGTAATTCAACAAGGCCGTAGTAGGATTACATAGCCAAGTGGTAGTAAATACTTACTTTTCAAGTAAGAATTTACTGTTTTTGTCTTCGGGAGCAGAATATAATTACCACACCTATTGAAAACTTTTTGACCCCTAGTTGGGGGAAGATGTCATATTCATGTATATATAATCTTAGATTACATACACATAGTTTGTCTGGAAGAAGTAGGCCTAGTGATCGCTATTTTATATAGAGTAGATTTTTTTTAGATGTTGTAGATATCGAAAACTAAATATGTACATAAATTATATATTACCAACGTAAGACAATTTAAAAACAAAATTAGAATAGCCAACTTTAAAAAATTGGTATCGTTACCAGGTGGCTACACATAAAAGAATTAATTCACATCTAGCATCCTATCCGAGTTTAAACAAACATACATGCAATCAATGTTTTATTTCTACGCTCGGAATTTTCATTAATTTTTCGGCGCCCCTGTTACATCCATGGGTAGGAATATGTTACCTGTAATTTACTGGTAGGCCTTAGCTCTATGGCATTCATGTGCATATTACCTGTATTAAAGTGATACCCCACCTTTCTAATCACGTCCATGGCGGTCTTCAGTCTTGCTATTCATGTTGTTTATGCTTCAAACAATGAAAATAGAAGGTGAAATGAACATGACATTTGGCATAGTGGTAGGCCATATATGTTTTGATTCGAACCGCGTATTTTGAAGTAATTTCACCCACTTGAAGTTGTGAATCGCGGTAGCGAGACACAACTTCAAATGGATGAAAATTTACATTATTTAACTTAGCGATTTAGCATGTTAATTTGAGGGTTGATCTTACATTTTTCGATCATGTATATAAGGATGCAATATAATCTGGTCTCACACTCACGGTATAAAATGTATTTAATGTTCACACATCCCACTAACACTACAGTTAATGTTGTCTGTGTAATAATTATGGATATATGATCTGCCTTCACACTTAACGGTATATGGCGCATCTTTTCACTAATTTAACGGAATCATGGTCAACCATGGTGTAAGAACATTTCAGCTATGTTTTCATCTGGATACATTATATCCAGATGAAAATATAACTGAAAAATATATATTTGTGTATCAAATATGTAAGATGGATATGAATATAAATTGATGCGAACTGTACAATTTCGTGTGCATATTTACCAGTACTCTTTCCTACCTCAGTGAAGTGAAGCACATTTTGTTTTATTTTTAAGACTTTTTCACCATTTAAATGGATACATTTTGTTATAATGTATGGTTTGAAAATAAAAACAAAATCGTTTTTTACCCCTCGGCCCGTTGGGCCCGAAGGGTTATTGTCGCCCATCTGCACAAAACATAGAGGGTGGTTAGGTAGCCAGTTCACAGGAGAGGACATCGTCAAAGTTAGTGTCTCTTGAACTGACTAACCCCGCAATTACACGACCATATATAAGGTCCTGATCATATACCTTATCTTGTCCCACTAAGATGCGTGTTTTCTTTAAATCCATTGTGATTATAACCTTGGACAACTTATCAGAAAAAGTGGTTGGCCATCCACTTTTGAATGTTGTCATTTGATTTTTACCAATGCAAAGATAATTGATCATCAACATTCACATCCAAGGGGGGGGGGGGGCAGACCTCTCTAGTGATAATGTTTAATAATGCGCCATCAGGATGCGAGGCATTACTGAGTGGATCGATACACATGGTAAGAGTACTGCGAATGATACAGCGATCATCATTATTATTCTGTATTCGAGCTTGAGACTCTTCTTTGTGGTGTGTTTGGATCACTTCTTGTTGCCCATTGTTCATTTTTGTGACATCATGAGTAAGTTCTCCACATGTGGCAAAACTTTACCCAGACGCATATAAGTACTCTCAATGAACAGATCGGTCCATGTTGCATTATAGGTACCTGGAATATGGCGAGCAAAAGCACAATCTTACAGTTTTTTCATCAGCACATGATTCAAATCCTTTCATGTGATGTACATCAAACTGACTGTATTGAGCGTAGTTGTGGCAACCAGCAGTATGAAAACATGGTAACATTTCTTCTGCAGCAGACATGTGCAGCAGCCAATCACCTCACGAGATAAAGCCATCATAATTATTACGGGTTTGACCAGACTATTTCTCCACATTTTCTCTGTTCGGCTGAACTGGCGCGCTTGTCTAACTCTGTCATGATCACAGATCTTAGCACTTCTTTAACTAACAAACGCATTGCTCGAAAGTTTTGGGGATCATTTTTCTCACCAAGCATTTTATCAGCACTCCCAAATGCACCAATAAGTACGGTTATTGAATGCATAACGTTTATTAACATAAATGCATGCCTCCTAGAATAGGAACTACACATCCAAGATAATGTTGGATTATGAAATAGGATATTGTCACCTTATACAACTGCTGATCACAAATGAAAATTAATATAGGCCTAGGCTACTCTGTACGCCCACATTCGACGTAGGGGAGAGTGAGGCAAGTTAAGCCACTATTTTTCGAATGTTTTTTGTGCTCGTACAAATCATATAGGCAATATGAATGAATGTATTTATGAAAGTGTTTGTTGTTTGTTTTTGTTACGTATTGTACACAAGTGGTAATCTACATCGATTTTGACATAAATGCAAATAAACTGGCACGGCCCATCTTGCCCCATGGCTGGGGCAAGTTGGGCATAGACCAATCGTAAAATTTGGATGATTATTATACAATATTTAATTTATTTCAAATCACTAAATAGCCTATACAAAACTAAATGGGTTTATATCACCCTCTCAACTCTACTTAACTGTTTGACTGCGAAATAATCGGCGTTTCCTTGTGTTTCCCTGGTTTCACAAAAATGGCGGCCATTTTGAATTTTTAGAGTTATTGTGAACTCGTTATCTCAAGGACGGCTTGTCCAAATCGCTTGTGATTTTGTATGAATACACACTCACTTTCCAAGTCACAAAATTAGAATGTTTTGGTTGCAGTTTACTTTACAAGGGAAAAAATAGCGACCAATTAAATTTTTAATTTAAAAAATGGCGGCCATTTTATTTTTAATTTGATTTTTTATGGACTCGTTATCTTGATCAGTGAGTCCGGGTATAAGTTTTGATATTGTATCTAGGCACTTGCCGCAAAAGCAAAATGTGTTGGTCGCCTGTCAATGATTTTGGGGCAAGTTGGGACATGGCAAGTCTCAGCCATGTTCAACTTGCCTCATAAAAGTGGCCCAACTTGCCTCATCCGGCGCCATTTGCAAAAAATGATCCTGTAGTTTAAAATTATAGCCTCATTATAGTCTATTAGTCGAAACATAGACTACCTGTATGTATACAAATTGGTCACAATCTAAATTAGATATTGATAAATGATCAATGATCAGCATAAAATAGGCTACACATTAAAAATATTTTCAAAACTACATTAACAAATTATTCTATCCATAGTTTTTTTGTATCTTTGAAAAAGTTTCTTACCGAATATGGGTAATAATGTAAATCATGTTCACTAGATGGCACTAAACATGCCGCTGGGAAATCAGATTTGGCTATAGGCCTACAAGGGGTGACCTATCTTGCCTCGCGGCCCAACTTGCCCCACTCTCCCCTACCAATTGGAGTACTTGAACAAAAAAAAATGTATGTTTTATGGGTAACATAGCCTTAAATATCACACACTAGTTGCTGTATACAAATGTACTCATGGCCTTGTGCCTAGCTATCTGCATAACACTTTTATGCAGATATCTAGAATACACAGCTACTCCACCAGGCAGGCAAATCTAGCACATTTGTACACAAGACAACCTAAATTAACTAAATTCAAACGATCTTTTACATACAGAGGAGTCACCTTGTGGAACGAGCTGCCTGAACACATCAGAAACACTGAAAGCCTAAATTATTTTAAGACAAAACTTACAACCTTCTTTATTTATTTTTTTAGGCACAAAACTAATGACTTCAAGCTTCTCCTGAACCCTCTGACCCCGATCGCCATCATGAAACCTATGTTCTTGTCATTTTGTATTGTAGCCTGTGCGAGTGTTTATTCACATGCGTGTCTTTATATGTACCTGGACCCCTTGGGAAACTAGTGTAATACCTGACTAATTGATTTCATATATGTATATGTAATGATTGTATTATGCTGAAGGGTTACCCTTAATAAATATCCTCAAATATTCTCAATACCTGATTTGTTTACGCTCACAACTTACCACCTATACACATCTCACACATAGCAGGACGTTTTGATTTCGACAGCAAGACTGCTTCAAAGAACCATTCGCCAAGTGATTTTTGCACACCCTTGCATTGCAATTGACTCATGTAAGAAATAGCGGTGCGTCCATACTACCAAAAAAGACAAAAAGACCCGAAAAAAACGAAAAAGACTTTATTTTCAACCGAATTTTATATTATATGGTACTATATCCCACTTGATATTACTGTTTATGCCTAAGTATGTATCCGGCGTATTTTGATGGCAGAATACATGAAATAAACCGTAACGTAGCTGGCCTACTACTAATAGTTGCATTGTTTATAGATCTGGCTGGCGTATTAAATACCGTGACTGTACGTGGGCCGAATCAAATGTTATATGTAATTATATTAAGTGTTGCCGTGAGAGATTATAATATAAATACACTGACATATATATAAACGACGGGTGTATTAAAACTGCAAACGTCTACAGGCGTGTGACAGGGTTGAGTTGTTCACGTGCGAACCTAGACCGCCCAGTTTGTAACATTGAGCCAATGTTGGCCGATGTTGCTCCGTCGTCTTCCGCGCTGGCCCAATATTAAAAAGACATTGGTTCACTGTCGCGTTATTGCTGGTAGGCCTTCTAAAAAGAACACATTGATATGAGGGCATATGTGTTTAATTATTACAACGAAATATTTTATATTAGTAAATATTCGGAATAAGATAGACCCTATATACATGATATAGCTAACGTAAATAGGATAATTTACGAAACACTTACTGACAGTACCCCGGGGACAGTACAGTGCCCATAAATGCCGGTGTTAATTATGCAAGATAAAAAAAAATATTTTAATTCAGAAGACCGTAATAGAATAACAAATACAAAGTTATAAACTTGTAAAGAATGTGTGATAGCAAAACCAGGATACCGGGGATATCAAGCAGATGGTGAGTGACACGATAAGCTTCCTAATGAATTGCTCTGTGTGTTATGATCATAACACTTTCACAACGGTGTGGTGTGATACGCCTTCCTGAAGCACATCCTTGTCAATGGGAGTAGTACCGAGGTCTTCGCTGATGCAACACTCAATTGTAGGTGACTGGCTGATATGCTTGGAGTATTTTACACTTTAAATTTAGCTAGAGATTTTGTTCGTGATATGACATTCAACTGATATCACTAGTATAAATTTATACAGAGTAAGTCTAGTGTATACTTTGTATATATATGCTTATTAACCGTAAAAGCGTTAAACATTTGCAAATTTTAAACACTCATTTTGTTCCGATAACAGCGATTTAATCGGCTACTAAAAGGGATTGAAAACGATTACAGTCGTGTTTGGCGGTTTAAGGTTTAACTATATGTGCTGGCACATTCACACCAATGATTTTTTCTATCGTTTTATTTCTACATACCCTTTTTTATTAGGTATGGATGAACATTTTCGAACGATTAATTTTTATAGCGCCGTTCGAAATATATAATTAAGACACGAGATAATAAAAAAGGACCAACACAAGTTCTCGTTATGCCCTACCAGCAGGCCTACATTTTTATCTCATAGATAATAGGGGGTGTCTTCGGGTGATTATTAATCAGTTCCACGGAACACAATTCTGATAGACACCACTTATTACGTTGAGAACATATATCATACATATATGTACTGACATTGTACATTGACATGGCACCAGATACCCATGCGGTATTTGCTCTAAGGCTGTAAAAGCTCGAGACCGCTGTATTGAATGTTCTGGATGCAAACATTGGATTCATGGAGACTGTACTATGATGAGCTCATTACCATACAACAAATGGAACGAATTACCAAAAAGTAGTACATATTACTGTCGCGGATGTGTTTTCACCGGAGATCAGTACGACTTCAGAAGTACATTATCAAGGTATGTTGGAATTTATTCAAACCACTAGGCAATATATGTACTTAATTAATCGCAAAATTTAATTAATAGTATTCATTATGTTCCATTTATCATTTATTGACGGTTGTTTAACAATAAGATTAAATATTAAACTGTCTTATAGTTGACTTACAATTTATTTCAATCTATTTGGTACGTATATAGTTATTTAGTTACTTGTGGTGTAAATAGTGACCTAATTACACTATAATATATTGAAATAGCTATAATTTATTTCTTGCTAGCCCTTGGTAATCGTTTATTTCGAAGTGAAAATGAAATGAAACAATCCGGAAAAAACAATATTTTTGTTTATAAAAGTTACTGCATTCAACATGTCATAGCGACAAATGCGGGATCACCAAGTCACTGTTTCTAATTTACATGGTGTCAGAAAAATGGATAAATCAGGGTTATTTAGACGCCCAAATGATTTAAGTTTATCCGGTAATGTGTCGGAGAATTGGAAAAAAATTAAATAAGAGATGTTGACATCTTCCTGTTAATGCGGCAGATCTGTCAGGCGTAACGGCAAAACGTAAAGCCAACATTTTCTTGAATATCGTCGGCCCAGCGGCTCTGGTGGTCTACCACACTTTTCAGTGGGAGAATGCTGAAGATCGATTGAAGTACAAAAAAAATTGTGGAAAAGTTTGAAGCCTACTATTCACCGCAAGTAAATGAAACATACGAAAGACACATATTTAAAGGTACAGTGCAGGGGCAAGATGAAACTATTGATCATTACGTAACAGAGTTGAGAGTCAAGGCATCCACCTGTAATTTTGGTGCATTAGCAAATTCAATGATCAGGGATCAGTTAGTTTCTGGTGTTAAATCTGATCAAGTCAGAGAACGCTTATTGAGATACCCTGAATTGCCTTTAGAAAAAACAATAACAGCTGCAAAGGCGGCTGAAGTAAGTATTATGCAAATGAAAGATTTGACTTTGAATATAAACTCAGCTGAAGGCAAGGCTAGGCCTATGGTAGAGCAGCCTCAACAGGAGGATATAGATCTACATGTCATAAGGAGAAAGACAGCATAACGTACGTTCTCCGAAAGAAATCAACCAAGAGCAAATCCTAGTTCCAGTTGCAGTGGACATCGTGGTGAACGTCGATCAGAAAATTTTGATAAACAATGTCACAGATGCGGTTATTAAATCACTCAAATGGGAAATGTCCTGCAGAATCAGCGCAGTGCCGGAAGTGTCAACGTAATGGTCATTTTGCTAAAATATGTAGATCTAATGTGGGAAACTGGAGAAAACAACATAATTTTCATTCATTGACAGATAGGCAATATGATGATGAATCTGAAGTGAATAATGACTACACTGACAATGAAGAACTATTTTTTCTGATAATAGGACAGATCTAAACTTAGTGATGTGTGGTTAAACAACGTGGTAACGTACGTGATGCTCAAAATGTTTAACATCCCTTCAGAAACAAATGATTATTGAAAAGTCGAGGCCTTTATAATACTGATGGCGTTCAATCGAAGACCTCAGAGTACAAGTTTTCAGGCCTATATCTGTCATCTCATTCCAGAGAAATTACACAAAATGACGAGTACTTTCTTGGGAGACGAAAGATATTTGACTGAACAGTGAACGTCACGTAAGTTCCCTTTTGTGTTTAGAACGCATACAAACTAGATAAAAAGCAGTAGATTACACCCCTTGTGGTCCTAAGTTCAACTCTGATCATTATTTTAAATAATTTAATGACAAACAGCTAAGTATGCGGTAAAGAGAGACCTTTATTTAACCTCTCAAAATGTCAAAGAAAGTGGGAGGTCTTTTTTTCAGGGAAACTAAATTTTTGACTAAAAAAGCCTTATGATAAAAGTGGACCCCCGACAATCTGTTTATTTCCATTTTGTTTCCAGCCCACTAAAGCTGTTATTTTCCATACCGGTACTATATTGTGTTTGTTAAACCCGAATCTATGAGCTTGTAGGATCCCTGCCTCGCTCGATTACCGTGACAGTCGCCCCCGGTCTCCCCTGACGCGGAGAGACAGTGGGATGACTGCCTCGTTTCAGTACTCCAGTGTCGTGTGCATAAATCCGGTTGCCATGCAGTCGTATGCTTTTTCCCGCACTTGTAATCTAGCTCTTGACGACTGCAGACGTGTTGCAGGTCGTCCGCTTGGAGTTAGCCTAGGGACGTGTCGTGCGCTGGGTTGTGCATTGCCAATGTTTTGTGTCTAGACCAATAAATACAATGAACTGAAGAAGAGTTTTGTGAAGTCAATCGGAACCGTCGACCTGACGGGGAAAGAATGAAGTTATTAATAAGATGGTGAATAATAGGTGGGTCTCGCCATTCACCCTACCGGTGGAACCACCTAACATTCCCACACTGGTGACCCCTGACGTTTGATCGTGATCGCAACAGCGTTTTCACCAAGCAACAAGATGAAAACCTCTGTTTTCAAGGATAGTTTTTGTTAAAATTTTAAGGGGTTTTTCGAAAAAAATCATGAGCATTTTATTCGCAAAGGTACGTAAAAATTGTAGGTCACTCTAATATGCCAGCTAGAACTAGCTAGAAAAGTTATCAGAGGAGAAGTACGCGTTTTTACGTCCAAAACGGTGTAATTTTCATATTTTTTAAACGAATTCCACGTGCTTGGCGCCTTTTCAAGATGGCGGCCATGTCGGTTTTTCCGGATAGACCGTAAAAAAAATTTCTCATTCATCCTTTCAAAGTACGAGTTCCTAGAATGCTTTCATCCTATTAATGCCACTGTGGGCGAGTAGGAAGTGGGTATTTTTGAAAACTCCATTTTTATCGTTGTTTGTCATAATTGGGTGACTCGATTTTAAAGTCCAATAGACGAAGTCTCGTCAGTTTTCAATTTTTCAGCAAAAAAATTGACGAAGAAAAAATTATCGAAAAATATCGCTTCGACTCAGATAACCTTAAATAGGATTAGGGCCAAATAAAATTGTTCGCCTAAAAATGAATGTGAATAAACGGTCCTAGTTGGTCTGTAAAACATATTTCCAGGACCGTAGGTCGACATTTTATCATTATAACAATATTTTATTTCAGGGAATGCTGATTGTCATGAATGTATTTGGTAAGTGAGCGCCATATTGGACGCTGGTTTCCCTAATTTAGCTACTCGCCCGTCGTGGGCAAAACGCGTCCCGCCATACCTGGCATGCACCTGGATAGTGGACCCATATCGCCTCATCACATTAGCATAAATTAGGCCGCCATTTTAAATTCGTGGCGCAGTCTATTCACGTGTCAAGACTATACACGGTCTAGCCTCAAATATTTTTTTTACATACATACAAATTTTCTTTTTCAAAACCATTAAAGTGAGAGAATATAAAATACGCAGTTTCGGAAAAGAAATTATGGCACAAGTTGTGCGAGATTTTGATAAAAGTCATAGTCTAATTTTTCACGTCGCAACGCCCCCTGGTGTTCGGCGTCGTTCTAGCCTACTCCTCGTGCCTTGCCCGACACAGGGTAGCTCATGCATATGCTAATGTGAGGCGAGACACGTCTACTGCTCAGTTTTGCACGCACACCCATAATACAGGCCTGCTGGCCCAAGCATACAGCAACGAGCTGCTGGCTGGGTCTACGCGGCTGTGGTCACGTACGCCATATTTGACAAACAGATACAGGCTGACATGTGTGCGACCGGCCACATGTTAGCAGCAAACAATCATACATCACACCACACCCGCCGCAAACCAAAGAAGCGCAATCGCTACGACGACAACCGACTTACACGTCAATAAACGAAACGAAGCGATCGATCGATTCGGATGTCATCAAGAATGAATCGGCGATGAACATGCCATATAAAAAAAAAAAAAAGTCGAATGTTCACCGCATAAATCATTTATCAGTGAAATGATATATTATATCATCAATCCGCGTGGACTACTGTCAGTCATGTTTTTCAAATATTATTTTAAAAACAAATGTAGCTGTTTTTATCGCAGTCACATTTACCCTATCAGCCAGAGAACGAAATGTTCTCATGATAGTTGATTTCAGTAGATCAAAACTTATATAAATAACGAAATATTGGACTTGACAGTTGAGCTATAGCGAAACATTTTCAATATTTGCATGTGTTTTTCGACTTGCGTAAAAAAAAATTTCACCCAAGTCGATTTACTATATACTATTATCATAGCTTAGCATAGCATGTAGTAACTATTTCTGGCATTTTATCTTGACCTACAGTTTTCACAAAAATTATAAATGTGTGTGATTAAGTAAAAAGAAATTATGTGCAATCTCAGTGAAGAATATTATAAAAATCCCAGCAGCCCCTGTATCTCGCAACATGCGACATCGCATGGACAATCTCAACAGCCTACACTGCTAAAGATTCAACATATCCTGACATTTTTAATAAGGTCTAGACGGCAATGTACAGCTAATCCGCGCACGACACGTCACCGAAATAGCTGGTATGTGTTAATATGACATACCATTTCAACACCAATAGGCTCGCAATCAAACGTTTCATTAGTTAAATAATTTTACTCAGACAAACATTTCAAAATGTCTACACCACACGAAAGTAAAGGTTTTGTGTCTACGCCTCTGGAAGGTCAGGGAGCTCGCCGAAAAGATGATTATTACTCGGAAAGCGAGGAGAACGAAGTTCGTTTCCGCGAGGCTGACAATGAGTACCAAAGGCTCAAAGAGGATTTTGCTCAAATCGCTCGAAATCGACGAACAAGACATCACTCTAGGAGTGATTCGTCAAAAAGTCCTTCACCACGCAGAAGACAGCCTCCGAGACGTTCAACGAACTTACCTAAGTTCAAGATAGCAACATTTTACGCTACAGATGTTGAACTTTGGTTCAATCAGATTGAAACACAGTTCGATCTTCATCAAATCCATGACGATGATGAGCGGTACAGTCTGACATGTGCAGCACTTTCAGGCGAGGTCGCCTCTGACGTGAGAGATGTCCTACTCCAACCTTTCAGGTCGCACAAGTATGAAAGCTTGAAAAGTATATTGATCGAGCGACGAGGTTTAACAACACCCGAACTGGTAAACAAGGTGATTTCGGGAGAAAAGATGGGGTCGGACATTCCCTCAAGATTCTTACAGATTCTTACAGAAGACGGCAGGTTTCGGACCCCGAGCAGTGGTCGGAAAGGCGGTTATACGCCAGGCGTTTATTCGGCAAATGCCAACTTCGATTCGTGCTCATTTGGCCACACAACCAGATAGTGCTACACTGGAGAGTTTGGCCATGTTGGCCGACAGGGCCCTTGCTTCAGAGACGGATGTGGAAGAGAGTAAGCCGGGGGTTGCTGAGATTAAGGTGGACGAAACCACTAAACTAGTGGGATTGCTCGAGGACTTATCAAAGAGACTAAATAAATTAGCAGAAAAGAAGAGGAACTCAGGACGTGGACGTGCAAATAATAATTATGCACCTAGGACCCCATTCGTTCTAAATGCACAGGCCAGTTTGTTCCTAACAAACAAAGTAATTGTAACAATGCAAAGCAAAATATTCGTCCGTACATACCGCCACAGAATGCACAGCAAAATAATGTCGCGCAACCGACCGACACAGCCACTGCACAGGTTTGCTACTACCACCAAAATTTTGGTGAAAAGGCGCGCTTGTGCAGTGAACCCTGCTCGTACTGTAGCACATTAGGTCAGCGCGAAGTAGCGAATATTGCGTTATCCTCCTCTAAGTTACTGTACGTCGCAGACAAGAAATGCAAATATTTGATTGACAAAACGCGACTATCCGTGGACATTTATAGTAGCGGACGTGCAACAACCCATCATAGGGGCCGATTATTTGATGCATTATAATTTGTTAGTAGACCTAAAAAGTCGATGTCTTAGAGACATGAGAACCGGTTTAGCTATTCCCGCTTCACTGTCGTCAATCAGACCACTGTCGTTGAACAGAATAGACACTGTTCATAATGAGTACACTAAACTTTTAGGTCAGTTCCCGGAACTGACTCGCCCTACGACAAAGGGTGAGACCGTTAAACACGGTATAACACATAAAATCGTAACGAAAGGACACCCGGTGTTCGCGCGCCCACGACGATTGGCACTCGATAAACTTGTCACTGAGAAAAGCGAGTTCGATGACATGATCAAGTTAGGAGTCATCGAACCCAGCGACAGTGAATGGTTCTCAGCGCTTTATATGGTACCAAAGAAAAATGGCGACTGGAGACCATGTGGAGATTACAGAAGCTTGAACGCTCAGACCGTACCCGACCGTTACCCAATTCCACATATTCAGGATTTCATGCAGCGATTGGCTGGCTCAATTTTTTTTTCAAAAATTGATTTGGTTAGAGCCTTTTACCAAATTCCGGTGGAACCGTCAGATATACATAAGACAGCCGTTACTACACCTTTTGGTCTATTTAATTTTACCAGGACACTGTTTGGTCTGCGAAATTCCGGCCTAACGTTTCAGCGTTTCATAGACCACGTTACACGCGGACTTGATCTCGTTTTTGTGTATTTAGACGACCTACTGGTATCCAGTCCAGATCATAAAACTCACAAAAAACATTTGCGAATTCTTTTTGCCCGACTAGCCGAATACGGCATCATCATCGGTCCTGAGAAGTGTCAGTTTGGTACAACTGAGTTAAGTTTCTTAGGCCACCACGTTTGTGCTGAAGGAATTTTGCCGTTACCCAGCGCCGTCGATGCCATAGTCAATTCCGTAAAGCCCGAAAAGCAACGAGCGTTGCGAAGATATTTAGGAATGGTAAATTATTACCACTGTTTTATACCGCAATGCGCAGCGAAGTTGACGCCATTAAACAATTGATTGACAGCAGCCAATGTCGGCCATACAAAACTGTCACCGAAGTCGAATTTTGATTTGAAGTGGGACGAGAATGCAGAGTCAGCATTTTCCGAGTCCAAACAAATATTGGCAAACGCTACCCTTCTGGTACACCCAGATCCTATTGCTCAATTAAACATCACGTGTGACGCTAGTGATGTCGCCGTAGGTGGCATTTTGCAGCAATATTTGAATGGTATGTGGCAGCCACTATCATTTTTGAGCAAGAAGCTGAGTCCAGCGGAGACACGCTATAGCGCGTTTGACCGTGAGCTTTTGGCAGTATATGCCCCCATAAAACATTTCAGACATAATCTAGAAGGACGCAATTTTTTTGTAAACACCGATCATAAACCTTTGACATTTGTATTGTCATCTGTCACGGAACGCGCCTCCCTACGCCAAACACGACACTTAGCTTTCATAGCTGAATTCACTACCGACATTAGGTACGTTAAAGGAGAGACAAATTTCGTCGCCGATGCGCTGTCACGACCGTCAGTGTCCGTGATAGATAATGAACCAGCGATAAATCATAAAGATTTAGGTATTGATCAAGCTCAGGACGCGGAATTCACGAGACTGCGACACTCGACTTCATCCACTATGAATTTCAAATTACTCAAATCATTTGACAATCAGCTGATCTGGTGCAATGTATCCACAGGGCATAACCGGCCGTACATTACCGCGAAATTTCGCAGGAAAGTTTTTTCAAACCTACACGGTTTAGGCCACCCATCTCATAGAGCTACAAAACCTTTGATAAACACACGATTTTGTTTGGCATAGAATGAATATTGACATTACTAAATGGTGTCGTTCCTGTAGGCCTAAAGGATGTCAGACCGCCAAAGTTTCACGTCATAACACACCAGTTTTCGGCATGTTCACTGAACCTACCTAGAGATTTGATTATGTCCACATCGACATAGTTGGACCTTTACCCTACACTAATGGCTTTAGATATCTACTGACTTGCGTCGCTCATTTTACACGTTGGCCGGAAGCCATACCTATTGTAGATATTCGGGCCGAAACGGTCGCCGATGCCTTCTTCAGCGGGTGGATAGCACGTTACGGTACTCCCGCCACTATCACCACAGATAGGGGCGCTCAGTTCGAGTCAAAATTGTGGTATAATTTATGTAACCAATTCGGGATAATACAGAATCGCACCACAAGCTATCACCCCCAGTCGAATGGCATGGTTGAACGTTTCCACCGCCAGTTGAAAGCCGCCATTATGGAGCACGAATCACCAAACCCATGGACTATTACTTTACCCACAGTACTTTAAGGAGTTCGTTCCTCAGTCAAAGAGAGGCTAGGCAGGTCAGCTGCCGAGATGATTTACGGTACGACACTCAGACTCCCAGACAAACATTTTCCAGTACAAGGAAATAGAAACATGCACACATGTATTCTTGCGACGAATCACAATTGCGCCGCCTCTGACCGCCCCTTACGACGGCCCATATAAGGTCATCACGAGGAGTGGCAGAGTCATGAAAATCCTGATTAAATGCAAGGTAGAAACGGTCTCATTAGACCGAGGTAAACCCGCACATTTAGAGTGCGAGCCTACAACAGGTTCGACAACACAGTGTACAACGCCAAACAAAAAACAGAGCTCGAAGACTACCAGGATCGCTAGTGGGAATCCACAGGACCCATCTAGACCTAGTAGTGTGAACACTCAGACGTCCAACAGGACGAGTGTTAAACAGACACAGTCGACGGCAATCAGAAGCAGTACCAAATTGGCCACTGTCCCACAACAACCAGCTGATAAAGTTAAATTGCCTAACAAAAGAAAATCTTATGTAGCGCCACATTCGCGAGCCCCCGCCGTGTCCCGCACTAACAGGGACGGCGGCGGTTTCGAACGTGCTCACGCATACCTTTACATTTACGGGGTAAAACCCCTGGTGCAGCTGATGCCGTAAACAACTCGAATACAGGAAACAGTTCGAATATCGCTAATCGCGACCAAATTTTGACGGACGCAACCGTGAGGAAAATCAGAGTCAGACGAACAATCCAGACTCCTGCCATAGTGGCGCCTAACGACATCTATGGCGGGACCAACCGCACGTACCGTAATTATAATAATTTTAATTTGTAAATTGAATTCGCCAGGCCTGGCAACATTTATTAGAATGGGTAAATTGCAATTACATTAACGAGCAAAATATTTGCTACCTAATAATGGATGTATTAATTAAATGAATCGGTTGGTCGCAGCAAAGCAGCATAAGTAATTTATCGGACAATTGGTCTTATGAGAATAGGACAATTAGTGTTACGATGATAGGACAATTGGTGTTATGAGGATGGGACAATATTCTAATTAGGGATGCTGCAACAACAACCACCCACGCTGTATTAACAACAACCACCCACGCTGTATTTTTTCATACCTGATTTTTTAAATAGTTATAAGAGGTTACGTGCTATACAGCCCCCGATGCTTTCACGACGCAGTCTCCTACACGTTAGTTGGATGCCTACGTTATCACTAACCCGGGGGTAATATAGGATCCCTGCATCGCTCGATTACCGTGACAGTCGCCCCCGGTCTCCCTGGACTCGGAGAGACAGTGGGATGACTGCCTCGTTTCAGTACTCCAGTGCAGTGTGCATAAATCCGATTGCCATGCGGTTGTAGCTTTTTTCCGCACTTGTAATCTAGCTCTTGACGACTGCAGACGTGTTGCAGGTCGTCCGCTTGGAGTTAGCCTAGGGACGTGTCGTGCTCGGGGTTGTGCATTGCCAATGTTTTGTGTCTAGACCAGTAAATACAATGAACTGAAGAAGAGTTTTGTGAAGTCAATCGGAACCGTCGACCTGATGGGGAAAGAATGAAGTTATTAATAAGATGGTGAAGGATAGGCGGGTCTCGCCGTTCACCCTACCGGTGGACATTCCCACAAGCTGAACTAATCTCACAGCTTCGGGCCCTCGTAGACCTAGGCCTACTTGACTATCCAACTCCAAGACTAGGCCTAATCGTTAAAACGGCTCGTATCTCCCTCTGCATTCCAAACTCACTGTTGTCAACGCAAACATTTTTAGAACAAATTTAACACTGTTTAGAGTTGTTGTAGGTGAACTTTTTGTTTTTGTGTCCAATATATACTTTTATATGATAACTTGTTCATATAGAATAATATTCCAATGTAGACTATAATTTTATTCCGGTAACCCAAGTCAATAGTACAGCTCTTTCAGTAAAACATTTTATTATCGCTCGATTCCCCAAATCATCCATATGCCTATGGGGCACAGACACAACTCTATAGTCTACTATGGTATAGTAAAAGTCACTTTAAATTTGTCACTTTTGCGTTGCATGCTTTTCGGGCATTATACCGGGATATGCCCGTACGGGTATATAACGATACACCCGCCTCAGACGTTTCAGTTCAGTTCAATCACGGAATCTTACCGTGTCCCGCTGGCGTTGTGGAATGCCAGTCGTTTCGGCCCCTTTCCTGTTCGGCCCCTTTCCCGTTCGGCCTCTTACCCGTTCGGCCCCCTAGTATACATAAAGTCATCAGGTCAGAGGTGTCGTGGGTGACATGGCATGTTGACCTGTTCGGCCTCTACCAACGATCACCTGCCCAGCCCTGTGAGCTCACAAGTGCGCTAATAGTAATGGTAATACATAAGCTGTCCAGCACGCTCCAGCCTCTTGTAAGTGAGATGACCTGTTCGGCCCCCATCAGCGATAGCCTGTTCGCTCCTCAGTCCAGCCCTGTGTGTAAGTGCTGTCTGGCATACTCTTGTTAACCTGTTCGGCCCCCTAATTAAAATATTAAAATTTATAAAACATTGTCGTAAATCTAGTGTTGTCAATTATAAGTAGCACAATTATTCATAGTGATGATCAATATGTGAAATATTTAAGTACAATAGTCTCTATATGTAAACCAGCAGACAAAGTGTCATGCGGCACTTAGACATATGTGTAGGCCCTATAGCTGGCGAAAATCGCAACTGGCAACTGAGATTCTGGCGTAATGCAAGGTAGGTCTAATTTACTGACAACTAATCATGTTGTAGGCCCTATAAAGCTAGCTATTGACGATTCAGAGTCGGTACCGGTATTTTGCATGAGTAAAATCGGCCGGGCATTGATTAAATTATGTGTATTTTAAGAATATTAGAAAAAAAAGACAGATATAAATGGTACAAATAAATATGTGCGCAAGACTATATAATATGTACATGTATCGTCAACATAGGAATATAAACAATAAATAAAAATTATTATCCCTAAATAAGGGTAGATAAATGGTATATAAAATCAATTTGTATTAGTCAGAGGATTAACGCTTCAAGTTAACACTGGCGTCCAGGCGGGACAATCAGTGGCAACACATTCTGAGCAGATCGAGTGAGTAGTTGTTGAGACTACTATTGCTCCTAAACATGTCAAATCGACTCAACAAATCATAACAACACGTAAACACGACACGTTGACCCACTGCTGGGCTAATGCTGGTCCAGCGTCGTAAACGTAAGGATAAAAATGTTAAATTAGTGGTTCAAAGAATCAATGAGATAACAGTAAATTGAACTAACATTGGAAGGGTTGTTTTAAAACATCACGACGTTTCGACTCACTTACTAAGGCAATTTTTCTGAACTTTCTGATTTGTTCGAGATTGTTCTAGGGCTGAGGCTGAACATAATTACCGATAAACAATTTTAATGATTATATTATATGTTATCTAGTATTATTCCGGCCTGTTTTCACAATGTAGGCCTAGGAGCAGATGAGCAGGCTGTTCAGACAAGTAATTTTCAGCCACTTGAAGTTGTGTCTCGTGGTTCAGTGTAGTAGTAGTAGGCCTATAGTATAGCTGTATGTACCACGGTAGGGGGCCGAACGGGTAACGCTCTGACCACGCTGACTCAGTGACTGACAGGCCAGGGGAAGCATTGTATATTAGGGGGCCGAACGGGTAAGGGGCCGAACGGGTGAGGGGCCGAACGGGAGGGGGCCGAACAGGTAAGAGGCCGAAACGACCTGATACCGCGTTGTGGAACTGGAAGTTGTGTTTCTCACAACATGTCACGTGGCCAGAGTGACTTATGTCCGATAATATTTTGGATATCGGTCCACAGAACATAAATTTGTTGGGCTGTATGAGCATTTGTGCACCCAATGAAATGACAGCGCTATTAATCCATTCTAACAAACACAGCTCAACCAATTAGAAATAGGTTTAATCTCCGTATAATGTTACAATGTTATATTAATGCTGGCACACTATGTACGACACAGCTCCAACTTTAACAACACCCAAATCCTACAACTTCGTGTACGAGACTGTGCCAATATTATTCCAAGTTCTTTGTGACCATGTTCTATCTAAGAAAACACCACACATTAAGCCAATGTTGGCTGAATGATGGGCCAACAACGTCAATGATAGACCAACATCATGCCAGCATTACATACAAATTATAAAATGTTAAATGGTAATAACGCATTATGGCCATGATTACAATCAATGCAATTTAGTGTATTCACCGTCATTTAGTGTATTGGTTGACGGACCATAGTTATATGTAGCAGACACGAGACGCTGAACCAATGCTGTATTAACGCTTGCACATTGAAGATCACGCATTTCATTTCCTACCTGTCATTTACTCCGAATTTGAGCAATGCAGTCAATTAACCCTTTAACACCGCTGTACGGAAATATTCCGCTCCTATACTACCGGAATATGCCCGTGTTAAAATTAAATTTTAATCCACCTCATTTTACCCCCAAAAATTTACCCTGCCCCTTTTTTTATTATACTAGCCCCACAAAAAAAAACCTTTTTAAGACAGGGAAAATCCTCCCAAAGGCATATTTAAAAGGATATTATGGTATTATTATTAGACGTCGCTGTTATATATACTACCAGAATATGCCCGTGCTCAAATTAATTAAATAGGCTAATATATTATGGTATTATTAAAGACGTCGCTGTTATATATACTACCGGAATATGCCCGTGTTAAAATTATCCTATAATTTACCTCATTTTACCCCCAAAAATTTACCCTGCCCCTTTTTTATTATACTAGCCCCAAAAGAAAACCCTTTTCAAGACAGGGGAAATCCTCCCCAAGGCATATTTAGAAGGATATTATGGTATTATTATTAGACGTCGCTCTTATATATACTACCGGAATATGCCCGTGTTCAAATTAATTAAATACGCTAATATATGATGGTATTATTAGAGACGTCGCTCTTATATATACTACCGAAATATGCCCGTGTTTAAATTAATTAAATACGCTAATATATGATGGTATTATTAGAGACGTCGCTGTTATATATACTACCGGAATATGGCCGTGTTCAAATTTCCCTTTAATTCACCTCATTTTACCCCCAAAAATTTACCCTGCCCCTTTTTTATTATACTAGCCCCAAAAGAAAACCCTTTTCAAGACAGGGGAAATCCTCCCCAAGGCATATTTAGAAGGATATTATGGTATTATTATTAGACGTCGCTCTTATATATACTACCGGAATATGCCCGTGCTAAAATTAATGAATTAGGCTAATATATGATGGTATTATTAGAGACGTCGCTCTTATATATACTACCGGAATATGCCTGTGTTCAAATTTTCCTTTAATTCATCTCATTTTACCCCCAAAAATTTACCCTGCCCCTTTTTTATTATACTAGCCCCAAAAGAAAACCCTTTTCAAGACAGGGAAAATCCTCCCCAAGGCATATTTAGAAGGATATTATGGTATTATTATTAGACGTCGCTCTTATATATACTACCGGAATATGCCCGTGTTCAAATTAATTAAATACGCTAATATATGATGGTAGGCCTATTATTAGAGACGTCGCTCTTATATATACTACCGGAATATGCCCGTGTTCAAATTCTCCTTTAATTCATCTCATTTAACCCAAAAAATTTACCCTGCCCCTTTTTTATTATACTAGCCCCAAAAGAAAACCCTTTTCAAGACAGGGAAAATTCTCCCCAAGGCATATTTCGAAGGATATTATGGTATTATTAATAGACGTCGCTCTTATATATACTACCGGAATATGCCCGTGTTCAAATTAATTAAATACTCTAATATATGATGGTATTATTAGAGACGTCGCTCTAATATATACTACCGGAATATGCCCGTGTTCAAATTAATTAAATACGCTAATATATGATGGTATTATTAGAGACGTCGCTCTCATATATACTACCCGAATATGCCTGTGTTCAAATTAATTAAATACGCTAATATATGATGGTATTATTAGAGACGTCGCTCTTATATATACTACCGGAATATGCCCGTGTTCAAATTAATTAAATACGCTAATATATGATGGTATTATTAGAGACGTCGCTCTTATATATACTACCCGAATATGCCCGTGTTCAAATTAAATAAATACGCTAATATATGATGGTATTATTAGAGACGTCGCTCTTATATATACTACCGGAATATGCCCGTGCTATAATCAATTAATTAATATATAGTGATATATGATGGTATTATTAGAGACGTCACTCTTATATATACTACCGGAATATGCCCGTGCAAATCTAGTGAGTCTAATAAATTGATCCAGTACGTAAAGGGTTAACATTTACTAATAAGGTACCCGTCATTCACTAATAAGGTTCGTATTGTTACTAAATGACTGGAATTACATGGTATGATATGACTTTGGAATGATTTCGTACCACATGACGTGTACATGTGACATGGTAGCCATGAAAAAATACTGCAAAAAATGGTGGACGCTCAATTCTAGTCCGCACATAAATATTGCGTTGGTACCATCAAAAGAAACAAGACTGTCATGTATTTATATTATAGCATAATGATAAATGGTAGTAATGGTGAGAATAGATGCATGATGTATTGATGTATGCCATGGTCCAAGGATGGGTTTTAAATCTTCATTCCCTCCCGGGCATGTTCCAGGATATCGCCGCTTTTCGCTAATGACTCACGCAATTTTCATCCGATTGTCATGAAATGTGGCAAGCATTATTTTATAGTCTTACGCCGGCCCAAGTTACTGCAACTTCCCTGAAAATTTCAAGAAAAAATATTATGACTAGACCTATGTAGTTTAAAAGTTAGACCATTTGACATGTAGTAATTTTGAATTATGACGCTCCTCTATAAACATGATAAACCCATTAATTTATTTCAGCTTTAATCTCGAAATTCTACTACATGTCAAATGGTCTAACTTTTGAAATACTGACTCAAATTTCACGATATTTTCTGGCTAGGCGCCGGAATAGTTGCAAAGAGTGCTTGCAAAATTTCATGTAAATTGATCAAGAATTGAGTGAGAATTCCGCGAAAAACACCCAACGCTGATGGAAGTTGACTGCAACTATAGCCACGGACTAGTCTAGTCAACATTGTCAACCGGTCCCGCCCCCGGTTGACAAGCTGCCTATTGAAAAAAACAGGCGAGGCACCAGTGTCATGTCTGCACACCCTCATCTGTCTGTCTATACCCGCCGTCAGATTAACTTGTATCGCATGTTTTTAGCCGATTTCTCAGTCAATTCCCACCCGATTTTGATGAAATTTTGCAAGGACTATTTTCGGGTCTCGCTGCGACTACCGTAAAATTTTCATCAGCAAATATTATGTAGTTCAAAAGTGAGACCATTTGACATGTAGTAAATTTGAATTTACGAAGTCCCTCTATAAACTCATCAAACTGGTTAAATTAAAGTTTGTTTTTAGCCCTGAATTGCATTACATGCCAGATGGTCTAACTTTTTAGCTATACAATATTTTCCGATGAAAATTTCACAGTAGTCGCCGAGTGACTCGCATATAGTCCATACAAAATTTCATGAAAATCAGTTGAGATTTGACTGAGAAATCGGCGAAAAACATGCGATACAAGTTAATCTGACTGCGGGTATAGTGGTGTACAATCAATTTGTGACGCTGAAGAAATGTAGGTGGCCACCGTTAATAACTTTTTAAGGTCGCGCCAGGAAAATATAAACATATATTACAAATTTGGATCGAGCTGGTATGAACAGAATAAAAGGCGGCCATTTTGTTTGAATTTCTGGAGTCAACATTCAGCTCCCCGTCTGGAAACGAAGTGCGAGACAGGTGCCCCGTCTAGCCACGGACAATACCGTGATTGGGTATTGGTGTGAACCGTACTGAACGAAAGCTTGGCAGGATCCAAGGACCTAGCCAGAGACCCCTCCAGCCGTCTTTTGCCTTTGGACAGCCTATTTTTTCAACCTGGACCGTGACGTAGAAAAATATTACCAGATTTCACCAAATTGCATTGTTTGGGGAAGCCAGACCCCGTCCTGGTCCAACAATAAGTCAATTTGGACTCCCTTTTATAATTTCCTGGCCAAGTCTATGCAGGCCTCCACAGGCACGCGGGAATAGCTCCTCTACCAACCTCATTATAGACCCTAGTCAGATTCACATTAAATTCATCAACCAGGATTATTGAATTTCAGCTTCGCAGATTTCTCAGTCAATTCTCAACCAATTTTTATGAAATTTTACACAAACTATTTTATACTTGCCAACCGTCCCGAATTTGGCCGGACAGTCACGTTTTTTCACCATGTTTCCTGCGTTCCAAATCACCCAGAAAATGTCCCGAATTCTAGTACTTGTCCCCATTTTCACAAAGACTAAACCTTATCATGCTTATTAATGTTTCAAGTTGATTATTCTTGATTTTAGTACAGTGTAGACTGTGGTTATTTTTATCATGTTTTTATGCAGATTCAGGCCAGTTTTGATGTAGATATTATTGCCCTGAAAATACATCCAAAGTTAATTAACAAAAAATATCCTGGGTGCGCATGCCACAGTCCCCCACCAGCCGCTCTGGCACAGTTGGCCTGTGATTCACGTATGCGGTCTTAGGAGGAAGGCTTTCCGACCAGATATCCCTCTTTGGATTTCTCAAATGTTGGCAAGTATGCTATTTTCCATTCATGTTGTGATTACCCTGAAAATTTCGCAAAGTGTTGCTGATAAAACCACTAACTAAAAAAACACACATAATTGTAGATTGCCAAATTGTGCAGGTTAAAATAATAAAAAGAATAAATATAATGCTTGAGTTGGTGCTGTTAAAATGATACAGTTTGGAGTCTGCAGATGTGTTTAGCAACTGATGTTTTGATGATGATTTTGGGATCGGGATTATGATAGAACTATTGCATTTGGTAGATTATTCCAGAGTGGTATTGTTCTTGGGAAGAAACTGAACTCAAAGAATTCTGTGTTGCATCTGTATGGAAGGAAAAAATAACATTTTTTTCTGGTAACATTTTATATCGGTTGGTCGGATTAATTACAATGTTCAGTGTTTTTATTTCATATAGCATGGTCAGGCGCAAGCAGCACTGTCCCTGGGCTAATGTATATAGGTCACTAGAGTTTTTCCATCCTCATGATCATGTCTGATACCCTACCGGTGTTAATATGGTAACGTCTCAGGACATAACTGGCCTCTTGTCTCTGTACCATCTCCACTGCAACTTGTGTATGATGATCCCACTGACTAGCACAGTATTCTACATAGTGGAGTACTGGCTTTGTATGCTTTTGTCTTCAGATGTTGCGACCAAAATTGTTTTGATGTTGCATTTCACGAAGCCCGTCATCCAGTTTGCCTTGCCTGTTACCTGGGTGATTTGTTTATTCTATTTTAGATCAGATGTTATGTTATTGAAATACCAAGGTATAAATTTGGTATCTTTGACTCTATTGAGTGTTTATTCATGCATGGTATAATTGAATACAATTGGTAGTCTTTTGTGGGTGACTTTCCAAACCTCACACTTACTCGCGTTCATGTGCATTAGACAGGAATGATGTTAGTTCAGCTGGATCATTCTGTAGTATCTGACAGTCATCCGCAGAATTTATTTCTTTGTACACATTTTTGCATCATCTGCAAAAAGTCTAACCTTAGAGGCGAGTGATTTGGGTAGGTCATTTATATACAAAACAGTATTGCACCAAGGACAGAGCCCTGTGGGCCACCGGATGTAACATTCACAGTTCCAGAAGCAACCCCCTCAAGGACAACCTGATGTGTACTGTTTGACAAAAAATAATAAATCCACGCCAAAGTGCTACCTCTGATTCCATAGTAGGGCTAGTCTAATTTGATCGCCAATTGTGCATAAGAAACTTTATCAAATACTTTACTAAAATCAAGGACAGCTATGTCTACTTACTTTTTGCAGTCTAATCTGTCTGATAGCTCGTGTACCATCAAGGACTTCTAAGCCAGAGACCCGTCCTGCCGTCTTTACGGACGGCCTATTATCAGCCTGGACGTAGAAAAAAATTGCCAAATTCCACCAAATTGTATTGTGGGAGGACCCCAGACCCTGTCCTGCCCCAACAATATGTCAATTTGAACTCCCTGTTATCATTTCCTGGCTATGTCTATACATGTGTACCATATATAGTTAGTAAGCTGCATCTCTGTGGAACGTCGCTTGCTTAGAACTGAAACCGTGGTGCCATTCAAATAGGATATTAACGGATCCAATGTGTTTCATTAGGCCTATATTGCTAGAGAGGATATTTGTATTATTTTACAGCATATACATGTAAGCGAGACTGGTCTGTACCTCGACTAATGATTGTTTAATGCAACATTTTATGTTTGCTCTTTCAGATTTCTGGTGGTGGGCATGATGAAAACGCCAGCTGGTGATAGAAGTGTTCCAATTGCACCACCTAGTGATCAACATGATAACAGACAGCCTGCTGCTGGCTCTAACACAGACCCGATTGTCGACGCTTTAGATGCATTCTGCCAAACAGAGGAACAGTCTTATGATGAAATGATGCAATCTTTCACTTATCTCAGAAAAAGTGAGTCTCGATATACATGTACCGGGTATTTAAAATTTAAAAACTTTATTTTGATTCTTGGATGAAATTGGTGACTTCACTTTAAACATGTGATGAAATTGCATATGGTGACTTGTAAAATTGAGCTGCTTTTCACAGGTGATTGCATACAATAGGCCAACATCAGCGCAACATTGGGCAAATGCCTCCTGTTTGCTAGGCAAGTTGCAGGTGCGGCTGCTTTTTAAACTTTTCAACTACATTATTGTGCTGATTTCTATCGCATGTGAAGTGAAGATGTACTATTGCGATATATTTTTTCAGGTGATGTTCGTGCCGTCGGTACAGACCTGAATAATTGTCACACACCATCATCTGGGTGCTCTGAGCTGTCCTCATTATCAGCTGCTGATCTTCCAGAGGGTACCATGGGCCCCTTGGTGTGTTCTGCAGCAACAAATGAGTCCCACAAGCCACGGTCACCACAATATGACTGTCTGGAAGAGGAGGTATGCTAACCAGCTTGTAAATGTGAGACATTCAACTTATGGAGGTGCAAATATACATGTACTATTTCTCTTTTTTCTAAGAAAACTTTACATAATCTCATAAAATTATCAGCAAAATTTAAACATCCATGTTCAGTTTTTTTCATTCAAACGGCTCTGTGGGAGCAGGGGTGGTCTTGTTTGTGATACTGTAATATATCTTGTCCTTTCTAGGCGGAGCTTGTGCACCAGGTACCACACCTGACTAAGGGCTACCTGCCAGAAACTACAGGATGATGACCCAATGCCTGACTCATGTTTTTGCTGGTTGATCAATGTACTGCATGCACACATGGTTCCCAGTAAACACGGCACACTCACCAATGTTGATCCCACTGATCCTGAAAGTTATAATCTCAAACTCTGATATGGTTGATGCATTCTCAGCATATATATTTTTTTAAATTTTGATAGGTTCTTGAAGAAGGCACCAGAAATGAAGATATTATTTCCCGCTCACCTGAAGTATCTGGCATGCTTTCTATTAAGGTAATTGTCTTGGCAGATATAAAAGTTCAGAAATGGGTTTAGTTTCCCAAGTGCTACAACTTGGTGGAGTACCTACATAGCATTGTTTTCTCATTTGATAACACAAAATAAATACTGTACACAAATTTATGTAGGAGAATTGATGAGAAATAGCTGTACAAATCTCATGAATCCAAAATGTGGTAAACAAGCTCGCCCAGTTTTTGACATGTGGACACTTGAAGCTTTTTTTTATCTTTGAATTTTAATAGTCATGAGCAGTTGTGATAAATTTCAAAATCAAGGCATTTCCCAAAGGGGAACCAGAAGCCAGATCCCTGCACAACAATAATATGTTGATCCTATGAAATATTTTGAACGACAAAAAAGCGTTTTTTATGTTTCTTCCCATTTATGTGTGAGAAAATATTGGCTTCTGTGGCCCGCATGAAGGCTGATTTCTTACCTCATTTTTTCTACCTTAAATTGTTATTTAAGGATGCCATATACATGAAAAAATATTGATGAATATATAATATATTTTTTATTTATTTGTTCAACCTCCAAGGATAGAGGCAATATATGTAAATAGAACATGCAATGCACACATTTAAAACATACAAATGCATTGATTAATTAGAAATTACTTCACAGCTCAAGCTATTTCGAGACTAATGCATGATGTCATCACACCCCAATTTGAATTTGTGAACTCTCTGCTGGCACAAAAACTACAATATTTAGACCACCAGGCTTTGTGCAATTTGTGTTTAAAATATGTTTAGATTATACAGCAAATGTGGGAAGAGGAAATAATGATATTTTAATTTATTTTTTTGTTTTCCTAAGGTGGATAATTTTTTACCTGACAAGGAATCTGATAGCAGTGATGACGAAGACAATACAATTACGTATTCAGCCAGTTTTTTATCATCTCAAGACACAAACAAAAAAGGTGTTGCAGGTATTGCAACTTTAATGTTTTTTTATGTATTCAGGCCTTCTTATCTAGCATAAGTTGTCTAATATAACAACATTAGAACATATATACTTTCAGTGCTGAATGATTCAGCATTTCATTCAGTCAGTCTTAGTTTGAAAAATTTTCATTAATATTAAAAAAAACATGCAAGTATAATATTTGTACAACGTTGGCCCTATGTCTTCGCCGTTGGTCCAACCTTGTACAAATGTTACACAAATGATTTGTGCTGGCAGGGATGAACTGTCAATTGTTAACACAATAAACTTTTTTCTAATTCACCCATATATATAGTAGGTCAGAAGTTAACAATCTGTTTTGTATTTGCAGATGAACATGTGAGAAATAGTGATAATTGCACAGTGGCTAGAGTTCCCACAACCACACAATCCAGTCAGACTAAGAAGCCTACATTGGAGTCTTTGTGTCGACAGGAGAAACTGGAGATTGCTGCTGCGGGCACCCTGCAGGAGACAAGACAAGTGACAGCCATGCTGGAGACACATATGTCAAGGCTTAGACAGAATACCAAGCTCATCCAGGACAAATACGGTGCTGCGGAAAGCAAGCAGAAAAACAAGGAACCTGAAGTGTGGGATATTTTAGGTGTGCAGTCAGAAGATGAAGACGACACAGGAACGTGTCAGCAATCAATGGAGGCAAGTCAATTAACAGCTCAATGCCAGACAGACTGCACTACAACAAACCAATATTCCAGTCACGAGGTGTCTGTATCCACAGACAACCTGTATTCCGATGATTCATCAGATGAAGAATACAACGATGATGCAGACATGCCTCAGTGGCTGAAAGACCCCCCTTTAAATCCCGGGGAGATTGAGGATGATGCCATTTTGATCTCACACACTGTCAATAACACCCTTCTTGGGTACACCTCTGTCACGGCTACTCGTGTAGTAGCAGACAACCATAGTAATGATGATGCCATTCTAGAAAACAATTCTCAGCAAATTGAATCAGTCTGTGATATTATCTCAGATTCAGAACCTGATGATGTGCAGCAATTTTCCTTAGACGATGACTTTGATTATGATAACATTGTTTTGACGCCCAAATTCACGGCTGATGAGATGAATATCATGGCCAAGGCCAAGATGAATATTTCCTCATCCTGACATTGTATTTAGTCCCTTGAAGTGCGTCTCACAGATGTCGACTACAGTAGACATTGTGTGTTTTATTAGCACCTGCATAATCAGCTGCATGCTATAACTAAAATATGCTTCTAATCTTAAAATACTGGTACAGTAGATCCTGTCACCAACAACCTTGCTTCTGCCAGAAGAAAAAAGTCGTTGGTGACAGAAACTCGCTGGTCACAGGAATGAATTTTTAATTTAAAATTTGCGGGTGCCGCGGCTGGGTCAATGTCGGGCTAATGACGGCGACATTCACCCACCATTGACTGGTAGTCATTTTGGATCAAAGCATGCGGTTGTGGCAACATTTCAATGCCTGTTCTAATATCACTAATTATGACGGTGTTTTTTCAGAATGGCCACTAGCTACGCTGATCAAGCTACCAGAGCACACGTTATATAAGCCCAGGTAGCTTCTGACCCCTTACAGACATGAGGCATTGTGCATTCACATTAAATGTGTCACTATAGGACAGATGATGTAGCCTTGGTGTAACAAAAAAATAACTGGTGAAACAAAAAGGGAACAGTTATTCATTACTGATGAAGAATACACATGTGTGTTTACACTAACAGGAGCATTATGCCCACACTAGTACGTATGTACCGTCCCCGTCCCAGAAGACACAATACGTTGAATTAATATTGGTTTAAAGTTGGTCCACTGTCTACGACGCTGGACCAACGTTAATCCACCATTGAATCAACGTCTTGTGTCTGCTGGGTATATGTGGCCGGACCACACTCATATAAGACGTTTGCTACGTGTGAACACAGAACTGTACTTCCAGTTCTGTGGTGTGAATAAACATGCGTGGACAAAAAATGTTTGAGGTCGTTCGACACAAGTAGTACATATAATGACCTTCTGTCAGATATTTGAGGTCGCAAGTCACGCTAGACAGAAAGTCGTTGTCGTTGATCACAGGTAGTTAACTATTGAAAAATATCCCGTGCAAGAAAAAAAAGGCGTTGGAGACAGAAGGTCGTTGATGGCAGGTTCGTTGATGACAGGATCTACTGTATATGTTGGGTCTTAAATTTCGTTCACTTGAAGTTGTGTGTCGCGGTAGCAAGACACAACTTCAAGTGACTGAAAATTACTAAAATATGCTTCCAATCTTGAAATACTGATATATGTTGGGTCTTAAATTTCGCAAATAACATACATTTCCAGACACTTGAAGTTGTGTGTCGCGGTAGCACAACACAACTTCAAGTGACTGAAAATTACTAAAAAATGCTCCCAATCTTGAAATACTGATATATGTTGAGTCTTAAAGTTTTCAGTCACTTAAAGTTGTGTGTCGCGGTAGCGAGACACAACTTTAAGTGACTGAAAATTTGAAATAAATATATCAGTGTGCTAGAGGTTCAGTAATTTTCACCCACTTGTAGTTGTGGTTTGTGGTAGCGAGACACAACTACAAGTGGGTGAACATTTAATCTGATAACTTAGCGCTTTAAGGGTTTTAAATTATAATTATTTAGGTATAATTTTCACCTGCTTAATGTTGTGTCTTGCTCGATCCACACAGATTCTAGTGAGTGAAGATTATTCTGATTTGTTGAAAGGAGGCCTGTCATTTTTATATTCCACTGATTCATGACATTTTTCACATTTAAAGTATTATTTATAATATTATTGGTAAAGATTTAAAATGAGAGAATTATCCAGCAATAGTGTGAACTGCTCCTGGTTAGGCTTTACCTCGGATCTAATTATAATTGCGGCCAAGTTATCAAGTCTGATGACAAGAAAATGCTTGAGAGCATTAATATGTGTGTGTTGCCTGTGTTTTGAATGTTAGACCATTCAATATACAGACATCACACACTTTTTACGGCCTTTAAGTCTTTTATTCTCCCTCATCGTGTTAAAAATTATTCTGGCTATGATTGTCACTTTAATTTTTAATAAATGGCATATGAGATCTGCCATTATCAGCTTAGTGGTTATACAGTATATTGGTATAAGCCAAAGTAAATAATTCGTCTGAGGCTGTTCTATTCACTGTATTAGTAAGCATATCATATTTCTACCATCTTAGAGTTAAGAAGCCACTTTGTAAAACTACAGACGCACCCTTTCAGCTTCAGGTTTATTATCCAATGTTTATAATGAATTTGTACATTCTTTCAAAGTGCATGAGCATTAAATTAGCTAGATTGGCATATGTGTTGATACAAATTTCACCCACTTAATGTTAGGGGATGCCGTAGCAAGTCAAAATGGGTAAAAAAATAAATTATTCACTTTTGTGTTTTGATGGTTGATTCAAGCAAGTTGTTGAGTAATAGAAGTTATTTTTTCGAAATTTTACCATATTATATTACATTAGGTTTACAAATTACTATAAAAAATGAAGATTGTGAAAATACTGAATAATCTGAAAATACAGTGATTTTACATCACAGAGAAAATATTTGTATTTTGCACTGAACATACCTGGCAAATACAATTATGTTATGATTCAAAATGCACAGAACAACTTTGTCTGTACATGTCTACTACATCATTTTCTAGGGTTACCAGTATTCTTTTCTAGATGGTTTAAAATATATTCTTTAATATATATGTATTTTTATTTTATCTTGGTAATTTTTACACTTTTGTTATGATAATTGTTTTATTGTTGAAATATAGAGATTGGCAGCCCTATGTGCTTTCGGAAAAAACTGCTTTATTTAAAATGTTATGTTTATGCCTAATCATAGATAAAATGCTAAAATTGGCCCATTTTTCGACTACTTAGCCTATACGCTGATATGAAACTATTTCACTTATTTCACTTTCATAATATTTTTCTCCATAACAAGTAAGTATTTGTTCCCGAAGATCTGGAAGTGCATTCTTTTGGCCAGATGTAAAATCCCTTGAAACAATTTTACAAGGCTTGCGGATCTGCTCAATAATTACTTCACTTAAGCGAATAAGTATACTTGGCAAAAAAACCGCAACACCACTTCATGGATATACTGTTCAAAATATTTCATATCCGTCAGAAACTGAAATATACCACTCATTACTTGGTTATTGAAGATGAGTATCTACCAGTTGTTTGACGTTGGTCACCTGCAGTAGTGTGTATGACCCATTTTTGCATGTTGCATTGTCAAAAAGAGTTGACCCACCCTTCCATCCATTCACTGATGTCACTCACTTGTGGACGCTTGGCCCCAATAAGTAACGTCTGCACAGAAACACACGTTTTTGTACCACTCAGGGATCGAACAGCGCATTAGTTGTCCTTTTCTTTTTGGCCTATCAGAGGTTATTCGGTAGCATGAAATCTGGTGTTAAATCTCGGTATTGCTAACCTGTTTTATGGCAATTTCAGCCATAGCCAGACCACCTTCCGCCACAGCAATACATAGAGAAACAGGCTCAGGCTGCACAGTTGTCAAACGAGGCATTTTCATTAACCCATCATTTTTCAAATGAACTTAAACCTAATCTGAAAAAAGACTTTTTTTTCCCCACCCCAGCGCACATAATTACTTAATTTCAGTTCAGATGACCCGCATATTGGGATCACAGTCAGCTAGCCTGTGACCTTAAAAGTTCACTTTCTTTAATTTGAAGGTCATTCCTCCGTTCTTGAGGTCAAAACACAAAATGCGGGTAGGGGCCATACACACGAACATTCAATCAATCGAATGGTTTTGACTAAATTATTCGAAATAATATTGTTTTTAATTTGTTACGTTTATGTTTGTGCCAAGTATAGTAAGACTATGTCATGTAATACATATAGCATATACAATGTTGTATGTGTGCAATATTGATTTTGACAGAGGCTAAGACACTAGTTGCTTCTGTAAGGCTATGTAAGCTTCACATTTATTATAAAATGAAATAAAAAGTCAAATTAACAAAAACGAAAAATATTTATTGTTATTTTTTCTATGTACAGTTAAAACAGGTAAAGTGTAGGGTCATATCAAGAATACATTAATGTATTCTTGGTCATATGTAATTCCGTGTGAATCTCATTTTAATTCTTGTCACCTACGTTTTTGTTTTTCTTGTTCAGAATTTTATGCTGATTTAAAAAAAATAGAGTGTCATTTTTTTTAATCACTTTAGGGTCATTTTTCAACACCTAGAAGTCATGACCCCTAGATCTCATTTATTTATTTATTTATTAAAACACATGTCTTATAATAGTTTCACATCAAAATGACCGAAATTGTTTAGGAAATTTCAAATTTGAAAAAAATTGAAATACCATGTTTTCTGCCCGCTAGAGGTCATTCTAAGGTCAACTATTGCAAATTTTTCAATATACCTATTAGTCCATGGGCCGAAATTAGGGGGTGGGGTTATGTAAGCGTATGTCGTTGATGTTCTGATTAACCAATCTGCAGATCCAATATACCATATAGGCAAAGCCCGCCACTTCAAGACTTTTTCACAAGCTGCATATAAACAAATCAACTTCTCCCTAGATCTCTTGTTGCAACTTTATTTAAAAATATTGAAATTATTTTTTCTTGTCCTAAATAATTGAGATACCAAGTCTAAAACATCAATTTTAATCATTTTTTTAAATGAACAATTGAAAGCACAAAATAACACACACAGAATACGTTACATTTTTTATTTTTTCTCAAAATATCTGATATGTATTGAGCATTTTGGTACAAATACTATACAAAATAAAAACATGCAAAATGAAATTTATTGATGTAATTTCAATGTTGCTAGTGTAAATGGTCTTTATACATTGCAGTATATGATATATAAAGGTTTTTACAAATGTTAGTGTTTTTATTTTACCTTTGTTACCAGACTTATTGTATCTATTATTTCACTATGCTTCACCAGGCGCAAAATCATTATCAGAATTAAAAGTAACGTATTCTGTAATAGTGTCGATAATGGAAGTTATTACACACTCATACATAGAATAATCGATGTGTTTTTTGTCTAAGCACATTTTTGATTATTTTTATGTCGATAAATACTGAGTTTCTGTCTTTTCGTACCTGTTGGTTATTATTTCAAATAAAAATGCAAAATACGTTACTAAAATACAAAAATACAAAATGCATGCTATGATAATGTAATGATATTAAATATCACTATATGCAGTTAATGTTGTTTCTGATATTATAGTTCACATGCATAAAAAAACGCTTTCATTTGTGTGTTGGTGGTAACCATTTTGAATTTGAAGGTCAAATAGGTCATTTTCATCGAAAAACATGAGACATATATTTATCAACGCAAAATCATGCAGAAACCAGAAATCGTGCAATAATTTGTAACAAAAATATAGAAAAGATTTGTTTGTTTGCGACCATTTTTTGTTTTGCTTATTCAAAGGTGAAGGACACCAAATAGAGAAGTTTATCCGACAGATTGGAATTCAGCACAATTGCAGAGCAAAATTCAATATTATTATGTTGAATATGATATCAATTTATTGTTTGCCCCTGGATAAATGGCGGCCATCTTGGATTTTTCCCCACAATTCCCCACGTCGAAAATATTTTCAGACAATGCCACTGTGTCGGGCATACTTTGAAACCCTATAATAGATACCAAAAACATGAATCTGCCTCTATTGTGTTGAATAATATATCATTTATTGTTTGACATTGGACAAATGGCGGCCATTTTGGACTTTACCCACAATGTAATGTCCAAAGTTATTTCAGACCACACCACTAGATCGGACATACCCGAAAACCCTATAGTAGACACAAACATCATGAAGCTGCTCCTATTCTGTCGAAAATTATGTCAATTTAAAGTTTGACCTTGGCCAAATGGCGGCCATCTTGGAAAATTGCCCATTTCTGAGTTTTGCTGTACATTGAATAAAAACACCTGGTAGAATATTGATGCTAGAGGTATCCTATATTCAAATCAACCGTCAAAATCGATGCCTAAAGAGATGTATACGGGACTTTATGGCAGGGCCTGTACTATTGGGGGATTGTCCAAGATGAAAGATCGGCAAAACATTTTTTACAGGTTATTATAGATTTCGAACATATTTCAGGGTCGACACTATATATGTCTAAAACAGAGGTAGTGTGGCTAGGAGTAAATCGAAATCGAACAGACAAGCCCTTAAATATTAGATGGCCAGCAATTCCGATCAAAGTATTGGGCTTTTTACCCCTCGGCCCGTTGGGCCCGAAGGGGTATTGTCGTCCCCTTCTTGCGCCGCCGTCTCCGCCGCCGCCGTCGCCGCACACACTCTTTTGGCTACTACACTAACATGGTTCAACAGATTAAATTCATAATTCATACAAACATTCAACCCCTCCCTGCACTTTTTTTACCCAAGGTCAAAAGACAAAGGTCAAGGTCAAAGATTTAAGAAAAATCTTGTTAACGCGATAACTTGAAAAATATTTTTTGGATCTCCCCAATTTTTTTCGTGAAAATCACCTGATTAGATTTTCAGCTTTCCACCGATAATCAAAAGGGCCGCCCAAAAACGTGAAATAAGGGCGTTTAAAAATTCGAATTGCGATAAAATGTATAAGATATGAATATCATATCTAATAACAATAACTGCTACTGGTATTCTACTTTTTCTTGACTGCCCGCTATATACTTCCACACTCCTATATATCTTGAATTCGTTTACTTAAAAAAATCGTCACCCGCACCGAGCGATTAAGTCAACGCTGAGCTGATTGGTTGGTAGGTTGGTTGGTTGGTTGGTTGGTTGGTTGGTTGGCTGGTTGGCTGGTTGGCTGGCTGGCTGGCTGATGTAATATGGATATAGGATTCGAAATTGAAAGAGAATGAGTAATAGAACTAGGAGAAGGAAGAACAAGGTTGAAAATTGTCGAATCAAAAGAAGAAAAAAGGAGGAAGATGACAGACACGAAACGAGAAAGAACAGCTAGAAGAAGGAGGAAAAAGGAGGCAAATAATTAATGAGAAAGAGGAAGACAATAATATATCTTCCTTTTCCACTAGAAATGAAAGAAAGCTAAGATGATTTTAATTGTCACGATTGCTGCTGGGATTGACCTTTGTGTCCAGTAAATCCCTTCCGACTGTACCATGGGCCCTATCGATATCAATGAAAAACATTGATTCTGATATAGCGCACATACAATGCTCTGTGCACACATACTACCCCCAGGTCACTGAACCTGTTCATTCCTCTGCCATTTCGACTCTCTTTTTTTTGGAGCAGCACTTGCACCCATATTTGCGCTAGGAACTAATCGCACACATTGCAATCCTTTGTCGTACCAGGTACTTATTTACACCTGAATCAAGTGAAGCATGTGAGAGTAGAGTGTCTTGCCCAAGTAAATTAACAACATCGAAATAATGTCCCAATAGTGAGAGGGGAGAAATATGATAGGCCTATTTCTCTGAAAATTCCAAGCGTGGTTCGAAACCGCACGGCAGGCAGTGACATATTGGCAAAGCTCCGCGCTCTAACCATAGCGTCACGTCTCCCTCCCATAGGCCTATATGTATATTAAAACGCACAACTCTATCTTATAGCCTAGAATAATAGCCCAGGCCTTAAGGCCAGAGCATATGCATATATATATATATATATGGCTCTGCAAAGCTGAAAGGCAGTACGTTACCCCCTTTAGCTTTGCACCGCAGTATGAAAACTAGAATATTAACAGCTCTTTTCCAAATGTATTCTGGCCTATACACCAAATTACTTTTAGTCAAGTTTTACAAAAGCGCGATCGTATTCTCATCATGCAAAAACAGTCGTTAAAGTACACGTGGGCTATAATAAATCCTGAAATAGTATGATACGTGTGCCTGAGTGGCTGAAAAAAATACATCCAGACGACAGCATGTCACACCATTTAATACGGACTGGTTGTTTTTATTATCATGCTTATCAGTCACAATCATATTACAATCGTCAATTAAAGATATAACATTACAGGCTCTATTATTAAATTATCGAAAAGAATATCACGAAGATAAATATATATGCGACATACTCTAAATCATACGTGATGCAAAGCCAAAAAGCAGTGTTTTCTTAATTTACAAATAATCAGATTATTTGGCTTAAAAAGTTTGCAGATAAGGCCTACTAGCCTATACTAGATATAATTAATGTATAATCTTGCCGAGAATCATTGCAATGTCTGGTCAGAAATAATTAACACGTTTAACGTTACAAAAAAATGTGTGTGTTATTATTTCATAATTTGTCACCATCTCTTCTGTCCAATTCGGTCCTTGAGCATTGTACGTCACACCTGCACGTCACTTCAGTTATGGACCTGAAAACAGATAAAGAATGCTCACTGGATGCATGTAACTGTGAGATGTTACTCTATGTATCTGAAAAATATAAAGGTGCAGGTTTTATAGTCTGATATCAAGTCTGAGGATATATCATACGACTGTACATTTTACCCCCCTGGTCACTGGTCCTGTTAATTCGTGCGGCATTTCAATTCTACGGAGAGCATGAAGTCCTGCGGCAATTTCGGCGCCATGAATTTTTCGTACACATTGTCATCCCTGTATTATACCAGGTACTTATTTTCACCTGAGTCAAGTGAAGCATTTGAGGTTGAAGTGCATTGCCCAAGGACACAATATCCCAAACAATGTCCCAAGATTGAGAAAGGATACTATTTCTCTGAAAATCCTGCACCAAGTGGGGTTCGAAACCGCAGCGACATCGGTAAAACTCCACGCTTTAACTACATCATGCAAAGTCATTTTGATGATTTGTTCGTGTTTTTAAGAATTTATGTGAATTTGTGAGACACTGCAATAAAAGTCATATGGCCTATTTGTCTCTGTTTGTTTGTTTGTTTTTTCTCGCTATTACTAGTAGAAATGAAGCCATAATTATTGTAGAATTGAAAACGTGAATTGTTTTGAATAACACTTTTATCACCTTTTCTGTGGGTACGTTCCCATCATTAGATTTCTTGCAATACGAAAAATGTAGCCCTAGCTGTGACTGTGGGGACTACTGGCAAGCGGTCCCGGTGACGAGAGGGCTGAAATCTTAGCTACGAAAAATGGTGCCAGCTCTCGCCTATAATCCCATACAAATGCTTGAAGACATAAGTGGAACAGGAATTGTGTGAAACTCAACAGCCTTGACCTCCAATAGTTTTACCGAGCTAGACAATACAATGAAGTATGAGGACGGGGTATTATATAAGATTATTTTCACCTACTAGCCATTCGACGTCACTGCGTTTCAAAGAATCGGGTGGAGATCGCTCTCGATCAGCGCCAAGGTTTGGTAAAATTAATCACATGACACCGGGGTTGAGCACCCTAGGCCTACATCTCTGTGAGGGAGGCTACTCACAATACTAAATCTATAGGCGGGAGGGGAAGAAACATTTATTTTAGCGGTGGACGAGCTCCTTTATTTTGACAAAAATCTGAATAATTTTCACCCACTTGCAGTTATGGATCGAGACACGAGACACAACTGGCCGTTTCTGATTTGTTACGATACCACTGACAATCTGTTTTTAAAAAGTTTCAACGGGATAAAAGAGACAAATCCAGTTAGAATGGACAATTTTTATTTGATTTAAAAAACTAAAAGATTACAAAATTTCACTGAAATCCAGACCTTACATGGCGAGAGAACACGATCCCCCTTTTCAACATGTCTATAAAACGTTAAGTGTATATGTTTACATTTCAGAACTGAAGTGCTGAGAAATATAAACAATTAATTAATTTATTTTATTATATTTATCAATTTTAACACGTTTTTTGTACAAAATCGTTGTCTTATGGGAAGTCCAGATGGTATCATAGCGTAAGTCTTGCACTTTTTTTTAAATATTTAACTCCAATTTGACCAGATTCCAATTTGACCAGACAATTCTTGTCGCATAGATGCTTAATATAATATCGCATCATTTAACATCGATATAATAAATATACGACGTCGTTTTCATTATAAACTATTCGTTTACTAAACGTGAGTTATGGTATCGTAACTGAACAGTGCAAAATTGCAACTGTGATAAAAAAAACTTGTAGTAACTATATATTTACCGTACAGGAGATCACGTGCTCTGCACAAAGTAAGGGACGTTACACTGAGCTTTTGGCGGGAGCTTAAGATGCAAGCGCTGATGAACAGGCTAGTTTGTAGTGTGAGTCCGATTTCATGCCTGTTACGACACTTTTTCTTACTTAATTTATTCCCAATCTATATAACATACACCATGGATCTTCTATATATACATTTACATTGTGATAATGTGCAATGCTAAAATCCAATGATCACGATATGATACAAAATGTTTGCAAGGGAATGATTTAAAATTTATAGGTATCGTAACGTGAATCTTTTTGTATAAAATGTATTGTAACAGGACACGTGTTACTCCAGTGAAGCTTTAGTGGTATCGTAACTGTACACTCTTTTTTTTTTATTGGTCTTGAAATGGTATCGTAACTGAATATTGAGAATACTTAACATGTATTGATCGTATCGTAACAGGGCAAGTGATATCCCAGCATACTTTTTTTCATTGTATAATTTTTTTAATATTTGTATTTTCTGTGCAACGCCAGGAAAGAAAATGGTGAAATGCAGTTGAATTTAACTTTTTTACCAGCACATCACTTGCTAAATGTGCATATTGTTAGTTATTTAACACATTACGCAATTAAATGGTTGGATGTATTCTGATCAGAAAAACCTCTGCTACAACTAGATATAGATATATCGTTTGATTAATAAATAAATATTTGTAGATTTGCGAAACAAACCCTGTCCTGTTACGTAGCCACCTTTAGTGGGGTGCTCTCACAATATCTCATTTTTTATATATTTGTAGGATGCCTACTATCTTATTACATGATTTTTATGAAACTAGATACATTAAGGTACAATACAATCTAGTTTTTACGTGAATATTTTTCGCTTTAACAATTGATAAAATTCAACCATTGGTTACGTAAAAATTCAAAAACGGCCAACTTTAAGTGAGTGAGAATATTGGTACCTAATTATTGGAGATGTAGGCTAATTAACAGTTTTAATTTACATTCTGCTTCAGTAATGCACCGGAATCCAGTCCAGATGGGCTTGTCTCGGGGACACGCGCACGCGTACGGGATGCAGTCATCGCAGGGCCCCGGGTTCGGTTCCTCACAAGTCGGGATGCAGACTGTGCCACAGGTGACGCATATCCGTCCACCGCTACAATGTGGGTTGCAGTGACCTGAAGCAAGCGGGGTCTGGAATATACACATTGCAGGGCGGACACCCAGCACACACAACGCATTTGTATAGCATTTGTACAATGTCGGACAAACGTCGACGACGTCGAGCCGACGTTTTACAAATAGTATACAAATGTTTTGTGTTTGCTTGGAAGTTCAGATATTTCCTATTTTTTCGAGCTACATGTATTCCTTTTTACCGATATATTTTTCAGGATTTTGAAGGTTGGTGTTGTATTTCTGTAGCCAATCATGTGAAAAATGACAAATTTTCTCACACAATTATAAAGCTTCCAGAAATATGAGCTATATATACATTGGTTGTGCTTCTGTCTATAAAGTGCGATAATGCCTTAGCTTCATTCATTTTTTAACTATAAATGATTGTACACAATATTGGTCTTCTTACGATGAAGTTTGATATATGTTGACATTGACTTAATTGCAGCGTTCTCGGAAACACACAGTGTAATAAAAAAAATATTGTCGATGTCCATCCACATAAGATACAACTGAGTGGTTCTGCCATGAATTCGGGGCTATTTTTTCATCAACTGCAGTGACGAGTCCAGGTATTGACAGACGGGGGGGGGGGCACCGAATTTTGCAAGAATTTATACACACTTCAGCTGGCACTTATACTATTTGCTTTAGAGGGGTCCAGGGGGTATGCTCCCTCGGAAAATTTAGAAATCTAAGGCCTCAAATGACTCATTCTAGACCATATTTCAGCCGAAATATTGTCGTTTTTAATTTGTGGGACCCCGAACGGGAAGCGCGCGCCGGCTGCACCCCCCTCTGGATTCGCCACTGTACTGTCAATCAGGTCCCTCATAATTACATGTATGTGAATTCAGTAGATGGCCTGTGCCGCTCTCCAGGATTAGTTTAGGCTCTTATCGAAGATCTAATGATATTAGTCGTTCTAAAAATAATAATTACCCGTTGTGTCTTCAAACATGACCACGAGGACAATCAGCATTCCGCACAGGTGGAGCATGTTGATCTTCATGATTCCAACCGGATCTGTGGAAGTCTGCAGAACTCAAAGTTATCAGTGGATGTCTGTAGAACTCAAAGTTATCACTCAAAGCTATCACTGGATTCCTGCAGAACTCCAGTAGTCACTGTTCAAACACCTGCAACGAGTCTGCCCGCTTCTGATAGATCGAGACGTTTTAAATTATTCTGGTAAAAACCCGAAAGACAGTAAGTGTAACACTGTAACCACCGAGATAATCAATTGGGATTTTTACTCATTTGAAGTTGTGTCTCGCTGACGCGATCCACAACTTCAAATGATTGAACATTATTGAGATTAGCAAAATGAAGGTCAACTATTGAGAACTCTTGCTAATCGATGTCACGCTATAAAAGTTGATACATGTAATGTTCTAACAACAAATGTAAAAAACGAATATAATCGGGACCGCTGATAAAAGGGTGAAAGCGCCTAAAATACAGTAACTGCTCACTTCAAGTGCCAGAATATACAAAATATAGTAAGCGCTCACTTGAAAAGTTAGTGGTCACTGTATTTTGTATTTTTGGCACTTTAACCTTTTCACTACCATACATGACGGAAATTTCCGTCGTCATTCGTCAATGAACGTAACCATAAAATGACACAAATTTTCGTCTAATATATACTACATTTATGTATTTTTCGTCATTTGAAGCTGGAAATTGCGTTAGCAATTCCAGCTTCAAATGACGAAAAATAGAACTCCTACACCAGTATAGCTGGATCCTGGCATGCACCCCGGCCTGGAAGTCAAAGGGTTAAAGTGTCGGTAACTGATGTACCATGTCACGCCTGCTAGTCTTGATATATTATAATGTTTAAAAGCTCCTTGGGATTGTAACCCTTCGAAAGGTTACAGGGCCTATGTATTTTTTCTTTGGCATTGGCATCACCGTGCGTGATTCTTATATTTTCTGTTTTAAACCATGGATAATGTAAGCATTCTGATGATCAAGTTTAACCATCAATTGTGAAAAGCAGTGACGTCACTCGGTGAAGACAAGGTTATATAAGAACCCTCCCCCATACTTCATTGTATTAGCCAGCTTGGTGAAAACAAAGGAGGTCAAGGTCATTGAGTTTCACAGAATATAGGCATACCGAGCATAAATAAAATAATGTTTGTCCAGCTTAAGAAAAGAGTCGTAGGTAGAACTACCATCCGTTAGTCTAATTAACATGATTAATGACCTGAAACATAGGCCTACCTGGGAGAGCAAGCACAAAACATTTGTATAACATTTGTACAACGTTGAGCCAACGTCGGAGACGTTGGGCCGTCGTTGTACAAATATTATACAAATGTTTTGTGTTTGCTCGGATGGGTATCACATGCCTTTGCAAAAAGATTTATTGTCACGACCAGGCACATGGCAAAACAACATGTACAAATTTCGTTCAATAGTTGACACAGTCCTTCATCACGAGTACACAGACAGACTGACAAAAGTAAAGCATATGTATTTTTTAGCTCAAGTACATTTTCAAATAAGTTTACATTTACAAGAAACATTCTATCACGTGATATGGCCATCATATTATCAAATAACCAAGCTTACTCAAGATGATAATTCAGAAAAATATAATACACTTATAATAATTATGTTATTTTATGTGCAAAATTTGAAAAAGTGTAATCAAACAGTTTATAATTTGTATAAGCTTATTAGGCCTATTTATATTCTGATTAATGAATTTGGCATTATTTAGACAATAAATTGGTGTGTTACGTTTTTTGGACATTTAATTTATTTATCAGGGAACCTTTTATAAATGCAGCACTTTTCTCGTGGTTATACATTCTACAAATTACGAGACAAAAGCGTAATAATGCACAAAAACGACAATTGGCATAAAAAGTTTCATTAACAGTCACCATAATATTTAAATACCAATTGTTAATTAAACCAGCCAGTGTAGGTATAGGGCATAGAGAGGGTCTAACGCGATGTAACGTGACAACACATGATATGCGATTTTGTTTGGTGATTTTTAAAGCGGGAATCGTCTATAGACGTCAGAATCTGACTCTATCGATGTTAGATTATAAGGACTAGGCCTGTAGACGGTCCCCGCCCTGAAAAGAGTAAGCCTACAGTCCACCTCTCGTAATATAACGGCGATGACATGATGACCTTGGTAAAACAGTTTAGTTGAATATGTTTGTATAACTCGTGGTATCAAAAGCACAGTTGAGAAGATCTTTCACTTTTAATTTAGTAACAAAATAATAGCAGAGTGCACTAGCAAGTAGCCTATTTACATAATCCTATAAATAAATATTGTTGAGGAGACCCATGCAGGCTAGTTGAAACTTATTTTTGTTACAAATTTTGCTCACAAATCATGGTTTTAGTGCCAGGATAACAAAACTATAAGCACGATAGATCATCAGTACCGTGGTGCGTTATCAGCTAGACACTAACTCAGTAATTGACTATGTCGTATCTATATAGGCATGATATGGTTTAGATGTGATATGACTGACACCTTGTCGATAGTTTCAAATAACTCCACATTATGTGGTTAGCTTGAAGCCAAAACATTCACGTATATGTACCTGTTTTATTGCTGCCTGTGTGACTCGTATTTATAGGAGTCTATATCATAGAGAAAGTGAAAACATTTTCTAATCCTTTTACCCGCCAAGTTATTTTTTTTAAATGATCACCCACTTGATGTTGTGTCTCGCTACCGCGACCCACACCTTCAAGTGCGTAAAAGTTACTTTGCCTATAGAGAAAGTGAAAATAGATTTTAACTCTTGTCATTACAGGCTGGTATAGGCAACATACGATTAAATCACTCTTATTGGGAACGAAGATAAAACAAGATGGGCGGTTTGTCTGAGGGATAGGGCCTGAAAAATGTTCAACTCAATCAAATTCAAAATGGCCGATTGTCGGCCATAGTTAAGTGTAATATGTCTCATGTCTTGCAAACCGTGCCAGATAGCTAGATCATTACCATAAAACAAAATATGTGGCTTCAGGGAGGGCAATTGCCTGAAAAATGTCCAACCTGATCTAATTAAAAATGGCCGACTTGTGACCATGATTGTCTCCAATATATATATATAATATATATGGCATTCTGTGCTAAATAGTTCAGGGAAGGATATTACCCCCGGAAAAAAAATTATCACGCGGGCTGGGCGGGTGATTATGGTGGCCGGCTGGCCTCTTGTTTCTGTGTGTTTGATCCGCATGATTTTTGTAAAACGCACAGTTTCGCATTGCTGAGAAAACCTTTTTGATCTTTTCAAGAAAATACAGCCCCCTTGGCTCTAGGACTATTAACCCTTAGGAGATATATTCTACCTGTATTGATCAAATAGCTCATTTTTAAGCTAAATGAGGTAAATAAGGTAAAATAAATTACATAATCGAATTGTCTAGCGACAGTTTGACTGTGCGATTTTGTATTGTTTTTGGCATTATTTCTGGTTGTACAGCTGTGTCCACATTACGTTTTTTGTGACTAGACAAAATTAATTATATGTACATCCTGGTCCAGTAATTCCTAAAAACAGGTCAGCGTGATCACTATAAGAACTGTATCATTACCAAAAAGGGGCGAGCAGAAAAGCAAGCCACACTCCACAACACAGTAGCAACCACCTCATCAAGTCATCATAAGGCAGAAAAGGACATACAGCTATGATTGTTAAAACAATAAAATTAAGTAAAAGTGATATTGGTAGAAAAACGAACCGGCCTACACAATACATGCTGCACACCACAACAGATCGAGTAAAGTCAACGTGATCTTATAGCTTTGAGCTTTCACAATAAAAATGTTTGTTTTTGCTAGTAGGCCTATACTAAAGACAACAGGATGGCTACAATGAACATATGAATTTTTGTTTCCTATCACGATTATTTACGTATAAATAAACCATCAGGGATCACTGCGTACTTCCACAATTCTGTTAAATATTGATAACGAATATATTATGAAATGTCGTTAAAACTGATTGAACGATGTTACTCTCAAACCTTTATATTCACGTAATATTTTGGAATTTAATATTATACTTCCAGCTAGATTGGTTATCATATAATAAAAATAGAATTAACAGCTTTCTACACCTATATTTTATATAGGATGTAATATAATATGATTAGATGTGTTCCATGAAATCGTTTGACCCTGTTATTCTAGCTGAAAAATAATATAAAAAATATTGCTATATATGTTTTATACATACGCCAGAACAGTGTTATTTAAGCTTTTACTATTATTTCTTCGGGTTACATACATCAGAACAGCATCGTCTACACTAGGTTTGATGAATCTGTCATGGGCATAACCCTGTAAATTCATAAAAAAATAAATCACTGTTTTGTCAATTGATCTCTGGTAGAACAATCGGCCATATTTATGTCATATTTATGTCATCATCAATGATGCGATGTAACGTTATTCATGTGGTTTATCATTTTGAATGAAATATAGATGCATGAACAACTTACGATATTTGTTACTGTTTGTCTTTGCAACGCAAACGTTCATACAATGCAGAGACAACAGCAGTAACTGCTTACTTGAAAAGTAAGCAGTTACTGCTGGTTCACATCGCATGGCAGCAGACATATACTTGTATCTTATATACTGTATCTTATATCTGTATCTTATATTTCATATATCTTATATCTATATACCTGTATCACTATCCTCAGGAGGTTCTCCTGGCCCAGTTTAGCCTTAATGTGGCCTAAAACCCCATTTATTTCATTAACATTTATCTTTGTTTGAAAAAAATGTGACTTGGAGGATAAGAGATTGACATTATGCTGGGACTGCGTGAGAAATACGAGATTAGAACCCGGAGGTTTTTTTATGGAGTGTGTGTCCATTGAAATGGACGGCACTTCATCAGGAAGCAAAACACCTGGAAGAACTAACCAAGCCCTGCCAGAACGTGGGACCAAATAAATGTAACGGGTGATGGCACAAGGCACAAGTTGACTGTCCACAAGTTCAGGTACTGCTAAAACCTCGCAGCCAAATTGTGCACGTCGCCTTAATCCCAATAAGTTTCTGTGACATTACATTGAATTAACCCTCTGAACCCTGCAATGTTTTTTATATAAACCAAGAGATCAAAGTGTTTTTTTTCAATTTCAAATAATCATAAATATCTTCATTTGAATACTTATGTTATGGGTTTACGGTCAGTATAAATATTTATACTCTTTCAGTGCAAGGATCGACTTTAGACGTCATAATATGACGTCTATTACCATCAGATTCTGATGTCTAAAGTCTGAAAGGATTAAATCGCATGTATATAGCTGTTTTTAATCTCTTGTATTGTCAGTACAGGTTCGATAACAGTTATTGGGAATGAAATGGGTGTTTGAACATCAAGATATGCAATTTTACATCTCACATTTAACAAATATTGATAATTTTCACCTCTTGAAGTTGTGTCTCGCTACCGCGACCCACAACTTCAAGTGACTGAAAAATTAAATTATATTACGTAGCCCTTTAAGGGTCACTTATACTTAGCTGATTTCAAGATGAAAGAAAGTAACCTGCTACTGCAATACCCACAGTATATAGTATTGCGGAAGTTTTTAATGAGAGCTGAAAACGTTTTTGTGAATACTAGATATCTTTTCGCTCACAACAAGGAAAATAGAACCAACTGATTCTATTTCCCGGCTCACAACAACGCTGGCTTCTTTAGAGGTGTATTTTACATCACACTTTTTGTGCCAAGGTATTATTAGTCCTACTGACCATTCAGCAGGAGAATAACCCAACTTTAAAATTGAATTAAAATTAGAACACACTGAGCTAGCGAGAATCTCGCATCCATAGATATAAAATTCGTTTTAATAAAAAAATCCAAACCTGCAGATTCACCGTCCATTAATTGTTTAATAGTTTAGTTACTTTATCCTGTTATACACCCTTTCACCGCCAAATTATTCAATCTGAATTTTCACCCACTTGAAGTTGCGTTTCGCTGACGCGATCCACAACTTCAAGTGAGTGAGAATTATTCAGATTTGACAAATTGGAGGTTAACTGTTTTCAAATATTGCTGGTTGATCACATTTTATCTTTAACATGTGCAAAAGGTGGTACATAATGTGTTAATAAAAAATGAAAACCCGAATATATGCGGTACCGGCGGTTAAAGGGTTAATGTATTTAGTTCGTCATACAATGTGTCTAATTCACCAGCTTCATACAATGGTACATTATCAATAAGGTCATATGCTACAATATTTATATTCTCCGTTACTGGATTATATATTTTTACGAAATAATTATATAATTCCGTATCTGATTTTGAATGTGTTATTTGTGGCTTTGTTTTAATAATTTCCAGTATTAATAGCATTATACAACCTGGCTTTTCTTAAAATTGTCGGTTTGATTTGCGTCATATTCCCATTAACATTTTTGTGTCAAATGTTTAAAGCATATAGAAAGATCTTACACTTATATTCCCATTGATTTGTTTAGTAAGGCGGAGTTTGTTTATTTTGTTCTATATTTGCTTTTACCAAATATATAGTGAACCGGCTACATCCTTTATTAGTTCTGTGATTGTATATATATATATAGTGAACCGGCTACATCCTTTATCAGTTCTGTGATTGTATATATCACAAGAAATACATACACTTTGTGGGGTTTTTTGTAATCAAGCTAGCTCACGTTACAAATCATTTTAGCCTGGCTTAATTCTAAAATCCATTTGTTACACCAATCAGCATATGAGAACGTCTGTATTTAAAAAGGAACTATCATTACCGTAAATAAAAAGGCACCCCAGATACATTGAAACAATTGGTCCATCGTTGAAGTCTACAACAATGGCTAGATTTAATTAATTTATTTTAACGGCTAATCATTTATCTAAAAAAATGCGCTTCTGATCGATGATGTAGCCTGTGTTTTCTTACATTGCTGTGATTGAATGACTCGCTGACATTTCACAGAAACAGGTAATGATTTACGTCAGTGATTTCTTTCCTTGAAATTATAAGGCGGAAGCGCAATCTTCCGCTGCCAGGTGGACGGTGAGACCCATTGCATTGTGAATGCTCGGACAAAAGTCTAAGCAACTCGATATGCCCTCTGACCCAAACGTGACTGAAATACGAGATTTCAGCCACAGATTGTGCCCGTACAAAAACATGCAATATTCAATAATTAATAATTGTATTAAGAATTTTCTTCGGATGCGATTGATCAGTATTTTATTAGAGTCAGTAGTATTTCACGCAGGCCAATATATCTTAGCATGGTCACCTCGTTTTTCACCACGTCTTTTTTACAGACCTGTGGTGGAGATTACTCTCAGTCACCGCCGTGTTGAAAAAAGTTGGCGTGGAGCTGTCCACGGCTGGGTGTCCTCTGTGTATGGCTTTTGAAATGTACATGTATCTACACATTTATTCTTCCAACCAGCCCAGTAAACACGGGGCGATAAACCAATGGTGACTAATGTTGGGCCAGCACCGAAGACGGTGAACCAAGATTTCAGTTAGACCGACATTTTCACTTCTTAGATTTTTTACCGTTAAATATGCTGGCCACGACCCGGGCCACGACCGTGGGCTAAGTAGGTTATCCGCGAGATGACCATATTAGACATGTTAGACACGATGACCAGACACATTTGTCTGTTGGTGATGTCAGGTGCACGAAAGACTTGATGGCGAGCCAATCACAGCAGTCGTGCAGACTCAAACAGCAGTAACGGCTTACTTTTCAAGTGAGCAGTTACTGCTTTTTGCGTCTGCATGCTGTATCGGCATTTTAAGGCAAGCAGCAGTAACGGCTTACTTTACATGTAAGCAGTTACTGCTGTTTGTCTTTGCATTGTGGATACATTCTATTCGGGATCCTCCGCAGGGACGTCTGAGAGAGAGGCTTATTTGTTCGGGGAAAATCGTGCCGTGAATATAACAGGCGTTGATTTGGTCGTGTCGTAGATCACAAACAAGCGTTCGCTCTACCTGACCGACTCTGTCTGTGCCTCTTTCGATTCGGCATAGGCTCGCAACTTGGAAGTACCGGGCTCGAATCCCGGCCTGATCGGATTTTTGTCAACTTGCAATGTATACACTGATCCAAACATTTCAAAAGCTAGGGATGTGCCGTGATGCATATGGTATTGTGAATAATAATGGAAACTTGGGAGTCATTTTCATTAGGGGGCGGGGGCCCTTTCATTAGGGGGCGGGGGCCCTAGGGTAGTGGTTAGCACCGCTGCCTTTCACGCCAGAGTTCGGGGTTCGGTTCCCGGTCTCGGCGGTTTGAAAGAAACGAAAATGTTTCTTCCCCATCCACGTGTGAAAGTTAGTATTGTGGGGAGCCTCCGTGACCGAGAGGTAGCGTACTCGGCCTCAGACCGCCAGGACTCGAATTTCGAATCCTGTGTCTGGAGGAAAGTGTCATCTCAATCATCTCACCATCCTCAGGAGGTTCTCCTGGCCCAGTTTAGCCTATATGTGCACAAAGGTGGCCTAAAGCCCGATTCATTTCATTTCATTTTCATTAGGATAAATTACCATTCTCTGAAATACCAAATCTAATAACCTTAGGCCTATAACTGTTTATATCAAATACATTTTCAGAACGTCATTATTGCGTTATTTTAGCGGTAAATAATGAGAACATTATATCATTATGTGTGGAGGTTTGAGGAATAGGCCCTACGCATTAAACAATAATACATTTTCTGCGTAAATTAATTCGTGTGAATTGCACGTGAGGTTTGGGCTATACACAGTGTTTAGTGACATACACGATGATATATGATAATATACACAGTACACTGTGCTATCCAATAATATACACAGTACACTGAGATATCCAATGATATACACAGTATATTAAGATATCCAATGATATACACAGTATACTGAGATATCCAATGATATACACAGTACACTGTGATATCCGATAAAATATACAGTTAACTGGGATATCCAATGGCATACACATTATAATGGGATATTCATGGTATACACAGTACACTGTGCTATCCAATAAAATAGACAGTATACTGGTGTATCCAATTATATGCACAGTACACTGAAATGTCCAATAATATACACAGTACACTGAGATATCTAATGATATGCACAAATCAATGTGCTATCCAATAATATACACAATACACTGAAATGTCCAATAATATACACAGTAGGCTACACTGTGCTATCCAATAATATACACACTACACTGGGATATCCAATGATATACACAGTACACTGTGATATCCAATATTATGCACAGTACACTGATATATCCAATAATATACAAAGTATACACTGGGATATCCAGTGATAAAAACATTACACTGGGACATCAAAATTATATACACAGTACACTAGGACATCAAATGATATATACAGTGCACTGGGATATCCGATGATATACACAGTATACACTGGGATATCAAATGATATACACAGTACACTTGGGTATCTAATGATATACACAGTACATTGAGATCCAAAGTTATACACAGTACACTGAGATATCCAATGATATGCCCAATACACTGGGATATCAAATCATAGCACTTTACACCCCAGGGGATGCTGCGTATATACAATTTTTAGAAATTCCATTTTTATTCGATCCATTTTAGCGGCTTTGACGCTATTTATCATTCATCATGTTCATGATGAGTTGCTCGCGCACAACACTAACGCGAAATAAATCAATATGAAGTTAGTAGTATAAATAATCTTAGTAATGAAAAGCTGCTAACACAAAGTCGGATATTTCGATACACCATTAATAGTGAAGACCAGGTGACAGCAAATACAAACATCTCAATTCACATGTTACATTAATACATCATGAGATGGTTCAAAAGGCCAAGGAACAAAGACATAGTCATTTTATTCGATGCATATGATGCATCTAAATTGGTCACACCAATGGGAGGTCGTCTACATCACATTGTCCCACAGTAGGATCCAATATTACATCTGTAGCCTACTAGTGATTCCGCTGAACAGCGGACGCCTTGTAAATGCCAATTGTGCTAGAGAATAGTCGTAATACAATGATCTTGATCTGTTGATAGATGAAAGGCACATCCTGTTGACGCAAAGACAAAAAATATAGAACTCAGTCGTCATAATGAATTGAATAACTAGGCCTATTTCCATGATATCAGAGGTTACTGAACCTTACTAAAACATGTGAATGAGCGAGAGAGTGAGTGAGTGAGTGAGTGAGTGAGTGAGTGAGTGAGTGAGTGAGTGAGTGAATGAGTGAGTGAGTGAGTGAGTGAGTGAGTGAGTGAGTGAGTGGGTGAGTGATTGAGTGATTGAGTGATTGAGTGATTGATTGATTGATTGATTAATTGATTGATTGATTGATTGAGTGAGTGAGTGAGTGAGTGAGTGAGTGAGTGAGTGAGTGAGTGAGTGAGTGAGTGAGTGAGTGAGTGAGTGAGTGAGTGAGTGAGTGAGTGAGTGAGTGAGTGAGTGAGTGAGTGAGTGAGTGAGTGAGTGAGTGAGTGAGTGAGTGAGTGAGTGAGTGAGTGAGTGAGTGAGTGAGTGAGTGAGTGAGTGAGTGAGTGAGTGAGTGAGTGAGTGAGTGAGTGAGTGAGTGAGTGAGTGAGTGAGTGAGTGAGTGAGTGAGTGAGTGAGTGAGTGAGTGAGTGAGTGAGTGAGTGAGTGAGTGAGTGAGTGAGTGAGTGAGTGAGTGAGTGAGTGAGTGAGTGAGTGAGTGAGTGAGTGAGTGAGTGAGTGAGTGAGTGAGTGAGTGAGTGAGTGAGTGAGTGAGTGAGTGAGTGAGTGAGTGAGTGAGTGAGTGAGTGAGTGAGTGAGTGAGTGAGTGAGTGAGTGAGTGAGTGAGTGAGTGAGTGAGTGAGTGAGTGAGTGAGTGAGTGAGTGAGTGAGTGAGTGAGTGAGTGAGTGAGTGAGTGAGTGAGTGAGTGAGTGAGTGAGTGAGTGAGTGAGTGAGTGAGTGAGTGAGTGAGTGAGTGAGTGAGTGAGTGAGTGAGTGAGTGAGTGAGTGAGTGAGTGAGTGAGTGAGTGAGTGAGTGAGTGAGTGAGTGAGTGAGTGAGTGAGTGAGTGAGTGAGTGAGTGAGTGAGTGAGTGAGTGAGTGAGTGAGTGAGTGAGTGAGTGAGTGAGTGAGTGAGTGAGTGAGTGAGTGAGTGAGTGAGTGAGTGAGTGAGTGAGTGAGTGAGTGAGTGAGTGAGTGAGTGAGTGAGTGAGTGAGTGAGTGAGTGAGTGAGTGAGTACATAGGCCCTAATTGAGTGAGTATCTGCGTGAAGCCTCCGTATTGCATCGGGATATTCCATGTAGCCTCCTTGTTGTCGTTTGTTGTGCCGACAAATGTCACAATCCCACTAAATGGCACAGCCCTCGACAAATGTCACAAGAGCCCTCGACAAATGCCACAGCTAACGACAAATGTCACCACATTGCCTCGACAAATGTCACAGCCCTCGACAAATGTCACAACTTTGCCTCGACAAATGTCACAGCCAACGACAGATGTCGCAACTTTGTTTCGACAAATGTCACAGCCAACGACAAATGTCACAACTTTGCCTCGACAAATTTCACAGCCCTCGACAAATGTCACAACTTTGCCTCGACAAATGTCACAGCCAACGACAGATGTCGCAACATTGCTTCGACAAATGTCACAGCCAACGACAAATGTCACAACTTTGACTCGACAAATTTCACAGCCAACGACAAATGTCACAACATTACCATGATTTCCAACAACAAATAGCACAACCTCCCGACAAATGTTAGTCGTCATATAACTGCGGACAGGCTGAACCACTCTCTCATTGGTCGGATGTAGAATACTATACTTGGTCCGAGACCCATAATATCTTTATTTGAGTTTGTTAAGACCTTTTATTTTTCAGAGAATGATTTTTTTTATTTTCAAAAAATAGTTTGCGGTTTATTGTTATGTATCTGTTGCATAACATAACAGTTTTACAACAGACACAATGTTCCGGTTTTTGTAATGTGTATATATCTAGACAGGTCCATGTAGTCAAAAACTGCATTTTTTCAAGGTTTTCTCAGTGGATTCAGCTCTCTGAAACCATATTATTTGAAATAAGCTTCTAGGCAAACCTAAATTTTTTTTCAAATCGGCCAGAAATCCAAAATGGCCACCAAATTAACTAGCATTGTACTTTTGTGACGTTCCCTTTGTTCAAAGCCCCTTAAAAACTCCTAATTATGGAATTGAATGGTAAAATAAGAGGATTCAGTCATTTAGAATGTACACCAGCACTTTATTAATATTTAAGTCCGAGATGGCCGCCGGTCTTACACCTGTATTGGAAAACACGTATATGTCTTGTACTGGTAGGATATAATTATTATGCTGTAGTCTACCCAAAGGTTTCGGGAGTCAAGGAATCCAATTATTCACTTTTTATTTTAATTATGCCATCAGGTCATGTAATAAATAAAATTATATCCTAAATGTCCGCCGAGGGATCCAACTTCTAAATCTCGAATTCTTACCTTTTGAGACCGCAGCCCTACTAGAAATTAATGTAATACCTCATTTTCGAATTATTCGGGTACACTGATTTCGTTGGAACGATCATTATACGCTTAGAGGTCATTTAGAGGTAAACAAATGAGATGGATGTCAATGTCAACATAAAAACTTTTATTTTTTTACCAGTGGTTATTGTTAATGATCATACTCTTAACTTATAGGTCAATAATTCAATTAAATACATCAATTTAGACCAATTTGAATATGTTGATTGCAATATAATTGATATTTTATATTTCAATGTCATTTATAGGTTAAAACCAAAATTAACGGCCATCTTGAATTTTTAAATTTGACATACCTGGTCTATAATTAAATGAAAAAAATCATTTTCAATTAATTTCAGTACACTGAGTACGTTGGGTCATTATGTCATGTGGTAAATAAAATAATATCAGAAATGCCCGACGCCGAGAGGATTAATTCTAACTAACTTGATCTAGATCTAAATAAAAAAAAAATAATTTATGTAAGTAACCACAAAATTACATGACATTTGATATTTTAGTCTGCCTGATTTATTTTATTCGTGCGTATGTGAATTTTTTTATTATCATAATTAATAACAAATTTATTTCAAATTAATTAGGTAATCAAAAATCTTCACAGGCAGTGCGCTCTTTCGGTCAGTCACCGGCACTGCTCATTATCGTTAGCATGCCTATAATGGTTTCTGCATCATGTGTGCGCTGTCAGAATATGTCCATTCTGGTCTTAACCATGATCTGGTGTGTGGCTGGCCCAAAAAACGGTGATTCCCCATAGCGTCCAGTTGATGATGCTTCCTAGGGGTCAAATCCGAAATAGCATTCAATTGCTTTCAAATCCCCAATAGATAATAAATACTACAGACACCAAAATCATAAACCTGCTTCAATTATGTCGAAAAAGAATCTCAGAATTTAATCCTTATAAATATAACCACATTTCCGATTCCATTGCCTCAATCCAAAAATGCAAGACGACTGTGATATTTCAAACATTGCAGCCCCACCACTAGCCCCAGGTAGGGCCCCGATAGCCCGCGAGAGCTAACTCACTACATGATATACAGGAAATGAGACACCCAGCCAAGTTACAGTTTCATGCCATATTTAGGTCTAAGCTATCATGTTTAATGTAAATGCCAGATATTTTGAATTTTAGCGCCCATATTGGATTTTAAAGGAGGGGTGAATGTTATTGATTGCCATTTCATATTTGACTCCTGTGTCTAATTTTACATAATATATTTTTTACATAATGTTTACTTTACATTGTGTGTCTTTAATCGATATCTGGATGGACATTTATCAGCTTTAGATGACAGTGAAACGTAAAATACCAAATCTAATGAAACCAGTGTACTCAAAAGTAGTCTAAAATGACGCATTATATTCGATTGTAATCTTAGTATTTTAGAATATAATAATTATCAGTAGTCGCTTATAAAGAGATTAGTTTTGTGTTGGACATTGGTTGCCATACTTATTTGTTCTGCTGTCTAGATCACATTGAAACGTAAAAATATAACCAATCCAACGTAATCAGTGTATTCATGTTATAGTGGTGGGCTGACATCTATAAATTTGAATTTCGCCTAACGCTCATGATAATTATGTTTCTTGGTCTCATTTTGAAGATAAATATATTACCTTTCATTTGAGACCGGGTAACCCCCTGAGAAATTGTCCGAAAGAAGTATGTTGAAGCCAAATAGATACCTGCCCTCTGGTATCTGAAAGTAATGAAAAATAGTGTTTCATAATTTTTCGCAAGGTGAAATTTGGGTTTAATTCAAACAAAATGTATTAATTCTAACATAACTTAATGCTGAACCATAAAAATAAGGTGCGATTTTTTAAGTGAGCTTGTATTTTACTACATAGACCCTTTAACCTCTAGGGGTTTGATATTTTTGCTTACTTAAAAAATCGTATACCACGTCAAATTAAAGGGATTTTTCTGATAACCCCATGCAATGTCATACCTTGTCATATACCCTGTCATATTGTTACATTATTACATCGTACAAAAATGTCAGAGGAGGTTAAAATTGAGCAAAATATCTGCGTATATAAAAATGGATAAGTGGTAAAATAACTTATTATGTTTATTTGAAAATGGTAATACTGCAAATTACATGTTTATGCATGAGCTCATATGTATTGATAAAATTACAGTTGGTATATTTATGTATACATTTATATAAATAAATATAAATTAACCCTTTAAGCGTCAAGTCGGATAGAATGTTGTATCCACTTAAAGTTATGTCCCGCTATCTCAAAACCCAACATTAGGTGTTTTTATTTAATTTTTACATAATGTGCGTTGATAAAAAATAAAAAAACAATAATAATAGTCGTGATTTATGATCAATGGGTTACATTATTTTTGAAAGTAAATTGAGTAAAAACAACTAACGACATGTGAAATTTAAGAGGTATATTGTTTTAATGTGAGAATATAGACTGTTGTGTGAGGGCATGATACCCTGTATGCTTCAGTGGGGTATTGGGATGATTGCTAATAGTAATACTTTTCACCCCCATCCGGAGAGGGTCACAGGGATCTGTTTTGTCTGTCGCACGGTTTAATACAACATGCCTCCACGAGTCTGGCCATAATCTTCGGGCGGATTGACAGTGGCATACTCTGGCTCCTCCGTTCGACAACGGTGCTAATGCAGCTTCCGTATCAATGCAAGTACTGTCAGCAGTGCAGGCACTGATGTTGGCCGTGATAGCCTTAAAACATCCGACAATAGAGTGTTAGACATTATGTGTCTTAGGGGGGTGAATGGAGTTAATAACCCTTAGGTATTGTTACTCTGGGGACTATCTGACCCGGGGATAGCGGAGCTGTGCAAAACGCATACAATAGACTACAATTTTTTTATCGTATTACAATGCTATCTAAATCAACATTTCTGCCGAAAAATGACGCACAACAATATTTTACTACTACCTATGTAGTAGGTACAATTATGTCATTTTACCAACAATGTGCTACATTGTGCTACAATGTTAGGTTTTGGCATTAAATCGACAGAATATAATATTATCGTTTAATATAGTGCATAATAATTGCGGAATATGACAATATAATGTCAGGATATAGTTTCATATTTTCAAAAGGCGATATTGTGATGACAGCATATATGGGATGATATTGCTAAGACATGAGAATACTCTGCCAAATGGATTAGTATGTCAGGATTTGGCATTACAATTTTGGGATATGGTATATTGGGGCTAGAATAAATAAAGCCCTATAATGACAAGTTATATCGCCATAGTGCTCAGATATGACAATATAGTGTCAGTATATTGCATTATAATACCAAGAATATGAGAAAATGCTGTCGGCATAATACATTATAATGTCAAAATGCACAGTTACAATGGCAAGGTATGACATTATGGTATTATGACATTATGACATTATGCAATATATGAAATCAAACTCATAAGTCAGGATATTACATTTTTATATAGGGACATGACAGTATAATATAAAATAAATGGGAATAAAACTTCAAAGAATGGCATAAATATTCTGGAATAGTATTTCGATATATTGCATTGTACATGTATTTTCAAAATATGAGACTATAATCCCAAAAACACGACATTATAATATTTAGATATGACAGCGCAATATACAAATCTAGAATTACAAGTATGTATTATGATATCCATACATCGCACCATAATGACAGTATGTCATGCATATGGCGATATAATTTCAGAATATTGCATTATTATTCAAGATAACATCTTGTATTTTTGGGGTATACCATAATAACAGCACAATATGCCAATATGTTGTCCTACGGGCAGTGTGGGACTATGTCGTGATCTGTTATGTAAATTCTGTTAATCAGAAATAGGCTTTCCTATATGCTTGAGAAAGATAACGTACACCCTTTAAATACTACGTATCTCCGGGTTGCGGTTCAGCGACTTTGGTTATCAACGAGAAAGGCAATTCGTGGGTAGGCCTAATCACTATATCCCGCTGATTTTAAATTCTAGATTACCCTTTTCACTCCAATATAATTCATATGTTTTACGCAAATTACAAGCTTTCTTTTTTTTCGCATCAGGAGCGGTATTTGTAAACATGAATGTTTCTCTAAGAAAACAAACGATTAACATATTATTGCCCCGTTTCTGATTCACTGGATAGGCCTAGATATGTGTGCACGGTTAAATTATTAACCATATTATTTTGGTTTATCTTTTTTATATTGACTAATTTTATTCTTGAAAACTGAAATAAAGCTAGGCTATCCAAATAGTTCCGGGTAGCCTCATGTGGATTAACAATTTGGATTGTACGCACGACCATTCAAACTTATTTTAATGTTATTCTTGAGAAAAGTGGCCACCAGCAGTTTAAATGGCATAACATACACCGATTAATGTGCACATGGTTTGAGTAATGATCGTTCAAGTAGTCATTACAAGTGGTTCTAGCTAGACAAAAATGTTAAGAAAAGGTGTTAGAACATATTAAATATCATACCCCTAGATTTAAAGGGTCTAGAAAATAAAATTAATTCTTTTTTTTTAAATGGCACATTTTCTTCGAATCAGCATTAATAACTATGTTACAACTGAAAAATTAAATTTAAATATCATCTTTTGATTCAGATACCAGAGGGTCGACGGTATCTATTTGGCTCCAAGTTACTTATTTTAGACACATTTATCACGATAATTTAACCCTTTGGTCGTCAATCTATTAAATCGTTTTTAAGTTTGATCAGCACACATAACTAGAAAAATAACAACACACTTAATGATGTGTTTTGAAGTAACTGGCAATGACTTAAAGCAGGTCCAAATTTAAATTAGGCTTTGTGCTTAAAGGGTTGATTTACATTTATTTATATATATTATTTATATATAAATATACTATAATGTACTTTTATCAACACGTAGGAACTCATATGTGCAGCACAACATATAATATAACACAATACTGTCATTTTCAGTATTAGCAGTGTCAAAATATACAGTAAAAGTAAGGCTATTTCACCCCAACTCATTTTTATCCTACGATGATATTTTGTTCCATATTAACCTTTTCGAGCATTTTTTGTCAATATTACCTAGTCTAACTATGCAACATATACGTGCAGAAACTGGATATATTGTTGGTCGGGTTTTAATATTCGCCTTTTTAAATTTTCGCGAATCTGCACTTTTGGGAATTTTCGTTATGTTTTAAACTCACAAATTTTAAAAGTAAGAAGTCAATTTATTTCTGAATTAAATTAAAACTACTCTCTGATGTCACAGGATCAGCAGTGCTTGGCTGTGGAATTTTAGTTTTTACATTTATTTTGTGAAAAAAATGTATTGCATCGTATTGTAACGATTGTAGACAGTTTTCATATTATTAAGATGCCATACAACAACACTTATTCTCCGCGTTTTTTTTAATTATTTGACTACCTGTGCAATTTCTTGAGGATTGTTGTTCTATATGTATGCATACAATTTAATTATATTTGCTCTCATAATATTATATGCTTGAAAAGCATCTGGGAGGCCCTGGTGCAGTGGTTAAAGCTGCCTGCTTGGAAATTCGGTGATCGCGGGTTCGAGCCCCGCTCTGGTAGGCCTATTCGAGTTTTAAAGAAATTTCCCTGCTCCCGCGTAAAGATCCTATACTGTTTCGTACTTTCGTTGTTTCGTACTTTCGCAATTTCGTACTTTTGTTGTTTCGTACTTTCCTTGTTTTGTTGTTTCGTATTTTTGTTGTGTCGCAGTTTCGCACTTTTGTTGTTTCGCACTTTCATTGTTTCGTACTTTGGCTGTTTCGTACTTTCGTTGTTTCGTTTTCTCGTACATCCGCACTTTCGTTGTTTCGTACTTACGCAGTTTCGCACTTTTGTTGTTTCGTACTTGCATTGTTTCGTACTTCCGTTGTTTCGTACGTTTGTTGTTTCGTACTTTTGTTGTTTCATTGCGATCGATGGACTGTAGCATTAACCTCTTCACCCACTTCACCCGGGCTCCAGCGTGATGGACGACAGCCTTAACCTGGCGTGATGGACGGTAGCGCTGACCACTTCACTAGGGCTTCTGCTTGAAGAACGGGAGCGTTAATCAGGGCTCCGGCGTGACGGACGGTAGCGTTAACCTCTCTACCAGGGCACCGACGTTATGCTCGGCAGCACTAATCTCCTTACCAGAGCTCCGGCGTGACGGACAGCACCGTTGACCATAACATCATAGTCTCTGTTGAACAGTGAATCCCGTTGACCATCACATCAGGGTGTCTGCTGAAAAATCAATCCCAGCGTGACAAACGGTAGCGTTAACCATCACATCAGAGTACGAAACAACGAATGTACGAAACAACGAAAGTGCGAAACTACGAAAGTACGAAACAACGAGTGTACGAAACAACGAAAGTACGAAACAACGAAAGGACGAGATTGGAAACAACGAAAGGGCGATGCGAAACTGCGAAAGTGCGTGACCACCAAACACCGGAAGGGCGATGCGAAACAACGATAGAGCGATGCGAAACTACGAGACTGCGAAACATCGAGACAGCGAAACAACGAAAGACCGATGCGAAACAACAAGAGGAAATGCGAAAGAGCGAGATTTTAAACAGCGAAAGTGCGAGGTGGCCTTATATCCGGACCCCATAACATCCAGTTTGTGATAAAAAAGTTGAAAACCGGGATAAACTGAATTAAAAAAATTATTTACTGGATATGTTATGAAAAAAAGCTTATGTATACATGTTTCATTTCAAAACGATAATAGGATATACATTTATTTCAGACTACTATGATACATAATAGCTCATTCATTCATTCATTCATTCATTCATTCATTCATTCATTCATTCATTCATTCATTCATTCATTCATTCATTCATTCATTCATTCATTCATGCATTCATTCATTCGTTCATTCGTTCACTCGTTCATTCATTCATTCATTCATTCATTCATTCATTCATTCATTCATTCATTCATTCATTTATTTATTCATTCATTCATTCATTCATTCATTCATTCATTCATTCAATCATTCATTCATTCATTCATTCATTCATTCATTCATTCATTCATTCATTCATTCATTCATTCATTCATTCATTCATTCATTCATTCATTCATTCATTCATTCATTCATTCATTGAAAGTGTTATTTATTCATCATTTCATTCCTTCATTCTTTCATTCATTTATTCTATTCATTCATTCATTCAATTATTAATCAATTTCATTCATGTACTTCTTTAGTCGTTTGCTCGCTTGATATACACATTACAAAAGCCGGACCAGTGCGTCTGTTGTAAAACTGTTATGTTATGCAACAGATACATAAGAATATACAGCTAACTATTTTTTTGAAAATTCAGTCTATGAAAAAATAAAAGGTCTTAAAAAACTCAAATAAAGATATTATGGGTCTCGGACCAAGTATAGTATTCTACATCCGACCAATGAAAGAGTGGTTCAGCCTGTCCGAGTGATATGACGACTTACATTTGTCGGGAGGTTGTGACATTTGTCGTTGGTAATCATGGTAATGTTGTGACATTTGTCGTTGGCTGTGACATTTGTCGAGGCAAAGTTGTGACATTTGCCATTGGCTGTGACATTTGTCGAGGCAAAGTTGTAACATTTGTCGTTGGCTGTGACATTTGTCGAGGCAAAGTTGTGACATTTGTCGAGGGCTGTGACATTTGTCGAGGCAATGTTGTGACATTTGTCGTTGGCTGTGACATTTGTCGAGGGCTGTTGTGACATTTGTCGGGGGCTGTGACATTTAGTGGGATTGTGACATTTGTTGGCACAACAGTCGTAGACCCGTCACATTTATCCGCAAAAATATTGTTGGTGTGTCACTTCGTGGTGCAGAAATCTAAGATTGGCGACTGATTTAAAACCCTCCTTTGAGCACCATTGTTGTTAGCAAGAGCTATTGACCAGATTTATCAGCCATTATGATGCGTTTTTGAGGTTTTTAGTAGTCATTCCTTTCATGCAAAGTACATTTTATAGTATTTTTGTTCGTGTCATATGAAAAATACATTCAATTCTGTATTGAAAAGAGAAAACCATTTGCAATTTTGATGATCAGTAAACTCACAAACACACATTGAAGTTCCCCGGCTTTTTATTAGATGTCGAGAAATGACCTCTTTTCTGCGGAATACGGCGTTCGCTCAACGGATTGTGCTCCATGACTGAAGTTAAGCAACGTCGCGCCCGGTTTATAATTGGATGGGTGACCGCCTGGGACTGCCAGGTGCTGTATACACTCGTGGGGCTCAGAGAACCACGTAAATCAGATGGCTCGTCTGACTGACTTTGAGTTGGACGTAAAAGAACCTCAATGGACGTAGGCGTAGTTTCCATCCGGCGAGATCCCAAAAAATCCACAACATGGAGTACTTGGCACATATATAAGATCATGAATGATAACAGGCCTTGCTAAGTTACTCCCGTGGCGCGATAGCACCATAGTGCGTACTGCCACGTAATATACAGATACAGATACAGATACAGATCTCGTTCCTGGAGGCATGTCTACCGGTTGTCTTTTGTTTCAGATAATTAACTTCATGTTATGCAATAAACGAAAGTTTTTCTATAGAATGGTGTTGTCCCTCCATTATGCACACACAAATGAAAGGCATAGATAATAAAGGGATATTAATTATGCCAGGAAAGTGATTGAAGTCAGTTTAACTCATAACTATAATGCCGCCATATCGGCGATTTCTGGGTGTGAAGGCCATTATTCTTCATGTCAGTTTCGTTAATTTTGTAACAAAAACTCTCAAGATGCTTTTTTTGCTTGTTGCGGGATTTTGTACCCAAGGGGTTAATGTAATGTGTTTACGGTACTTGGTTTGAGAGATATAAATATATGTTGGGCCAATGTTGTCCCAATGCCAATAATAATATATCTGGTTTACTGTATGACATGTGAAGATATGTTGGGCCAATGTTGTCCCAACGCCAATGGTAATGCCGGCCTACGTGCAGAAAGCCTACGTGCAGAAGGCCTACCTGCAGAAGCAGTGAAGCATGAGTGACACGGGATGTATGGTAATTGTAGAGAATGTATGATTGTGTACAGCTGAGGTTTTCTGTTAAATATGCTTGTATCGGCGTTATTTGGCAACACTTTTCTGTTCAGGCTCTCGTGAAAAAGACCTTTCGAAATTCGGGCCCTACTGTGTTCCGGCGTGAGTGTGACTACTCATGAGATAACTTGAGGCACTCACGCCGTTAGTCCATTTGATCATCGCGTTCTGTGCGACCTGGAGGATAGACGAAGGAGACTGAGATATCGTGGTGAGTGTTCTGTAGACTTCACTGTGTAAACCTCACCACGATGATCACTGATCTGTTGTCTTTTTTCCAGGTCGCTGGGGTTTGGGTATTATTGTTTTTATGATTTTGTTGTGTGTGCTGATGAATGACTTCTGTGTGATTGACATAACTATATTATTGTTAACGGAATGTGATATTCTTAACATTGATATTGATGTTTCATATAGTTTAGTAATGTTGGTACATCTTTGCGAGATAAGTAACTAATTCTCTTTTATATTGTTCAGCATAGGATTATTTAAATTTATCTTTGAAATGGTTTGAGATAGCGCAGATAACATTTTATGAGAATATTATCTGCGTTAACGAGGCATTTTGAGTAATTGTCAAACTCGAACCTTTATTGATAGTTGACGCATATTTTCTATGTAATAAAGTTTGCTTCTCTTTTCATATTTTGGACCGTTGAAAAAAAGAGTTTATCGTTATACCACATTGTACTGTTTGTATGATACATGAAATTAAAATGTCAATGAATGTGAATTTTTTGTTCCTTTCATTACCGTCAGTTCAACCTCGTCTGTCTCATATTAGTCTTTTGGATCGGTATGTTACGGCCGAAATTGTGATCTATCCATTTCAGTAATTAATTCCCCCTGGTGTAATTCCATCATAAACATCCCGTAACATGCTAAATAGGCTTAGGCCTACTATTCACAAAAAAAAATCGCAAAATACATTATCTAGGGGGAAACAACTCATCAGGACATACTATATCAATAGGAAAAATAAAAAGGTGCTTAAACGTCTGGCTTTTTTTCTATTTTCACATTAAATTGTTAGGTCCTCATTTATTTTCTGAGAGTTGCCAATACACGGGAACTATCGAATGCAGCATATGCCTTGTTACTACATTTTGTATCAATCTTTACCGATTTCGATGTTTTTTTTTAAACAAGAAATTGCCATCCAATCTAAATAAATTGGAAAGAAAGTGATATTAAGTTTTTTTTTAAACCCAAGCCTGCTGTAAATCGCAACTTTTTAATGATATGTGCGTATAAATTTGTGTTGCGAGACTATAACCACATAGCTATTTATCATTGTTTTACTATTTTGTTTTATCTTATAATTTGTTGCAAGTAAGAACTATTTACTCTGTTCATTTATGGTAAAATTCAGCCATCATGATCAATTTGCATTTGCCAGTGTTTTCAACCGGATTATAAATTCTGTCAGCAAAAACAGTAACAAAAACTCCGCGCAACAGCGCGTAGGCGGAGAAGTAATCCCTTGATGTCTTTCTATTTGTCTGTGCCACCTGCCTCCCACTGTAATAACAAAATCTTCAGACAGCAGCGATTAGGGGGGGGGGGGGGGGGTGATTCCTTGATGTCTTCATATGATATCTTTTTGTGAATAGAATGCGCATTTTTGGCAGAGCAGTGTTGTTTTATATTTGCCATAATATTTAGGACATACAAGCATGTTTATAAGCCTAACAGTTGCAATAATTATAAAAGTTGATTACAAGCTCACTATAATATTATGAGAATTAAAAGTGGGCTCTAAATGTCTTCATGTACTTGATTATTTATCAAGACTGACATCATTTCATCTTAAGCATACACAATTCAGTATATAAGAATGAAACGAATAGGCAATGGTGATGTTATTCCCACTCATATTTGATGATATCTAAGGAGAACATAATTATCAGAAAAAAGTGATTCATTGAAATGTGTATTGATATCTCTACACAGTCAATCGGTGTTTCATTTCAGATCTGCAGGCGTCGCTCACACTGATACGGGATTTTTTCACTTGTATCACAGTGATTTTTTTATTTTCTAGAAAATTTTACAGCTATATATATTGTCTGGTTTCACACAAATGCGCGAAAAAAATTCCCGATGGAATTCTAAATTTAAATATAATGTAAAAGCCCTATATATACAACACGTAAGATCTTGGTCATTGTAAAATTGTAAATTAAAGACACGACACTGATTAGTTTGTTACTAAATTGACATGTTGATGGGGTACCCGTGAAAAAAGTAACATACCCACTATGAATTAAACTTATCGCGAGAAAAAACAATTATGTATTTGTAACGAACATAATACAATGCATTAATATATAATATGGTTATTCGAACAAAAGTATTCAAACATAATTTAAGTGAATTGATCCAATGGAAAATAAATATTTCATGCTCATATAAATGTAAAAAAAATAATATTTTTTTATTATCGTTTTTAAATTGGCTTGCCATCTTGACATAAAGCTATTTCTAGTGGACTTTAAACAACAGTTTGTACAATTAATCTAGCTTTAAAATGATTTTTAATTATTTTCGTCGCTTTATTAATCGGTTTGATATCGTGACATAAAGCTATTTCGGTCAGGATAGCGGAAGGCAAGATAATAATTGGACAGAATTTATGAAAACAAAATCGTATTTTTGTCACAAAAACACTTTTAACACATACATGTAAACATGTTGCTTTAGCGTTTGGGCGATTAATAAGAGCACCATGCTCGTCTTAATATTATACATTAAAAAAAAATGACATTTTATGCTTGCTATCGTGACCTAATTCCTATCGTGATTTTTTTTTGAACGGAATGGATTAAATCAATCACCATGATATACCCGACAGGAAATTAGTGTTCTGAACTAAAGCCCCGTACTGATTCTATTGTTGGGCAGCATATCTGCATCAAATAAGTATCTCGCCGGCAGTGGCCTTTTTAAAATTGTAATATCGTGATCAAAATTGGTCGTACAATTACTTTGACCACTACAGTACAGATTACTTCTGGGCTTCGTTTTTATTGTTTAAATTATCACGAGTCACCTGCATTTTTTACTGATAAAACATTAGATGTTGCTCTATTTTACAAGATAATGGACTTCTTTAGAGCCTTGAAGCTCTGCACGTGACACGTTTCCTGTTTCTATTGTGACTCATTTTTCACCATAATAATACTTGGCACATAGCTATAAGCCTCAAGGATTTAATGTGGCATAGTTGTAAGATGACACCAAGATCATTTCAAGCTCAAATAAGCTGGTTTTTAAATGTGGCCGGCCACCGATGATTCGCATTATTGCGATCGAGCTTAGGCAAAAAAAATAAATGAAATGAACGTATAAAGCAGCATGCGAAATTGAAGAGCACACATTTTTCTTTTAATTATCATTGTATTTTTCTTTCAATTATCATTGTATTACTTGTATTGCATTTGCTTGTAAATTACCCTTGAAAAACACATGTAAATTCAACAGTAAACTTACCCTCCTAAAAGCAATGAATCTAACCTTTCAAATAGTAAAAAAATGGGATATAGAATATTAAGTGTTCCTGTCATTCAACTTTCTTTTTCTTGCATAAAAAATAGGCTACTGGTATTTTGCCCATTTTTTATGAATATATATGAAACCCATGATCGATTAATTGTACATAATTATTATTCTTGAACATTTGAGCGGAAATTCCATAAATTACACAAGCGTGTAATAAATGACCATCACCAGTCTGTTGATTAGTGCTCATATTGATGTTCCATCCAGCCGCGGTTTTTTCAGCCATTCTCCACAGAAGTATCGACTTCCTGGGGATACGGCCATGAAAGCAAAAATAACGTCCCAAGCGATGCCCAGATTTGGTAATACATTGTGACCGAGGTCGCAGTTTTTCAGCTTAATTACTGTTAAACGAACAACACGTGACTTAAACTCTCAGAGACTGCAGCTGGTAGTATAGTGAAGTTGTGTTGGATAGGATAGAGGAGAATAAATGGGCTGTTAGCGTGATAGACCACGAATACACGAGACGTATTACTAATTGTTGTTTTAATGTTGTACCAACAGTCAGGCGGTAGACCAGCATTAAAACAGCACTATTTCGACACCCAGTGTCTTTGTTGTACTTTTCAGTGGACCAACAATAAAACAACATTGGTTGGACGTCTCGTCTTCTGGGTAGAACTCTTCGTAAGATGTCAAATATATTGGGAATACCAACGCCTACGTCGTCTGGTATTTAAAAACAAAGAAGGCTTCATTAGAACATGATCTGCATTCGATGAAAACACTGACCAACTAGCTCCAATCATGACATCCACATGAGAAATAATTAATTCATTACATAAGATAGTTAAAAATACATAATTGCTTTTTACGTTTTCCCAGATAAATTATTCACGCAAATACTGATTCTACTTTTGGTTTGACTGTTCTGTTATTATCTGATTATGTTATATATCTACAAATCTATAATGGTCATTCACCATCATATTTGACTCAAATCCTTGATATGATGGAAAGAGCAGTCCGACTGAGACAATTTGATGACCAATTGCAACTCATGGTCCCCCGTACCAGGATATTTGGTACTGGGGCAGCATTCACTGTTAATGGACCCAAACTATGGAATGCCCTCCCTTTTAATTTGATAAATGTTTCATTGCTGAACACTTTTGAACATAATTTAAAGACATAACTTTTTGAATTGTAATATTTTAGCTGAATATTCTAATCATATTACAAGTATTACTTTTATGTAAGCGCCTTGATCAGCAGTGCTGTAGTCGTGCGTTGTTTTTGAGAACTGTCATAACAACAACAGCAGCAGCGGCAGCGGCAGCGGCAGCGGCAGCGGCAGCGGCAGCGGCAGCGGCAGCGGCAGCGGTAGCGGCAGCGGCAGCAGCAGCAACAACAACAACAACGTGGGAGTGAACTGGTGGCGTCCATAATTTCCGCTTATTTTCATTCTATTGAGACGGGAATTGCAGCGGCAATTCCCGTCTCAATAGAAAAGAAAATAACCTGTTTTTTTAATGAAATAATCGCATAATATCATGTAGAACACGCATACAACTGTGCAGGTGGTCACCTCGCATCAATTCTTTGTCAGTCAATAGACCGCTAAGCGCGATATATAGTCGTTTTTAACCCTTTAACCGCCGGTGTCGCAAATATTCGGGTTTTCACTTTTTATTAGCACATTAGGTACCACCTTTTAAACATGCGACAAAGATAAAATGTGACATCAATAAGCAATATTTGAAAAGAGTTGACCTCCATTTTGCCAAATTTCAATAATTTTCACTCACTTGGAGTTGTGGATCGCGTCAGCGAGACACAACTTTAAGTGGGTGAAAATTCAGATTGAATAATTTGGCGGTTAAAGGGTTAATCTGTTTTACTAGCCATTTAAATCGCAGTTATTGGAAACGAAATGAGTGTTTAAGCATCACCATTTTCAAATGTTTGGTATCAAATTAAACAATATGAGTAATTAAATTACTTAAATCTTAACTCACTTAATTGAAGATGTGTCCCGCTACCACGACCCACAACTTCAAGGGGGTGACAAATTAAATTATTTAGTTTAGCGGTTTAATTTTTGATATTATGTCGAATTATAAATGATATATTCTAAATTCTGACGTCTGAATTGCTCCCCGCGCTAAGAGGGTTAATGGTTATAAACGTCTAAATGTGACGGCGTATAACAATATAAGGACGTGACGCTAGCAGTGACAATGACACTGACACTGTGTCTGTCAGTCATTACGTTAACCCTTTAACCGCCGGTACCGAATGTATTCGGGTTTTCATTTTTTTATCAGCACATTAAGTACCACCTTTTAAACATGTTGACATCAATCAACAATATTGACCTCCATTTTGTCAAATATGAACAATTTTCACTCACTTAAAGTTGTGGATCGCGTCAGCGAGACACAACTTCAAGTTGGTGAAAATTCAGATTGAATAATTTGGCGGTTAAAGAGTTAATGAGCAGGCCATCTGACCTGCCATCATCATTTATCTACATTCAGTCCTAGACCAGGATGCATTATTCACCTGCTGAGGGGATGCGAGAACAAGGGATATCCCCGCTGGCATACATTACCGTGATGATGGTGGACGTGTCAGAGCTGAGCTCCTGAATTATCCCCTCTCTATTTTCATGCATTTAAATTGTTGATGTAGATACAACAATTTTTGTATCGTAAAACGTTTTGCTGATTTAATACGTATATCATCTTCTTGGTATGAAATGCTCCTATTTTCCGCTTTGAAGAGCAACGAATAACCATGATAAACAAAAACCAAAGTTATAATGTTTATGTATTATCCTTTGATGTACTTCAAAAAGACATCTGATTTTTCTTTAAACTTAGTACAGAGGAGACACACAACATCTATGTTTTAATATGTCAAACCTAGGCCTATATATGATTATACATTTACGTAATATGATTATTATGAATTTTAATCCGACAACAATAGAACATTTGATACGAATAGACTACAGAACAGCCCATATCATCTACCATGATATTTTTAGTTTTATTTCTTCCGATATACCCTGGATAAGAAGCATCGTATACAATGCTAGATAATTCTGTCCCGGATGTTCATAATGATGAACCTGGTAATTCTGCAAATACAATTAATCCTTTGTGAAATGAGTCAGCTGGAAAAGTCTCCATATTTAACTTGTCTTTACTGGGACCGGATGAAACGCCTGCGTACCGTATAGTATGTCAACCTGACACATGACAAACAAGAAACACAAGCTTGGTGTTTTCTACACAAATTATACACACGTTTCAACTATCGTCCACATCTTATGGCATAATATTTATTTCCTACAGCAAAATTGTTCCAGCATACCAAGAAAATACTTATCACATGTGGATATACTGAATATACAATCGTAATTGACAAACTATTCAATTCGACATCATCATTATTATTATTATGGTAACACGAGTGCCGAAGCAGCCAGGTCAGAGGTTAGAAGATGGCGTTATTAAGATGTGCCGTGTCGGCGAGGTTGAAAGGTGACGTTATTGATAAAGTTGCCCAGATTTTGTCGAGGACAGCATGACGTTATTAAGATGACCGACGGGTGAAAAGTGCAGTTATTGAGGTAGTGTGTGTCACTGCCGGCAAGGCCAAGATGAAGGATGGCTGGCACTATGAACTATGACACTATAAGGTGGTCACAGTGATTCATTGTTTTCATCACATGCAAATGTGGGCAATGATATCCTGACCCTGGTGTCGGACATTTCAATATCATTCCAAGAACGACTTCGTTCTGGCTTCAAATAAAATGAAAGCTTACCATTTTTTTATCTTGTGCTGTAGTCGGCAAATAAAATGTTTCAATTCTTCATGATTAAAAGAATATATTAATTTCAAACAACTTCAAATGCTCTTTGATAAGAGGATATATTTGCCACTGAGCTGCATGCATTGATTGATTGATTGATTGATTGATTGATTGATTGATTGATTGATTGATTGATTGATTGATTGATTGATTGATTGATTGATTGATTGATTGATTGATTGATTGATTGATTGATTGATTGATTGATTGATTGATTGATTGATTGATTGATTGATTGATTGATTGATTGATTGATTGATTGATTGATTGATTGATTGATTGATTGATTGATTGATTGATTGATTGATTGATTGATTGATTGATTGATTGATTGATTGATTGATTGATTGATTGATTGATTGATTGATTGATTGATTGATTGATTGATTGATTGATTGATTGATTGATTGATTGATTGATTGATTGATTGATTGATTGATTGATTGATTGATTGATTGATTGATTGATTGATTGATTGATTGATTGATTGATTGATTGATTGATTGATTGATTGATTGATTGATTGATTGATTGATTGATTGATTGATTGATTGATTGATTGATTGATTGATTGATTGATTGATTGATTGATTGATTGATTGATTGATTGATTGATTGATTGATTGATTGATTGATTGATTGATTGATTGATTGATTGATTGATTGATTGATTGATTGATTGATTGATTGATTGATTGATTGATTGATCTAAATCAGCGTTTTCTACCCATATTTGCATATTAACGTTGGACATTATTTTCAATATGATATATAGTAAAGCGCAACAATAGGGTCGATAAGATAACTACGGTACATTCAATAAGAGTAGCTTATGCTTAGAGGTAGGCACTACTCCTGCATACAATTATGATTACTAATGCTGAATAATTTTGCATTCCGCCATAGGCCGATATCACTAGAATGGGAGGTGATAAAACATCCCTCTGGCTACACAACCCTTATATCAGCCAAATAGTTGCATGTGCCGATTATCTGAGTGGCGCATACAACTCTTTGGCTGCTATCATGTGCCATCCTGTTATGTTGTATGGATACACGTCGTGCCCCACATAACCTTGCCAAAGCCCACCCCATAATGAGTCTGCCATTTGACATTGCTCTGAGCAACGTGATACGAATATTTCACTATCCATTTTACTGTTCTGCAAACCATAAATACAGTATAAGTATTTTTTTTGTTTCAGCACGGCAGTATAAGTATTTCAAATGATTTTATTTTCTAGACCATATTTCCTCCCGGTCGTTCTTTGTTTTTAGGACATAGCCCTAATTAAATTAACTAGTCGTCTGCATATATGCAAAAAACAAACCCTGAAAGAATTGCTATATAGGTTCCTATAATGTTTATTGTAGCATAATGTGTGCTTAATAACATAGCAAAAGTTTACCAAAATATGGCCATGCAAAAAATATAATTTTCAAGATGGCGTCAAAGATGACCATCAAATCTCCAAAATTTCGATTATTTGCCCATTCTTCTTCCAAAATAATTCCTTTTAATGCATTGTCACTTGTTTTCGATTACTTAGTGTAATTCGCACACACCACAGTCAAAATATTGTTTTTGAAATCCAAGATGGCGGCGCCAAATTGCCGTCAAATTGCAAATATTAAAGGGATAAATAAGAATCATTCCATACATCATTTCTTATCAACAATATTACCACAGGCGCTAGCTAAGGCTGAGTAGGACTGTCGAGGTCCATTTTGCTTGACGGATGGTCAATTGACCACAAGATGTGGTCAAATGTCATAAAAATCAATAAAAAAAACATCTTTATTATCTAGTCGTATTTATACTCAAATTGCCAGAAATTAAATACTGATTACTAATATATGCATCATATTGCCCAAAAACGAAATATAACAAAAATATATGGGATCAAAGGTCAATAAAAAAAATATATTATAACGTTGATGTATTGTCGTATGTATACTCAAATTGTCTGAAAATTTAAGGCTGATTACAAATATATACATTATATAGACAAAAATATTATAAAAAAAGGCATGTTATATGTTTGTTGTAAAAGGCAAAATCTTGGCACACACCGGTTTACACTTATAATAAGTGCGTTAAAATAAGTGCGCATATAAATGCGTGAAATGCACGGTTGTTCATTTAAAAAAATACTGTTGTGACCCATTTTGAGTGATGTTCATTCAGGTTGAAATATATACAGGCTATCAGCGAAATATACGTAGGCCCTGTATTAGAACTTGCAGGGTGATACAAAATGCTGAGTAGGCCTACATTCCTTACTCAAGAAAAAATGCGAAATTGTAAACCTCAGGATTATTCATTTAAAATTATAGGTTCAATGGACATAAACACATTTGTCTAATTCCAAAACGTGCGGCATATATATATTTTTTTTAACACGTTATTTAAAACTGTGAATTCTATGCATATCGACACATATCGACACATATCGACAGCTGCCTTTCACGCCAGAGTTCGGGGTTCGGTTCCCGGTCTCGGCGGTTTGAAATAAACAAAAATGTTTTTACAAAACAAAAATTTGTTATATCTACACAGATTCTAAAATATTTGCTAGTCGGTTCCGAGAATACTCAATTAAATTCATAGACTGATTGGGCCAATAGTATAAATATTATTAATCGTTTTGGAAAAAAATAAAAAATAGCATTATAGCTACTACCCAGAACCATTGATTTTAAATTACAGCAATGCCGGCCAGAAAATTATTATTGCAGTTATTTTTACTCTGAACCGCAACATTTAAATGTTCTCCGCATTATGGTCACACTAATCATATGCTAATTGAACCCAGAGTAGTTAGAAAAAGCTGATTTGAAACGATTGTGACGATCGTCATAAATAAAAATGTCCGTTGTGCATTTATTTTGCAGTCAAGGTTTCCATTTAATCCGAAACAGCTGTTTAGCGATCAGCCTTAACAGTGGTGGTCAAACGAGCGGACTGATTTGCAGAACGTATGACAACAATAGGACCTCGGCTAAAATTTGACTAAGACATAAAAAAATTGCTGATATCTCATCACTGAATACTATTTTTTACAGTGTTTACCTACAAAGTGTATACCTTTGTTGGCCCTAAATGTCAAATCTGGGGCGATTACTCACCGCCCATTTTTGCAATGTTATCTCTAACTGTCTAGTTCATTAATTTAGCCCGAATTGAGCTGTGGGAACTACAAATTAAAATGTATGTGGAACACTTTGGTATATTTTGTAATGTTGGTGTCTATGTTTAGGTATTTACAGAAGCTAGATATGCTAGGCATATATACAATACGATTGGGGGTAAAGAATAAGAGCCGAGGACATATTTATCATCCAAATTATGCACAAAAATAACAAAACTGATAAATTATCTATATTTTTATATTTGTAAACACCGACTGTAAACATTAAGTATTTTTTCCCGGTCTGGTAGCACCCACAGTCCTGAAAAACATGTTATTCTCTCAGCACTTCTCTTTGTAATTGATCCCTATTTTGCAGGGAAAAATCAAATTGTAATATCTCTAAGACCGATTTGGATAATATTATTATTTCCGATGTATGCGGTTATGCCCGACTAGCTTGATATAATTTATTTACATGACCTCGACATGTATCGGAGCCAAAGGCTAGAGTAAATTTGAAAAGAACAAAAATCATTGTTTGCAACACATACTTGTTAATTGTATTCCAAACTACTACTCATTTCCCAGGCAGTCTAAAATATTGCCGAAGATAATATTTGACCAAATACCCTGCTGTGAACCTTAACATTATTCCTCGACGGTTTCTTTCCCTATTACATCTGTGGCTGATATAAAGACCAAAATCTTGGTGTAGTTTTAAAGACTAAAGACGGACCCCCAAAATGGCTTCTGAGATTGGTGCCAATAACTATATTTAGGTCCACCAGCTATTAATTTATCGAGTACTATAATTTTTTTGAAAAGCTGTAACATTAACAATCTGTTTAGGGGGTATTATAATAGTTTCATTTAGAGATCAAAAACAAGAACATTGTTGGCATTTATAGAGAAATATCTTTTTTTTTAATTATATAGATACAATTATAAAAAATAGTACTCTCTGGGGTATATTTATTCGCCATTAAACGCATTTCCATCGCCCTTGAAGGCTTCCCTGTCGCCAATTAATGACTCTGTTATTATGGTTTAGATCTTACCTGACTGACAGGACACAGTCTGTGAGGATCCACAAAGCCTCTGTATTAGGGCCACAACTGTTCACATCATAGCTATACATAAAGTGGATCAAAGCCTGTGTCTCAGAGATAAAGGCATGGCTGGCAAAAAATTGGCTAAAATTGAATGATGAAAAAAATATCTCGTTGCTGTTACGGACACCTCTCTCCAACATCAGCAAGGTTATTATTGGTGACAACAACATCAATCCATCTCCCTCAGCTCGCAACCTTGGTGCCATTTTTTTATAAACACTTGACTATGAAGGCGCATGTCAACAGTGTTTGTCACTCTTCTTTCTTCCACCTGCACAACATCAGCAGCATATTCAAAGAGTGCTGTATTTGAAGACAGATGTCAACTGTCTACTACACGGACTTCCACCTCTAGGCCTACTTATAAAGGGTGCAAAATGCAGTGATAGCTAAAGCCGACAGAAGGGACCATATCTCAACAATTATCTTTAAACTTCATTGGTTACCGGTCGAATTTCTCGAATTCCCCAAGTATAATGGCAATGACAATGACAATGACAATGATCCTGCTATTGACATATCTTGCCCTACATGGCCTCGCCCCAACCTAAACCACAGAGCTCCTAGTGCCTTATGCACCACCTAGAACACTGCGCTTGAGCACAGAGCAACATTTGGTAGTCCAATAATCCAGACTTAAAGATGTCGGTGCCATGCTTTTTGCAACTCCGCTACAGCACTCTGAAACAGTTAGAAGAGTCAGATTCGTCTGCAGAAAACACTGACCTCTTTTAGAGGTTCATTGAAGCTCACTTGTTTCAGCAAACGTTTGGTGACCAAATACAATAATTGTCTTGTTTTTTTAAATGAGAGTCAAATGAGTCAAATAGTTTATTCAAACAAAATACAAACATATCAACTTATACAATGATATTAAAAATAAATGAAAGTAATACACCTTTCATTATATTGGCACAAATTATTGTTTGAAAAGAAGTGAAATGAAATCAAGGACTTATACAAGTTGACTTAATCCTATTTACCGTGTATACATTGAGTAATAATACAGCTATGATTGACTCGAAACAGGTAAATAAATGTATGATGAATCTATTAAATTTCTAATTTATCTTGTAAAAGTAATCATCATAATATGTGATTGAATCAGCTAATATTTATATATTTACTTAAGAAATAGGATTTACACATTTTCTTGAATACACAAATCTTTTTAATGATTGTAATATAAGTTTTGAGGGAATTCCATAGTTCAGCGCTCTGAACAGCTTCCAGCTGGATACATGCGTTATATGAGATTTTATTCATTCATATAATTAAAAAAAATTGAACGCATAACCACTTATTTATGTTGCAAAGCATTGGGGGATCTAAATTCGGGACTTGGAATACAAAAAAGGTTTCATTAAACTAAATGTCCTAAGCTGTTTATGCCAGAACCACCTGGCCAGCGGAATTCATACACGGGACATATATGAGATTTTACTTCTATGTTTTAAATATGAAACACATTATTTCTAGAGTACGGATACAACTAGATGGTGCCACACCCATGGCTTTCCATTATAATTCTAAACTGCGGATCTGGCTCGGGGACAACATTACATGGCTCAAAGTGTTTTTGAGAGACCGAAAGTTATTTGTGGGATATAATCGGCACTGTTTCTGTATCTCAAAAACTATAGTGCACTTTAGTAAGAAATAAATTATATAAAACACACAACGAGAAGAGCAGGCTTTTTTTCTGGTCATCTTCTTACCAGACTTCAGATGTGTTTGCTTTCTGCTCGTAGAAACCAAATGGTAGCAGCGCACATGTTTTTTTTGTGATAACATTGTCTTTGGGAGTGTCATGCAGTGCTACATCTCGAACATGTCGGTTTCGTCTGACATAGGCTCAGTTGATCGTCTTTCTCTGGTGTACTGGGCCCGTATTATAGTACCAGTTACGATACATCATATTATGTTCCGGATTGGGCGGAATGGCTATATCGACCCATCTACTATATATCATTTATTCCCAAGCCAACTTTTATGTGTATATATTTATTTCCTTGACACAATCAAACCAGGATTGGCTTAAAGCCTCGTGTTTGTCGGAAAAAATGTTGCGTCATAGATCACAATTAGCATGATTAGCAGGGCCCTTTTTGCATATCGATCTATTTGTTATTCTCACTCTTAGCAACATCTGGCTGAGCCCAGGCTGAGCCTACTTTTAAAATGCAGCTTTTGGTGTTTTCTTTTTTCAAAAAACACATGATATAAACTATAATTGTATACAGCAAAAGTTACAATTGAGTATGATCACGATAACGGTAAAGTGAAAACAGTGCAGATTTTCATTATGGACAAATTACTATAGTATTCGAGTAATATTGAACAAAAAAACTGAATGATCTATGCACTATAAGCACGTCTCGAAAATGACACTATTCAACCCTGTTAAAAACATGCTAGCCTCATTATAGCCTACACTATCTTACTACCATGGTAACCACCTTCAGATGCTCACATTTGACTAAACATTTGCAAAAACACTCATCGCATTCCCAATAACTGTGATTAATCGCATAATAAAACAGCTTAGCACGACCATAGTCTTGCTTAGTAGTGAATGGCTAAGATTAGGATGTTATCGGAATCCTAACCCTCGTCCTGCTGAACACGACTATTATCGCTTTTAATCTGCTTTATTAGTCGACCAAATCTGAGTTATCGGGAGGGGAATGTGTGTCTAAACATCAAGATTTGCAAATATTTGGGCTCAAATTAGACAAATATGAGTAATTTTCAGCCACTTGAAGTTGTGGATCGCGGTAGCGAGACACATCTTCCAGTGGCTGAAAATTAAATTAAATTACCTTAGCAGGATAAGGGTTAACATTTCTAATAAAAATAAGAGAAAGTTAGGGTAATCTTTAGGTGCTTATTGTCATTGGCCCCTTATCTTTAATTAAATTATTAACAGATTACCTGTGTCTGTATCTGTATGCAGTAAGTGGCATTAATTACGGACTATTGTGCTATCGCACTACGGCGGGTGGGGTGTTGGCAATCACAGCTCAGCTTAATATGGAAATTGCATCATCATATAAATCTATAACCATAGAAACACCATTAGATTAATAATCATGATAATTATATGTTAATTAGTCAACTGTACATCTACATGGATGCGCTTCTAAATCCTGTTATTTATCTTATAACGTTGCTATGGCAGTTGACCATGGTTACGTCCGCCTATTCCACTCTACGACACACAAGGAACTGATTTGATTGGTGGATATTAGCTAATGTTCAGGCCTATATTATAATTTCTTTTGACATATATAGCTTATGAGCAAATAATAACATGAGAAGGAGTTGTGCTTTACTAGTGCATAACACCAAGGTCATGTCAAGGTCACATCAACATCATTTCAAAGTCAAGCTAGCAAACAATATTAAAAATACCAACTTTTCATCAATTTCAAGCTTGTTAGTGATGCAATCATCTACTAGAAAAGAATGATGGTAACCCATTATTGGTCAGGTATCATTTCAACACACATTTTTAGGCAATCTAGGACAGTGCTGATATTGGGAGGGTAATGCCTCCATGCTTGCTCTTATTACACCCCCTTCCTCAAGGCTCAATCGAGAAAGCAAAATTACGATTATGCAGCAACGTGTAGCATCAGTTTGGGCTTCCATCGCAAAAGATTGATACATAATTGGATATGGAGGTTGAAATGAGTTGAGGACCTCAACCCATCATAATCGTAATCGATAAATAAAAATGACATCTAATCATAACCGTAATCGTAATCATCAATTGTAATTGACCCCAACCTCAACTTGAGGGTGTACTTTACTGCATGGATACCCCCCCCCCCAAAAAATGAAGGTTATATCAAGGTCATGTAGAATGTCAGGTTTATCAGTTTATGAGTGAAGTGTACTAAAAGCGTGAGGATTAGGTGTGCAACTATGCAATCCGCACTGCTGCGATATCTGTCACCCAGGTATCAATATAGTATTTTATTCATGGTGATGATGTCCAAAGTGGGTATCGTTCTCTTTGTTGTATTCCGTGATAACAAAAATATATGGTTTGGTGAAAAATAATGTCTCTATCTCAGCTATTCAGAAAGTTATGATTATTTCATTGATATTATGGCGGTCTAAAATAATTATTTTATTATCCGTTATATGGTATATTGCAAATGAAATGAAATGAATCGGGCTTCAGGCCACCTTTGTGCACATATAGGCTAAACTGGGCCAGGAGAACCTCCTGAAGATGGCGAGTTGATTGAGATGACAATGTCCTCCAGACACAGGAGTCGAAATTAGAGCCCTGGCGGTCTGAGGCCGAGCACGCTACCTCTCGGTCACGGAGGCTCCCCATAATACTGACTTTCACACGTAGATGGGGAAGAAACATTTTTGTTGCTTTCAAACCGCCGAGACCGGGAACCGAACCCCGAACTCTGGTGTGAAAGGCAGCGGTGCTAACCACTACCCAAGGACCACCGTATGGTATATTGCATGTGCTGATTGGTTAATCAGAAAATCACGCTCACGTAACTCTACCCCCTAAATATATGTTGATTGTTGGCTATTTTGAATTTTGGGCCGCCAATGGTTCCAAAAGGCCGTCAAAAAATGCCAAGATGATTTTTTCACTTCCTGACACAATAAGAAAAAAAATGTTGGCAAGAATTGCGCAAAAAACACGAAGTTACATAAGGGTGTATGCTAGACACTCTGTGTGCAGCCATCCTCGACTGTTCATTCTTTAGAGATGACACCCAGTGTGCAGCCAGTTCCGACTGTTCAATCAATCAATCAATGAAACTTCTATGGCGCCTATATCCTCAGCGGACCGAGCTCAGAGGCGCACAAATCCTTAGCGTGATCATGTGTCATAATCAAAGCAGGTTCGTCAACAGTGAGCCGGGCTGCTGAGGGACTAGGGTGGAAAAGCCAGGTCAAATAGGTGAGATTTAAGTAATTTTCGGAATTTTAAGATTGTTTTGGCATTACGTATTGGCACAGGCAGTGCGTTCCATAAGGCTGGACCAGATATAGAGAAAGCTCTTGACCCAGTCTTAGTCTTTCTACGAGGAACAACAAATCTACACAAATCTACCGTTATTCGTATTAGTGGAGCGTAGAGATTCTCTAGAGATGACACCCAGTGCAGTGTGCATCCAGCCCCGACTGTTCATTCTTTAGAGATGACACCCAGTGTTCAGCCAGATCCGACTGTTCATTCTTTAGTGATGGCACCCAGTGTGCAGCCAGTCCCGACTGTTCATTCTCTCGCGATGACATCCAGTGTGCAGCCAGCCCCGACTGTTCATTCTTTAGAGATGACACCCAGTGTGCAGCCAGCCCCGACTGTTCATTCTCTCGCGATGACATCCAGTGTGCAGCCAGCCCCGACTGTTCATTCTTTAGAGATGACACCCAGTGTGCAGCCAGCCCCGACTGTTCTTTCTCTCGCGATGACATCCAGTGTGCAGCCAGCCCCGACTGTTCATTCTTTAGAGATGACACCCAGTGTGCAGCCAGCCCCGACTGTTCTTTCTCTCGCGATGACATCCAGTGTGCAGCCAGCCCCGACTGTTCATTCTTTAGAGATGACACCCAGTGTGCAGCCAGTCCCGACTGTTCTTTCTCTCGCGATGACACTCAGTGTGCAGCCAGCCCCGACTGTTCATTCTTTAGAGATGACACCCAGTGTGCAGCCAGCCCCGACTGTTCTTTCTCTCGCGATGACATCCAGTGTGCAGCCAGCCCCGACTGTTGATTCTTTAGAGATGACACCCAGTGTGCAGCCAGCCCCGACTGTTCTTTCTCTCGCGATGACATCCAGTGTGCAGCCAGCCCCGACTGTTCATTCTTTAGAGATGACACCCAGTGTGCAGCCAGTCCCGACTGTTCTTTCTCTCGCGATGACACTCAGTGTGCAGCCAGCCCCGACTGTTCATTCTTTAGAGATGACACCCAGTGTGCAGCCAGCCCCGACTGTTCATTCTTTAGAGATGACACTCAGTGTGCAGCCAGCCCCGACTGTTCATTCTCTCGCGATGACATCCAGTGTGCAGCCAGCCCCGACTGTTCATTCTTTAGAGATGACACCCAGTGTGCAGCCAGACCCGACTGTTCATTCTTTAGAGATGACACCCAGTGTGCAACCAGTTCCGACTGTTCATTCTTTCGCGATGACACCCAGTGTGCAGCCAGCCCCGACTGCTCATTCTTTAGAGATGACACCCAGTGTGCAGCCAGTTCCGACTGTTCATTCTTTCGCGATGACACCCAGTGTGCAGCCAGCCCCGACTGTTCTTTCTCTCGCGATGACATCCAGTGTGCAGCCAGCCCCGACTGTTCATTCTTTAGAGATGACACCCAGTGTGCAGCCAGACCCGACTGTTCATTCTTTAGAGATGACACCCAGTGTGCAGCCAGCCCCGACTGCTCATTCTTTAGAGATGACACCCAGTGTGCAGCCAGTTCCGACTGTTCATTCTTTCGCGATGACACCCAGTGTGCAGCCAGCCCCGACTGTTCTTTCTCTCGCGATGACATCCAGTGTGCAGCCAGCCCCGACTGTTCATTTTTTAGAGATGACACCCAGTGTGCATCCAGACCCGACTGTTCATTCTCTAGAGATGACACCCAGTGTGCAGCCAGACCCGACTGTTCATTCTTTAGAGATGACACCTAGTGTGCAGCCAGTCCCGACTGCTCATTCTTTAGAGATGACACCCAGTGTGCAGCCAGCCCCGACTGTTCATTCTCTCGCGATGACATCCAGTGTGCAGCCAGCCCCGACTGTTCATTTTTTAGAGATGACACCCAGTGTGCATCCAGACCCGACTGTTCATTCTCTAGAGATGACACCCAGTGTGCAGCCAGACCCGACTGTTCATTCTTTAGAGATGACACCTAGTGTGCAGCCAGTCCCGACTGTTCATTCTTTAGAGATGACACTCAGTGTGCAGCCAGCCCCGACTGTTCATTCTCTCGCGATGACATCCAGTGTGCAGCCAGCCCCGACTGTTCATTTTTTAAAGATGACACCCAGTGTGCATCCAGACCCGACTGTTCATTCTCTAGAGATGACACCCAGTGTGCAGCCAGACCCGACTGTTCATTCTTTAGAGATGACACCTAGTGTGCAGCCAGTCCCGACTGTTCATTCTTTAGAGATGACACCCAGTGTGCAGCCAGCCCCGACTGTTCAGTCTCTCGCGATGACATCCAGTGTGCAGCCAGCCCCGACTGTTCATTTTTTAGAGATGACACCCAGTGTGCATCCAGACCCGACTGTTCATTCTCTAGAGATGACACCCAGTGTGCAGCCAGACCCGACTGTTCATTCTTTAGAGATGACACCTAGTGTGCAGCCAGTCCCGACTGTTCATTCTTTAGAGATGACACCCAGTGTGCAGCCAGCCCCGACTGTTCATTCTCTCGCGATGACATCCAGTGTGCAGCCAGCCCCGACTGTTCATTTTTTAGAGATGACACCCAGTGTGCATCCAGACCCGACTGTTCATTCTCTAGAGATGACACCCAGTGTGCAGCCAGACCCGACTGTTCATTCTTTAGAGATGACACCTAGTGTGCAGCCAGTCCCGACTGTTCATTCTTTAGAGATGACACCCAGTGTGCAGCCAGCCCCGACTGTTCATTCTCTCGCGATGACATCCAGTGTGCAGCCAGCCCCGACTGTTCATTTTTTAGAGATGACACCCAGTGTGCATCCAGACCCGACTGTTCATTCTCTAGAGATGACACCCAGTGTGCAGCCAGACCCGACTGTTCATTCTTTAGAGATGACACTCAGTGTGCAGCCAGCCCCGACTGTTCATTCTCTCGCGATGACATCCAGTGTGCAGCCAGCCCCGACTGTTCATTCTCTCGCGATGACACCCAGTGTGCAGCCAGCCCCGACTGTTCATTTTTTAGAGATGACACCCAGTGTGCAGCCAGCCCCGACTGTTCATTCTTTAGAGATGACACCCAGTGTGCAGCCATACCCGACTGTTCATTCTCTAGAGATGACACCCAGTGTGCAGCCAGTCCCGACTGTTCATTCTCTCGCGATGACACCCAGTGTGCAGCCAGTCCCGACTGTTCATTCTTTAGAGATGACACCCAGTGTGCAGCCAGCCCCGACTGTTCATTCTCTCGCGATGACACCCAGTGTGCAGCCAGTCCCGACTGTTCATTCTTTAGAGATGACACTCAGTGTGCAGCCAGCCCCGACTGTTCATTCTCTCGCGATGACACCCTGTGTGCAGCCAGTCCCGACTGTTCATTCTTTAGAGATGACACCCAGTGTGCATCCAGACCCGACTGTTCATTCTTTAGAGATGACACCCAGTGTGCATCCAGACCCGACTGTTCATTCTTTAGAGATGACACCTAGTGTGCAGCCAGTCCCGACTGTTCATTCTTTAGATATGACACCCAGTGTGCCATAAGTTGTGTGGAAATGCACATAGGGTGGTAGTGGCCCATAACCTACTTTTTATCTGATTATAATATCTGAATATGATATGTGCACACCAGAAGTATGTTGTTTATGATTGACAAAATTAGTTTACAGCAAAAAATAGCTAATTGTAATGTGGAACAACAAGCTCACAATGTTCATATCGTAAACAACACAAAACCGAAACAATTATTTACAATTAACAAGATTAGGCACACACTATTTAATTTACATTGAAATGTTTAGTAAAATGCCACTAATGGCTCTAAGATTTCTAGAAATATAGTTTGGCCTCTTATTCATGTATCAATATATGACATTTATAAATATAAATAACACTTTTTGTCAAGCATGCACATACTCTGGGTTCGGAAAAAATGTCCAATAATTATGTTTTGTTATGTCGTTTCCTTTGACAATGTTGACTTTGTTGAGTATTTTATTATTTATTTTTGAGCGTATAATGTGTCGACAGTAACATTACCCCCTAATTCCTGATAAGCCATCTCATTTCATGTTTTGGGCATATCGAACTTCAAACAAAAGTTGGTGTGGATAACAGGTGTGCGGTGTACGCAGGGTGCTAGTAGCCAACGGCTTACTGTATATGTCTCATTATGATATGTACACACCAGACGTAGTTTATTTATTATTGACATAATTAGTTCACATAACAGAAAAAAATATACATAACTATTTGTAATGTAGAGGAACAGGCTGATAATGTTCATATCGTAAACAGCACAAAACAAAAACAAAAACTTATAATTAATAACATTAACCAGACTCAATTTTATTTCTAAATAATAAACAGTCAAAATTAGAATTATGATATCATATTTGCATCATAGAAGCATTTAAAAAAAAAATTCAGAAAGTCTCTCAATTATCGGCTTCTTCTATTTTCTTGATTATTCCTCATCTGTAAAAAATCATAGCATTATTACAATTACAATTCCATAATTTAATTCATATAATAATGATGAATGTAAATGGATTCCTTGGCCCCCAAAACCCCAGTCTAGACACTAAGATCGCTTTTATATGATATCTGGAAGCTGGAAGATATGTCAATTTTAGGTTCGGGTTAGCGGTCATTATGAATTATAGCGGCTATTCCGATTAATAAATATAGTCTTGTGTTGCATTTAAATCATCATTTTAATAAAAAAAGTTGTGCACTTTTAGCTAAAACGTAAAGTTGTATGTTGTATCTCAATGGTCACGTGACCTTGACCTTCCAATGACCCCAAAAATACTTTGGTCATCAAAATTGAATTATGGGATCTCAAGAATTAAATTCAGAGCTAAAAACACATTTGTATGATTGCCGGAACTGTATTGATAGCCATTACTTTTTTCGGTGGCCATTTTGGAAATATGCAAATTAGCTAGTTAAACATGCACAATTTCGAATGGTATCTGGCAGATTTAAAATATACGAGCAAAAATACTATAAAAGCCGTTGAGAAAGTTTGACAGACGCTTTTATTAGATTGAACTGGGTATATACCTCTCTGTAGACATCAGAATCCGACGTCTGCATTGTACATAGGTCAGATTCTGCCGTTTATTGTCTACTGCCGCCACATCTCAAGGTTAATGATAATATCGTTGTAATGTAAGGGTTAAATACTGCTCAGCAAAAAACAAAGACAATGTAACTGCTAGCTTGAAAAGTCAGCACCTACTGCTTTTTCCGTGTTGCGTGGCAAAATATCACCTCTGCAATGCAGTAATCGTGGTTGTTTAATACATATAATTGCATTAACCGATTAAAGCAATGCTAATTTGTACTACAACGCTTTGTTCAGTATGTAATCGCGGTTAAATAAATACAGAGCAAAAAAAATCAAACTGATCTAATACGTTATCTAATTAAACTCCCTTTTCTAAATGATTATTGTGGGATCTTTTATGACAATATCATTACACAATTGTATAATTAGTTAAAGCATTACCCTGTACATGTCATTCTCAGGTTTGCTACTTACTGCTCATAACTCGAAACTTGTTCTTGAGGCTAGTTCTCTTGGCTGGTTGCCGAAGCCTGTTCTTCGGTATCTTTTTCTAAGCTCCTTAAAACAACAGCAATCAAATGATCAATCGAACACTCCAGAACTAAAGAGCAATTAAATTGGTAAATTAATTCCCCTGAACAGTTATTATGAATTACTCGTTAAAATAATTATGTAATTTAGCGAATTTTATTAAGATTATTTTAGAAAGTGTGAAATGAGAAAACTGTAATGATTGTGTAATAATGTATACATTAATAAGTGTTATATTCTATGTTCTACATGTATGCATGTAATACAGTCATTGTTATTTTCTTGTATTCATCCATGCGAGGCTTAAATAAAAAAACACTTGAACTTGAACTTGTTATAATTGTATCTATATAAAATAATGAAACCTGATGCCAGCGTAATCTGTAGATATTGTTGAGCCTATGATTCATTTGATGTCATATTACACCGGTGTAGTAACAAACACGAAACAATAATTAATTACTCCAATACTGATTTAATGTGGCTTCATAGACGACCAATGTGGCCCAAACGTACCACAGCATCGGTTCATCTCGTCTACCCACACAACAAACCTCGAAGTTATTGCCTCTGCCAACGAAGGATACTTATGGGTTTTTTCTATTCTAGATATATTATTTGGAATAGGATTCAAAATAATGATGATATGTATGGTGCAAAGACTATAATTAATGTAACAGTTAGTATTTGTTAGGATTAGCGGCTTGGCGGCTGCTGTCTTGGACAAAGAACAATTTACATATATCACGAGTTTGCGCACAAACACCCCTCTGTTACTATTATATGGGCAATTCACTCCAATCTTTACTTTATTGTACTAGCGGTTTCGAGAAATACACACACAGTGGTGTTCAAGAACTACATACTAATTAACCTGATCCGGTCGTCGACAACATCTTCACACTATCACCAGTGGTACTAAGCTGTAAATACGGAGATAAAATTAGATGTTTATGTGGATTCGGCATGTTCTGATTTTTGAAAGGCACATTCATACTCCAGCTACGAAAACTGCTACATCGAGTTATTGATGTGTGATTACGTTGGCCTTTGTTGCGTCTGTTTTTATCCAGCACATGTTTTCTGTGTAACTTGCAACTAGCGACTGCGTGGGAAATAGCATAATGTGGATTCCATTGTTGTCTAATCATGCAACAACTGTCATAAGTCTGATACAGACAGCTTGGCCTTGCTGGAAGACAAATGGATGCTACCTGTCCCCAAATATGTCTTCTACTTACTCCAAGCGTATTGAATACAAAATTTTAAAGTAGGATTGCTTATTGAGATTTCTATCACTAAATTTATAACATCATAGATGCTAAGACATTGTCAGGCCATAAAGAAGACGTTGATACGAAGCCAAAATATCATTCCTTTTTTATTAAATTCACGCATTTCTTATTTTGGACATGCATGTCCGAAATAAGAAATCGGGAATTTCGTCTCTATATCTAGTCTAACGGGTAAATACGCGGGACAAAATTAAAAAACTTGTGCAGTTCCAGTCTATGGACATGTTTACATCATGGTCATATTAAGAAGCCAAAATAAAATCATCGATTTTTTATGATTTCAACCTCTTAGAATCCCTTCAATTATCTCTCCAGTCTTTCTCTCAAGAACGTTGACGCCCATCATAACTGCGTAGAGTGAAAGACATTATGTCACGGTCATAGATGGCCCACTGCTGAATTTGTGTAGCCGGTTGTATGTACAGCCATTGCCTTACAGATTTTGTTAATGAAAACTGTGTACCATCTAACACACATTATCATGAGAACCCTGAGTCAGCCTTCAAAAAAAATCCTCTCTTGATATATATGACTGATACGTCACTCTTCATGACCTATAATATTTGTTAGATCGACATGCCTGCGTTGATTTTCACTGCTGCCGAAACATTTTGTACAGTTTTTCCACTGAAGCAGGACTCTTCTTTGCAATTACGTTAATAAAAATACAATTATTTGCCTTAAGTGTTCATTGCTAATGTCTAGACTGGCGCTCAAAATTAAAATACACATAGTGCTAAATTTGTAAGGACCATGTGTATTATACAAACTGAAACAATGTTGGATAATAAAACAATGTTAGCTCATCGTCTCCGTCTAGTAACCCAGTATTGACTCATCTTGTGTTTGCTGTGATTACCTAATCATGTTATAAAACTTAACCAATTAACCGCCAATTGTTTAATCAAATCTCCACTGACTTGAAGTTGTGTCTCGCTGACGCGAATCACAACTTCAAGACAGTGAAAATTATTCAGATTTGACAAAATGGAGGTCAACGATTTTTAAAACTTGCTGATTGATGCCAACGTCAGCAAGTTTGAAAGCTGCCATTTAATTTGCAGATAAACAAATTGAAAATACTTACATAATCGTGTCTGTCGGTTAAATGGTTAAATTATTACACATCACTTGAAGTTGAAGGCTACCGCGAAGCACAACATCAAAGCGGTAAAACCACGTATATCTGTACTTTTGAATCATTTTTGTGGAAATCTTCCAAATCTAAATCTAAAAATTATATCACTACAAATTTTGTTGTTATACTTTTGCTATAATTTAGAAATTTTTTGGCTACTTACAGCTCAGCGTTTTAGCAACCCCGAGACTTGATCCAGCCTTTGATTAATAATGTTGGCCAACATTGATCCAGCATTGGTTGAACTTCTCGTGTTTGCTGGGGTACTGCTCTACTACATGTACTACTTACTGGTGTATATACTCTTCTAACGGCTCAAAGTCAACGAAAATTGCTTTAGGAACATGGTTCCCTTCATCATCTCTCCGTGTCCTCTTTCCAGCTTCACAACCATGGTCTGACACAATAACCAGACTCACAACCAGAACCACCAGAAGCAAATAACACGTCTTCATCTTCACCCAGGCCTGTGTCGTCTACAAACTGACAAAAATAGCTATAGGACTTAAGATTATCTGACATGAAGTCTACAGTCAGGCTAGGTTTATACCTGCTGCTATCTGTGTCTATACATCAGTGAGTTTAATCATTTACCCGCCAAATTATTTAATTTGAATTTTCACCCACTTGAAGTTGTGTCTCGCTGACGCGATCCACAACCTCAAGTAAGTGAAAATTATTCAGATTTGACAAAATGGGAGTCAAATCTTTTCAAAGTTGATGTCACATTTTATCTTTACCATATTTAAAATGCGGTATAATGTGATATTAAAAAATGAAGACTCGAATATATGTGGCACCGGTGGTTGAAGGGTTACTATATATAGATATAACAGCCGTATGGGATACACGTCTGGTTCTGTGAGAATCAACTCTATGACTATCAGCTTACGAGAAAACTCTATAATTATATATGTGTTGTATGTAATCGATAATAATATTCAGTTTACATTCACCACATGTAGATCGTATCGCATACCATTCATTTCACGTTATAATTCCTGACCCCGCATGTCAATCGAATGTCACCGTTAATTACGACTGTTATCAAATACAAGTTTTAAATCAATTTTATCAGCAAACCGAACCACAGTGTCATCGAGAATGAAGTGTACGTTTAAACATAAATATTTACAAATATTTCGTCGCGTATTAAACAAATATGAGCAACTTTCACCCACTTGAAGCTGTGTATAAAGTCTTGATTCAGTAACAACGACCATGCTACATGTACAGGTATATAAAATATCTGCACTAACAAAATAGGTCATATCACCAACGTTACGTTGATATTTTAGAAACATTTTGTTTAATTGTTTAGAAACAGTCATCCAGAGCAATACTCGAGGACCGTACTAAAGGGAATATCTGAGTATGTAAATATAGTTTTGTGTATCATAGGTTTGTGGCAATTATAGATTACATTTAAAATTAATTAGGAATTATGAAGGTTTTTTTTTAAATATAGGGAGGTTGTCGGATAAAACATTAGTAAAATATATTCAAAAGGTATAACGGTATCAATACCAAACCTAATTAAGGCTTGAAATTGATAACAATTAAGGTACATTATTTTACCGGTAATATTAATGCGGCCGCAGTGATCGACTGTGTAATTTCAAAAAGGAATTAGCATGTCCAGATCTAAAAAAAAATATAATATGAGATTAAGTAAATTAGGCATAATCTATTTATTTTGATTTTAAATTGTCTTGTTTGTCGTCAGGACATAGAGCTAGACATGGATATTTCTGACTTAGCTCGCTATGCCGACATTCACGGACAAAATTATATAAATGTAAGCGTGTGATCACAAAATGGGTTTGTATTATCACCGAAAGTAACGTGAAGTATATACGTAATATGTTATAATAGGTATACTGCGATTAATAGCAGTTAAACCAATAATAATGTAGTTGTAAGCAACCACGAAGTAGTCATTAAACTACAATTTAGGAAAACCAAAATACTGTAAGAAATCTAAAACTGGAATAAAACCGAAACAACAAGAAAAATATCAAAAAGGAACGAACGACAAGACATAGAGTTCAGAGAAACAAAACTTCCTAGAAAATGAAAACAAAAACACCTCTAGGTCCGATAAAAAGAAGGAGATAAAGTATGACAAATTATTGAACAATGAAAAAAAGAAAAAGAAAGCTAAGTGGAGGGGTTATTGATATTATTAAAAATGCATACAAAGTAAATCATGGCAGTGAAAAATTATTTATTAGTATTTAATAAAATAAAAAACTGAATTATTGCCTAATGTCAGAATTGTTTGTAATATCTGATAAATAGTAGCATAGATTAACCATATATATGGTTAATCTATGCGAGTAGTAAATCAT
>OZ024914.1:63641312-63726312 GCA_964017125.1 Flabesymbios commensalis | reverse complement strand
GCCTACCAATGCTGTTGTTTGCCCCAATAACATACTTTTGGCCTTGTGCAATAACAGTTACTTTGTCTGTTCTAGTATCTCCTAGTGTTTACTATTTGTCATTAAATTTCATCATTTTACATCAAGATGTTTATCCACACTGAAAGAAATCGATGATTTCTGAACCAAGCGTTCCTGATTCGAATCCTCTCGGGACACAGATGTTTCAGAAAGAGTATTATCAAGTAAATCAATCACGATGATGCGTTGGGCACAAACCGCCATGCTAAACGCAGATTTGTCCTCATTCTGAAAAAGAAGGTACTGAATACATTTGCTTGAACCTCTTTAAGCAATATTCTCCTAAATCTTAGTCAAGCAACCTGATCAATCACATGCCTGACTAATCTGACCAGGTCATAACCTTGTCAATTGTATTGAGATTTCAGACTGGGATTTATTATAATAGTACAGCTGGATCGCATTCTCATGTGCACAGCAAACCAGATATATCAACCTGATGTTTGATGAAGATCTACGACACTGGCCCAGCATTAAAAAAACATTGGATCAAAATCACGAGTTTGTAAGGTATTTCATAGTAGAAAATGTTGGATATTTTTTCTTAAAAATCACTTGATTAGAATAACGAGCTTTCATTTACATAGAGGCTGACATTTTTTTGGCTAATTAAATGTTTTGAAAGAGACAAAGTGGGTGAAAATTAGTTTTTTTCTCAAGACCAAACATTTGCAAATCTTGATATTTAAGCACTCATTTTATTACCAATAACATTATAACAGCTAGTATATAAACAGATTAAAAGCGCTTATTGTCGTGCATAGCACGCAAATCAAAATAAACACATGGGTTATAATTGTGATACATATAAATAGATGTTTAAGGAAATATCAATTACACACTATCAAATTAAATTACGTGAATAATTTTACTTTTTCCGTTGCAATATTCATGTTTGCTTTCTCTAATGACGCTGTGTTTGATGTATTGGATTGGCACACTTTACTTTCTAATGCAGTCGTGATTATTTATTTTTAACATTTTCAATACTCTATACTAATCATTTTGATTTGTGATCAGCCCAGTGCTGTGAGCCGATGATATGTAGTCACATATGTATTTTATACTCGTTGATTTCGAAATGTCCAGTCCTGAAAAACCTAATCTGATAAGTAATTAAAATATTTGTAAAATTATACGTGATTTTCTTGAAGCGCATAGTTCCGTCACTAGCAGGTGTTAACTCCGTGACGTATTTGTTACAAGCGATCTTAAAAAGCAAAGTGTTTATGATGAATATTTATTGTTCATTCATCAATAGGCTCTGACGTCAAAAGTGTATCCCCGCACTGAGATAATTAATATTATAATGGCCGTAGACACAAATTGAAATGGATAATACATCTTTTTCTCAAATATATTCCATTCAAATTATTCCAAGTGATGCGTCCTTTCCAGTCAGCTGCTGGTTAAGTTCGTGTAGTAGAAAAAATGGGATAAATCGATCAATCCTATAATCTACCGCTCTGTTTAGCTTGTCTTCCTGACATTACTCGCTCCTTTGTATACAATGGGCGGGGGCCCTGGGGTAGTGGTTAGCACCGCTGCCTTTCACGCCAGAGTTCGGGGTTCGGTTCCCGGTCTCGGCGGTTTCAAAGAAACAAAAATGTTTCTTCCCCATCCACGTGTGAAAGTCAGTATTGCGCAGCCAGTGTAGAAAAGGAGCGAGTAAAAATGAAATTAATCGGGCTTTAGGCCACCTTTGTGCACATATAGACACAGGATTCGAAATTCGAGCCCTGGCGGTCTGAGGCCGAGCACGCTACCTCTCGGTCACGGAGTCTCCCCACAATACTGACTTTCACACGTATTTTGCTGGATATCAATAAATTTTTCATACCAAAATCGGGATAAGTATAGTGCCAGATATATATCAGCATTATAGTGATCGTCACACAGTCGGATTTTAAATTGATATGATTTTGTTTCGCGACTTGTATATATACGTCGTACACCTTTCTCTACTGTTATTATTACCATTGTTACTATTGTATATCAGGTATATTTATCGCCATATCGTGTCTTGATCTTAAATTACTACGATATTGTTTCGCAACTAAGCTTTTCACTTGTTTACTACTCTTAATGTTAGTAATGTTGCTATTACAATATATACGATTACAAAATAAATGTATCAATACGCAATATTCTCCTAAATCTTAGTCAAGCAACCTGATCAATCACATGCCTGACTAATCTGACCAGGTCATAACCTTGTCAATTGTATTGAGATTTCAGACTGGGATTTATTATAATAGTACAGCTGGATCGCATTCTCATGTGCACAGCAAACCAGATATATCAACCTGATGTTTGATGAAGATCTACGACACTGGCCCAGCATTAAAAAAACATTGGATCAAAATCACGAGTTTGTAAGGTATTTCATAGTAGAAAATGTTGGATATTTTTTCTTAAAAATCACTTGATTAGAATAACGAGCTTTCATTTACATAGAGGCTGACATTTTTTTGGCTAATTAAATGTTTTGAAAGAGACAAAGTGGGTGAAAATTAGTTTTTTTCTCAAGACCAAACATTTGCAAATCTTGATATTTAAGCACTCATTTTATTACCAATAACATTATAACAGCTAGTATATAAACAGATTAAAAGCGCTTATTGTCGTGTATAGCACGCAAATCAAAATAAACACATGGGTTATAATTGTGATACATATAAATAGATGTTTAAGGAAATATCAATTACACACTATCAAATTAAATTACGTGAATAATTTTACTTTTTCCGTTGCAATATTCATGTTTGCTTTCTCTAATGACGCTGTGTTTGATGTATTGGATTGGCACACTTTACTTTCTAATGCAGTCGTGATTATTTATTTTTAACATTTTCAATACTCTATACTAATCATTTTGATTTGTGATCAGCCCAGTGCTGTGAGCCGATGATATGTAGTCACATATGTATTTTATACTCGTTGATTTCGAAATGTCCAGTCCTGAAAAACCTAATCTGATAAGTAATTAAAATATTTGTAAAATTATACGTGATTTTCTTGAAGCGCATAGTTCCGTCACTAGCAGGTGTTAACTCCGTGACGTATTTGTTACAAGCGATCTTAAAAAGCAAAGTGTTTATGATGAATATTTATTGTTCATTCATCAATAGGCTCTGACGTCAAAAGTGTATCCCCGCACTGAGATAATTAATATTATAATGGCCGTAGACACAAATTGAAATGGATAATACATCTTTTTCTCAAATATATTCCATTCAAATTATTCCAAGTGATGCGTCCTTTCCAGTCAGCTGCTGGTTAAGTTCGTGTAGTAGAAAAAATGGGATAAATCGATCAATCCTATAATCTACCGCTCTGTTTAGCTTGTCTTCCTGACATTACTCGCTCCTTTGTATACAATGGGCGGGGGCCCTGGGGTAGTGGTTAGCACCGCTGCCTTTCACGCCAGAGTTCGGGGTTCGGTTCCCGGTCTCGGCGGTTTCAAAGAAACAAAAATGTTTCTTCCCCATCCACGTGTGAAAGTCAGTATTGCGCAGCCAGTGTAGAAAAGGAGCGAGTAAAAATGAAATTAATCGGGCTTTAGGCCACCTTTGTGCACATATAGACACAGGATTCGAAATTCGAGCCCTGGCGGTCTGAGGCCGAGCACGCTACCTCTCGGTCACGGAGTCTCCCCACAATACTGACTTTCACACGTATTTTGCTGGATATCAATAAATTTTTCATACCAAAATCGGGATAAGTATAGTGCCAGATATATATCAGCATTATAGTGATCGTCACACAGTCGGATTTTAAATTGATATGATTTTGTTTCGCGACTTGTATATATACGTCGTACACCTTTCTCTACTGTTATTATTACCATTGTTACTATTGTATATCAGGTATATTTATCGCCATATCGTGTCTTGATCTTAAATTACTACGATATTGTTTCGCAACTAAGCTTTTCACTTGTTTACTACTCTTAATGTTAGTAATGTTGCTATTACAATATATACGATTACAAAATAAATGTATCAATACGCAATGACATATATATATTTATATATTAGTGTAGACTTCTAAATATCAATAAAATTAAAATTAAAATTAATAACAGAGATTTAATTATTCTTGAAACACAAGCATAGCAGTTACAGCTGTGTTTTCTTTGGACGGCGGAAATACAAAGCAACGACGAACATTAGTATCCGCTTTCTTGAAAGGTAAGCAGTTACTGCTGTTTGTCTTTAGCAGCACGGTCGGTGTGGTTTGACAGACTATCATGGTACAACCGCCATTCTGAGAGCGGATGTAGTTAGAAACTAGCTCTGCCGTCAGGATGCAACAGCCTGACAACAGGTGGCACCACAGTTAATGACCGTGTCTAAGACTGCAGGCGCACTTCTGCGGATGCCAGCAAACAGAAGACGTCCAACCAATGCCGGTTTAATGCTGGTCCGGCGTCTTCGACGCCGGATCAACATTAACCCGAAATTTGTTCAATGTCTTGTGTGGCTTCAGTGACACGTCATCAACACTTGCTGGTGTTATGCTATGGTCGCCAGAACAAGCAACAGCAGAGGTGCGGAGATGCGCAACGTAACGCTTTATCCCATGGGATAGGCCACTTGGATCTGGTTATGCGGGCGCTCAGTCTCCGGCATGGCAGTGGTTGACCACGCCGGCGTGATGGCACCGGTCCACGGATCACACCACGTCAGATGGACGTTCTTCGTGCTGCTCCTCCTGCAAGCTTGGACTTCAGGTACGGAGTACCTCTGTCCTGGAGCGTGTGTTTGTCAAGGCGGTGCAGGAGGCACCCTCATCCACGTGGACTGTACGGGAATGAACCTCACTCAGGTGCCAGCTGGCTTGAACAACCTCACCACACACCTGTGAGTTACTTTCCCCAGTAATAATCACACCAAGTTTGTTTGTTGGCTTAATCTTTAACCCTTGAAGCGCTGAATCATTTTTTTTATAAACCATAGAGACCAAAGTTTTTTTTTTAAATCGAAGTCATCATAAATATCTTAGCTAGCTCTTTCTGCTTCGTTTGAATATATATGTCATAGGTCTACGGCCATTATAAATAATGTTAATCTTACAGTGCGGGAATCGACTTTAGACGTCAGAATCTGACGTCTAAAGTCGTTCCCCGCACTGTAAAGGTTAAACAGCTCAGCGCGACTATAGTCGTTTTTAATCTATTTTATTAGCCATTTAACATGTTTAAATTGCAGTTACTGGGAACAAAATGTGTGTTTGAACATCAAGATTTGAAAATATTTGGTCTAAAATTAAGCAACGTAATTTTTAATTACTTGAAGTTTTGGGTCGCGGTAGCGAGACACAACTTCAAATGGGTGAAACATTAAATTATTTAATTTAGCGATTTAAGGGGTAAAGCTGGGCCAACATCGAGATAATTGAAGTAGCAATAATTCCGGTAGAAGTTAGAGATTGAATAATGAATTATACATGACCCATGGTGACTACACAAGTGCTTTTAAGCGCTTCCTATGATATTGATTGAAATGTGTCAAATGAGCTGGTGTGGATCTCTATTTATTAATCTTCCGCTAAGTTCTCTTATTTAAATTTATGCGATCCACAACTTGAAGTAGGTTGAAATTGCACATCTTTGTTGAATTTGAGACCAAACATTTGCAAATTTTGATGTTTAAACTCTCATTTAATTCCTAGTGATTGGTTATTAAAACGTACTTGGTCATAATACCGCCAGTACCGATTATATACGTTTTATTTTATTTTTATTAGCACATCGCATATCAGCTTTTAAACATGTTCAAAAATAACACGTGACATCAATCAGCAAGATTTGAAAATAGTTGACCTTCATTTTGTCAGATTTGAATAATTTTCACTCACTTGAAGTTGTGGATCGCGTCAGCGAGACACAACTTCAAGAGGGTGAAAATTCAAATTGAATAATTCGGCGGTGAAAGGGTTTAAAGCCAAAAGGCAGTATGTACTTAATGTATACTTGAAGTAAAAAGATACTGGCACATTTGGCGTTGTATGGCAGCATAGTCGTAGCCCCTACTTGGCTACTTGGGGGAGAGGTGGGGAGAGGGGTACATTACCTACATGAGATAGGATGTGTGGTATATCTGTTAGTCATCCATATTAACACAATCGGGACTTTAATACAGATGACATAAACAGGCTTCCGTTATGTTTTTGTCCTGGCTTTCAGAGTGCTGGGGGTCTTTTCCTTTTAATATCTGCTGTGGAATTACACCGTTCGCTACCGTTGGGCCGACGCTGTATAACTGTTATACAAATGTTTTGTGTTTGCTGGGCATGCAATATACACCAACAGCAGAATATAATCTATATATCCCAGGAAGCACGACACATCAGCCCTGTGTTGGTGCAATGTTAGGCCAGCGTTGTAGACGGTTGTTCAACATTGCGCCGACATTGGGTTGATGTATCGTGTTTGCTGACTCTACCTACAATGCTCATCAGAGCAATCACTATGTAACACTTTGTCTTCTAGAGAGCTATTTAACCACCTCTCACTGCCATCATTTAACCACAATGATGTATTCAGCTGCGAAAAGCCATAAGGCATTATCTGTGTATTTTACAAGTAAGCACATGATACCTTTTGACTTTGTAGCAGAATTGGCACCAACGACACGATTGACTATCACGTGTTTCACTACATAGTCACATTTTTATTTAATTTAGGATGATTAGATAGTATGACATTTAAATGATCCATTATTTTAATATTAAATCTCTACAAAACCAAACTTCAGTAACTGTAGTTATGGTAAGTGATCACATCTACGATTCGAAGGTATAATAAAACACTTGTATTGTAATATTGTCATATTCTTTTTAATTTGATTTAACACCATTCTTTATAGATTTACGCGTACAGCCGTTTATTTGGGGTTCATCTTGGTCTCTTTCTTGATGAGGACGTGTGATATTCTCCGTGATCTCATTATGTTGTACATGCGCTTATCCCAGAGCCTGAAAACGAGGTTAATCATAACCTACTTGATATGGATATGGTGCAGCATTCCCGGAACATAACTGCATTGACACTGACGTTAATCGTCAATGCTGGGTTAATGTTGGCCCACCGACTACAATGCTGGCCCAACATTAACCCAGAATTGGTTCGAAGCCTTCACTTAATCGGTAAATCTGGTTCATATTGGCGAGTAAACCTGCCAAACTGCAATCCAGTAAGCTCTGACAAGCCACTGTATTGGCAGAATTTGAAGATCTACTCTGATCACATCGCAAGGCTATAACACAGAAATTAAATGAAATGAATGGGGTTTTATGCCACCTCTGTACACATATATATGCTAAACTGGGCCAAGAGAACCTCCTGAGGATGATGAGATGAATGAGATGACACTGCCCTCAAGACACAAGATTCGAAACTCGAGCCCTGGCGGTCCGTGGCCGGGCACGCTACCTCTCGGTCACTGAGGCTCCCCAAAATATTGAATCTTTACGAGTGAGCGGGGAAGAAATATTTTGCTTCCTTGAAACTTGAATACAAGAGTGGGGTTTGAACCTGCGATCTCCTAATTTCCAAACCGGCATCTTCAACCACTGCACCAGGGCACCCGCCCGTCATGACACATATACCCCATTTTTAATATAATTGTTATAATACTATATATCATTAGATTTAGACAGCTAAAAATTGATTCGTTTTAAATGGGCACCCAAAATAGAAGTCTCAGTTTCACAGCATCCGAGTTTTTTCAGTAGGAGGCGCTAGTGTAGTTTTCACACAGCTTGCTGTGTAAATAAAATGGCTGTCACCGTGACCGGGCCTGTAGCGAAGTGAGTCAGGCAGCCAGTCATGCCGGTAGTGAGGTGCATCAGGCGTGATGTAAAATTGTCAGGATCTGTATCACTGTGATTGATACGCACACTCCAATGTTTTTGAACTCTTATCCTGCTAAGTTGATTTATTCAAATTTTCAAACACTTGAGGTTGTGTCTCGCTACCGCGATCCACAATCTCAAGTTGCTGAAAATTACTGATATTAGTTTAATTTGAAACCAAACATTTACAAATCTTAATGTTTAAACAGTCATTTCTTTCCCAATATGAGTCGTTTTATCGACTAAATACACAGCTTGAACACGACAACAGTCGTGATCAGCAAGCAAAGGGTTGATTATAGGGAGTGTTTAGGTGAGATTTAGGATCACGCCCCAAACACCCAGTTAGCTGGTAAAGGGATGTCAGCTGCAGAGGTCGTGCGGTACATTGTGAGAGGGGGGGGGGGTGGGGGTTGATGGGGTGGCTTTGATCAGTCATGGGGAAATATGATATTATTCTTTTGCAGCTTGCGCTGTTCCAAAAAAATAGCATTCTATATGATTATATTTTCTGATAGCAAGCAGTGAAAGATCACTTCAACCAATCATGGAATAGAGATCATAAAGTACCTAGATACGTATCTGACCCTGTATCTAACCGTTCTGAACGGTTCATTTACGTTTCATAAAATTGCACCATTGCATGAGAGGTGGGCTGGTTTTCAATTCAATTCAATTATTTGCAATTCAATTCAATTCAATTCAATTTATTTATTTTTCCTGAACTATACATATACATGTATTGAATTATTTATAAAATGCTACAGAGACCTGCAAAAGGCATATGGCAGGCCGCTTCCATGCAGGCCACCCTTCAATGTAGTAAAATAATGTTTCTGAAAAAATTATGCCTGTTTGGAAAGTAGGAGATCGCATACGTCGCGGGGAAGATAAAAAGACAATTGATCATAAAACAGAACATTAGTGCGGAGGGAGAAGCGAACAAATACGAGTATAGTCTATGTATAAACGCAAAAAAGAGACACAAAATAAATACATTACGAACATTAGAATTTGCGGACTGCATACAAATAAAATATAATAATACGATCTTTTTATAATAACCTTCACCGAGACCAACAATTATTCAAAAGGGCCAGCGTCCAATGTATTGCACCGTGTATTTGAAAAAACAACAACATATAGCAGTTTGGTATTAAACATATTGATTTGTATTCATTTACAAGAAAACATGTAAGTCAAAATCATTATACTGAAGTGAAAATAATTATACATTGTACTTAAAATCATTTTCGATTTTTTATTTGTTTGACTTATTTACAATATCCGGAATAAAAACACGCATGTTTTTTTAGCAAACAAATGTTTTACTCTAAGTCTCCTGTAATTGAATAGTTTGTTTTTAGACTGATGTTATGATGATAGATTACCGGTTGTAAAACTGAAGACATGTTAATGAAATAAGCAGTTAAATTGTTATTTATCAGGTCAAAGCGAAACGTTAATAGTTGAAGCTGAAACAAACTATCAAGTTTAGCCACTCGCTGTGAGAGAGGCAACCACTCAACCATATAATTTGCATAGCTTTCTTCTGCAATTTTAATATTCTTTCCTGATTGAAATCCCCGCACTTAAGACCATAAGTTATATGTGGTGTAATCAGCCCATTATAGATGGTTAATATTATTTCAGAAGGAACCATGTGCTTAAGTCGGTACATAATTCCTATAATATTTAAAATTTTAGAAGCTACATGTGTAGTTGTTCATGTGTGAATCCATTTTTAATGCTTGTGTATTCTTAACCCCCAAAAATTAAATTCGTCAGCAAATTCAATTTTGATATTTTTAAATTCTTTATTAAGTATATTGATTTGTTTTTGAGGCATATATTATAATAAATTTGGAGTTTTGCATGTTGATCGATAATTGTTCAACTTTAACCAGTCAGCAACTTTTGTTAATTCTGAATTTAAATTTTTGGAAATATAATTACCAAAAACATACAATGTGGAGTATAAATTAGGATCATCAGCATAAATAATCATCTTAAACTTATATTTATTGTTATCATTTAATTGTTATTTATCTGCTATTTGGTGTATTGGGTAACACTACCGTCTGTCACGCGGAGTTTGCTCTCTCTGTCTGTATTCATGTTTTATTCTCGTTACCGAGACGTAGCGTGCTTGGCCCAAACAAGGAGCGAGTTTTGATTTCCGGGTTTGGAGGATAATATTATCCTCACTACACAACAAGAGGATCTCCAGGCTCTGTTTACCCCCCAGCGCGCTAAATGGTATAATTTAATTTTTCACCCACTTGTGTCTCGCTACCGCGACCCACAAATTATTTCAAGTGGGTGACTACTCAGTTTTGTTTAATTTCACAGCAAACATTTGCAAATCTACAAACACGATGCATTGAGGCATCATTTTACATCCCTGAGAACAGAACTCATTTTCCAACAACTAAGAGTTTTAGAATGAATATTTCCATGAAACTTACTTACCAATACATTGCAATTTTCTTTAACGTTTCAACCACTTCGAATCATCTTCATCCACTACAAGACGATAATGGCTTGTAGTGGATGAAGATGACAATTGTAAATTCAGGCAAGAAGCACGTGTTTTATAGAGGGGGGGGGGGGGTGAGAAGCGCAGATGTGACACACGTAATATTGTATTTCTGATGTAATTGCTACACAGACAACTGCTGCTGCTGAAAAGACAAACCCGCCAACTGAATGTGTATGTATTATCTGGAAAGAAACAAAAGAGTATAACTTGAAGCGACACAATCAGGCTAAAATCATCAAACAATCAGTATTTTGGCTTTTTAATATGTCCATATGATGTAAACATGCCCATAGACTAGTATTGCAATGCATGTCCGAAATAAGAAATCAGTAATTTCGTCGTTATATCTTAAATGCGCAACACAATTTTTTTTTAACTTTTGCAGGTTTATTCTATGGACATCATATGGTCATATTAAAAAGCCAAAATAAAAATACTGATTTTTTTGTGATTTTAGCTTGATGTTGTCATTTTTAACATGTGAAAGTAGATCGAACGAGTCCTGTAATATAATATACTGATCTCTGATAATATCTTGATTACAGGTTTTACTGGTGAACTGGTGAATATAGTGAACATAGTTATATTGTATTAACTCGTGTTAAGAAGCATGAGAAGTATGACGGTGTACTACACTGGCATGCTAATAACTTAAATGAGGATGTGACCCCATGACTTTGTTGGCTCTTTCCTGTATAATAATTGGAATATTCTCACTAGATTGAAGTGATTTGCTATATTACCACCACGAATGATGGCGTCACATGCAAATTACTCATGTTTCATTAAAATAGAACAAGCACAATGACAGAACCGGTAAAATCATGAAATATTTACGATGGCTGAATTAGGACCATGCCATTTTATATTTTCATTTGTTTTATTTCGAGGCCACGAAATAGTATATCCTGTGCACGAAATAAAACAAATGAAAACAAATCTTGGTCGTAATCCAGTCACCGTATATATTAGCTAAACTATATATAATTGTGTAAGTTACATCTATGAAACTGCATAAACAACATTATCAAGCCGATTTATTAGTTTATGTAGATATCCGAACAACTATATGTTGAGTTGAATGCTGCGTTATATTTGGTTCATTTTATTCAAGAGCTTTTTTTGCTCAAACAAGGAGATCGTAATCCTGGAATTGGAGGCCCACATAAATAAAATTACGAGTAAAGCAAACTACACTTTCGGTTTCCCCTTAAATTAACGGACACTTCCTTATTTATCCCTGGTCAGATCATCCTTAGAATACTCGGCAGCAGATGGGGACTCGTTTAGACAAAAATACATTGACAATTTTGAAAAAAAAAATCAAAGATCATCAACAAGAGTTGTCACCCAAAATTATACACAAACGTTTAGCCAGTGTGAAATCTCACATTCAGAACCTGGGCTGGTCTGACTTGAAAACAAGACAAACAAATAGTCTAGACGTTCATGTATGAATAAAATTGTAAATGCAATTTAAATTCCTATCAAAAATCCCAGCAGACAAAAGAACATGTGGTGGGCACAATCGGGCCTATGAAACACATCAGAGCTAACACCACACCGGGACAAAATTATTTTTGGCATCGAATTTTTCCTGATTGGAATTATCTTCCGGCATCTGCCATAGAATAAAAAAACTGTGGCAGCGTTCAAGGGTCAGCTGGTCGACTAGGCCTGCCAGCCTCTTTTGACCCTCCAGCCTGATACTCCACAGTGGAGGACGGCTGGAGTAACAACGTCTAAGTCATTTTCACCCATTTGAAGGTGTAGGTTGGAGTAGAAAGACACAACTTCTATTGGATGAAAAATTAAATAAGATAACTCAGCATGTAAAGGGTTAATAAAATAAAAGTTTAACCCTTTAACCGCCGGTGCCGCATATATTCGGGTTTTCAGTTTTTATTAGCACATTAAGTAACACATTTTAAATATGCTAAAGATAAAATTTGACATCAACCAGCAAGATTTAAAAACAGTTGACCTTCATTTTGTCAAATCTGAATAATTTTCACTCACTTGAAGTTGTGGATCGCTGACGCGATCCACAACTTCAAGTCGGTGAACATTCCAATTGAATAATTTGGCGGTTAAAGGGTTAAATTCTAACTCCGCAGTATATGAAACCACGTCATATCGTTCAAATGAAGTCATCGTGTAAATATTAGCTCTTATTCAAATTTAAAATTAGTGTCTCATTTGTACCTTGGTGGATCTTTTTTTTTTGTGGGGGGGGGGGGGTAACTATAGTAACCTGGTCTCGTAGCGACATAAGTTGAATAACAGGATATATTGCTTATTAGAAGCCGCGTACATGTTGATTTCTCTTATCAGCTATTAGTATTAATAAAACACCTGATGGTGTTACCGCGGTTAGTGATTTATCTGCATGGTGATACCGGCATTGTTCGATCATGTCAACATAATGTTGTGTGGATTCATCAACTCTATCGGCCTACCCAGAAAATACGGGGCGTTCACACAATGCTGTTTCAATGTTGGGTCAGAGGCGAAAACGGTGGCCCAACATCGAAAAAACAATGGGTGAATTCAATTCCAGCCTTAAACAATTGAAAAATGGACAAAAAGGAGAAATATTAATACAACGCCACGTTAAACACTGTTAAATAGGCTTACTTATTTAAGGTGTAAAGTCATTTTCGAGCTCTGCTATTTATTATCGACTATAACTATGACTTCCAGTTTAAGCATCATTTTTTTATTCTTTATTGTAATTTTTAAAGTACGCTTATCATACTTAATACCACCAAAAAAACGTCATGTATTTGTAGTACATATAGCTAATATAAGATCAGATCTAAACATTTCCGTGTGTGTAATCATGGTTAAAAAACGTCATTACCATCCATTATTATCCGATTAGGTCTAACAGCTCTGACGTAGGCTGATCAATGGTGCACGTATTGCGGAGCGCCGGAGATTACGTCTGGTCTACGAAGTAGACGTAGGAGGAGACTTAGCACTTAAAGCGCAGAAATACTTTTGTAACGTTTCAAACCTTGGAAACCAAAGGGTTTTTTCAATTTAAAATCATCATAAATGTCTTAGTTAACTCTTTCCAATTCATTTGAATGCATATATTATGGGTCTACGGTCTTTATAAATATGTTTACTCTTACAGTGCGTGGATCGACTTTTGTCGTCAGAATCTGACGTCTACAGACGTCAGATTCTGCCGACTGAAGTCGATCCACGCGCTGTGAGGATAAATGCAAGGAGGCGTGAGTTAATGTGGCTTTGTATTGGGGTACAATTGTCTAATCTGCTACATCATTATTATCACGTAAGCCCAGGAGCTTTAATTAAGACGATATGGCTAATTTAATTAGTCGACAATAAGGTAGACACATGACCCTGGGGTGTGTGATTTGAAACGTGCATCATGAGTAGATTACCCCCCCAAGGCGCTGGAATACATGTATGTTTATGTAAACCAAGAGGCCACAGGCATTTTTAATCATCTTAAATGTCTTAGTTAGCTCTTTCCGCTTCATTTGAATACCCATGTTATGGGTCTATGGCCATTATAAATAGTTTACTCTTTAAGGGCGGGGACCGTCTTTAGACGTCAGAGTTTGGCGTCTAAAGACGTCAGATTATGACGTCTAAAGACGGTCCCCGCACTGGAAAGGATGTTTATCCAGCTTTGGTTGAGGTATACTTTCTTAATGTGATTATCAGATATTTAGGGCGGCATAATGTGTGGATCTCTCCTAGCCGTGTCGTCCGAGGCCGTGGCTTGATGTATTTGCTTTACCCAGGGATACTAGAACAAAGATACAAGTTCTAGTATCCTTGCTCTACCCGAAAATTCAACATGGCGGTGACTGAGAGCGATCTCGACCCGAAGGTCCAGAAAAAATGTCTATAACTTTTTAATGACTGTGTGACCTGTGAGCTGAGGATGCGGGCACGGAACTGAAATGCTACTGATTCTAAAAAAACTAATTCGACCTGATTATTCGACGAGAAGTCTTAGATATTCATACTGTCCAAAGAAATGTCCCATGATTTTGTACGCGGTCAATCTGTGGCTGAAACCTGTTTCATCCACTGGGGCTAGATCTCTCCATGCCGAACAGTAACATATTTCGCATATATTGTAATAAAACAGTACATGTGTAGATGATGCGCAGCAAAAACTATATTTCTTATTAGCTCATGACGTTGTCCGGACGTCGAATAAACGTCAATTGACTATTTGTCGCGCTGGCTTGATTCTAAAATAAACAGTGTTGATTTCAAGACTGATTCGTTCATCAACTTGCTGTTATCTTTTTCACCAGGCATCATTATTTATTCCCCTGTGAGCCAAGTCATTTTCTATTACTGAAATAAATGTTATTTGATAACGAGAGATTTACATCTTATTGAAATGATGCATGGAATTTTCCGATCGGTCTTTATAGATAATTGTATCATTTGCATAGGGTAACCATTTTCCATTAAATTGGTGATATCAGCTTACACTGGTCACTACTCACTAGCATAAAAACACACTTTTCTATCCTGCTCGATTCTGGAGAATCCCATCAAACACAAAACATTTACATAACATTTGTACAACGTACGAAGGCCCAACGTCTTCGACATTCGTTCAGCATTGTACAAATGATATACAAATATTGTCTGTTTACTGGGATGTAATAGATTATGCACGACACCAAGAGCGTATTTTTTCAACAGTTTTATAATTCACACAGGACTGTCTGAGATTTCACAGAACTAATGATTCACGCCAAGTTTAGCGTGACATCTCATCTGGTGCTTATATCTGTAAATGCGAAAATCATATCGATGACCATTATCATAACATGCCGAATTTTAGGTGGCCTCGTCATCTCCTAAAAAAAATGAAATGAATCGGGCTTTAGGCCACCTTTGTGCACATATAGGCTAAACTGGGCCAGGAGAACCTCCTGAGGATGGTGAGATGATTGAGATGACACTGTCCTCCAGACACAGGATTCGAAATTCGAGCCCTGGCGGTCTGAGGCCGAGCACGCTACCTCTCGGTCACGGAGGCTCCCCACAATACTAACTTTCACACGTGGATGGGGAAGAAACAATTTTGTTTCTTTCAAACCGCCGAGACCGGGAACCGAACCCCGGACTCTGGCGTGAAAGGCGGCGGTGCTAACCACTACCCTAGGGCCCCCGCCCTCGTCATCTCCTGGACTCTGCAAGGTGTAAATTATTAACCCTTAAAGCGCGGAAATAGTTTTAGATAGGCCTACATCAAGATTTTGAAATTAATCAATTTGAAATCATCATAAATGGCTTAGTCAGGTCTTCCCGCTTGATTTGAATACCTATGTTATGTGTCTACGGCCATTATAAATAGTTTACTCAGGGGGGTCGACTGTAGACGTCGATTCAGATTCAGGCGCTTTAAGGGTTAAAGAAATGAAAGAACCACCAGGTACAATACACCAGAGCTGCGCTGGCTCTACATTGGGCCAGCGCCGCAGACCGTGCCCCAATGTCGAGACAACGCAATACCTCCTGACTACATTTGTCCAGCATCAAGCCGACACAGATACGATAAGTAATGTCTCCGGGTTGCTGGGGGGTCGTGAATAAACACAGGTGTGTATGAATATGATTACAATGATTAGCACATGTAAGATGGTGACATGGCTCCTCGTGCAAAGTAATATGTTACATTTTTTTATTAGCTTGGCATTGGGACCAAAATGACAAACATATCGTACAAGATTGAGAGTAGTTTTGGGTCACTTTTGTGAACACATATTTGTGCACATATATGCTAAACTGTGCCAGAAGAACCTCCAGAGTGAGATACTGTATATCACATGACAATTCCCTTCAGACACTGGCTACGAAGCTCAAACACTGGCGGTCTGAGGCCGAAAACGCTACTCCTCGTTTACAGAGGCTCCCCAAATATTGATTTTTCCACGATCAGACGGAGAAGGAAGGTTTCTGTGAGTCTACGGCTGGTGTCAAACCAACATTGGGTCAACGCCCAGTGTTTTCTGTAATCCCCCGTAAGGATCTGCTTCATATCTTGTTAATATATGGCACATTTTGGTAGTCGGCAACCAGACAGACCAATATCCGAGATTCATGTCTGAGGAAAACAGATTTATCCAAAAGAAAATTCCAATAAACGAGCATCATGTGCGGTAACCGTTTGATCATCAACCACGACACGCTGGGCATGTTGATCCTATGTTGGCTCAATGTTCCAGACGGTGGCTCACCATAAATCCAACATAATGTGATGAACGTCTGCGCTATAAGGAGCGGCATCAGCATCTGATACGTTATTCATCTGATATGCCGGGGTTGCTTCGCTGTTGCTCGGCTTAAGTTATTTATTCGGATATGGAATATCTGGCAGCTTGTGTAATAAATACAGTATCACAGAACAATTTGATTGAGACACATTATCGAATAAGAGTAGGATCCGGTAATACAACCTAGCTGGGCGGGAATTGATTAATGATCAACTGCTGATATCCAAGGTCCTGTTATTAGTTATACATTAGTCATACATTCTGCTGACACAGTTACGGCTAATATTCATTGCAATTGCAAAAAAAAGACTAAATAGCATTCCAAATAATAATATGCTTACATGCTGGACTACTATATACTTGTTGGCTGGTGCTGGATCTGTGTCACAGTCTATGGCCCAGCATTAACCCTCTATTGTCTGTGGCATTTGCAATAATATTTTAAGCCTTACTTATAAATAATAGTCTGGTCGAAAGTTCGCAAAATAAAATTCCTGTAGGCATTTTAGGGTAAAAGGGTTTTGAAACTTTTCATAACCTAATTTGGGTGTCTTAAATTTAAAGAAATGTTTGCCAAGCTGTGTTTTGCATCTTTGAGCCCTGAAAATCGCAAGTTAAAATAACAAGTGTTTTCTATGTAAAAATACAAGATTTACGCTCTGTGTATGCAAATAAGCATATTAAATCACATTCTATAATAAATTAGTCACGTTGAGGATATAAAACAGATATTTGTTTAAACTAACTCTTCGGTTACTAAAAGCGAAATTTATTTTAAACACACATTTTATTATTAAATAGAGTAGGTCTCTGCTTTTTTAACATTCACATTTCACATGTGTAATAAATTATTATCATTTTTATGGTGTAGGTTGTAGATTTTTATTCAACACTTCGAGCCATATAATCCAAATATTATCCTTCTATTCATTGATGAGAATAAAGACAAGGTAATCGGTTAAAACAAAGAGCATATGAGATTGATAAAAAAATCGTTAGATCTTTATTAGATCACTTGATTGTGAAATCAGGATTTCTTTTTTAACCTAATTTGGGTGTCCCTATTTAAAAAATAGTGTTTGCCCAGCTCTATTTTGACCCTAAAAGTCATCCCTAAAAGTAAAAGAAAATAACCACCGTTTTTATGTGATACAGAAACATGTATGCGTGTTACTTACAAATAGGTATATACAATGATATATTTTATGAGATTTTATCATCTAACACCCCGCGATAACGTATTATATTTCGAATTATTCGAAATGTACAATGTCATGTGTAATATAATATTATCAATATTGTAGATAAAAGGTTCTCATGCGACACTTCCTAAATCTATATTTAGAAAAAAACACAAGATACATGTATTAGGTCAAATGAGGAGCAGATATACAACATTGGAAATTATTTGATAACTCTTCATTAAATTACTTAATAAGTGACATTATAGGGTTCCATGCAAGAACTTGTCAACTCATGCTTTTGTAAAACTAAAACAGAAACAAGTATTCTATGTGTTTTTTTATGTTCTGGACAGACTGCATCTGTTCCAATCAATACTAGACCATTACTCAGAGCGCAGCACTTGATTTGTTAGCGCACATCACTTCATTGCTGAAGATGGGGAAGTGACGTTGCTTATTATCCGCTTACACATTCTTATACTAGCACGGGTAGCCTAAGTCAGCCAAGAAACCACAGTAATTTTTTCAATATGACATGATCTCGGATAATGAGCCGAATGGACAGGATTGAAATGTGGCGTTATTGAGATCACTGCGCAGCAAAAACGATGCGTTGGCCCAACGCTGGGCCAACATTAACGCAAAATAGGGCTAAGAAATCGTGTTTACCCATAGCGATGTTTATGGAAATCTATTCTTGTTGCAATATGGTACTGCTCACCATATTAGGCTGAACATCAGCATATCGTAACAAGAATAGCCTCCATAAGCAGCGCTACGGGTGCCAGTGATAGAGATGGTCATCCAGGTGGCGTGGACAGCATGACGTTATTAAGAAGGCGGACGGGGTAAAAAGTGTAGTTATTGAAATGGACTCCCTGCTGAGAAGGCCAAGATGGAGGAAGATAGGCGCTATGAGATACATGTATGACGCCTTAAGAATGCCACAATGAGTAATCGATTTCCTAACATGCAATATGTGGCAATGACATCCTGCTTGGGTAGTATCCCAGCCAGCGCAAAATATTTGTACCATGTTGGACCAACGGCGAAGACGTTGGGCCGACGCTTTACAAATGTTATACAAACATACTTTGCTGGGATGGTATCACTGGAAATTTAAAGCTTCCCTCTAGCTGGAAGCAAAACAAAAGCTAATCTGTGTAAGATTGATGGAATTTTTCGAAGCTAAACGGCGTCGATATGCTAAATAAATTTACACGTGGTTGTACAAAATCAGACGAGATGAACAGTGTACCTTGGTGATGGGCGAAGAATATTTGTTGGGCACAACACATGCATCAGATTCAAATGATTAAATATAATCGCCGCGAATTGCCTGAGATATACAACCAAGATTGGCACAAAATTGGCACAATGCCCTACTCACTATCAACAATTCTTTTTTTTAAATGATTATTTTATAAACATGATGATGCATATGGTAACCAAAACTTTAGAATAGGTCACACCAGTGTACTTGTTTGATTGATTGGCTGATTGATTGGCTGATTGATTGGCTGATTGACTGGCTGATTGACTGGCTGATTGACTGGCTGATTGACTGGCTGATTGACTGGCTGACTGACTGGCTGACTGACTGGCTGATTGAATGGCTGATTGACTGGTTGATTGACTGGCTGATTGACTGGCTGATTGACTGGCTGATTGACTGGCTGATTGACTGGCTGATTGACTGCCAGTCAATCTGATTGATTGGCTGATTGATTGGCTGATTGATTGGCTGATTGATTGGCTGATTGATTGGCTGATTGATTGGCTGATTGACTGGCTGATTGACTGGCTGATTGACTGGCTGATTGACTGGCTGATTGACTGGCTGATTGACTGGCTGATTGACTGGCTGATTGACTGGCTGATTGACTGGCTGATTGACTGGCTGATTGACTGGCTGATTGACTGGCTGATTGACTGGCTGATTGACTGGCTGATTGACCGACTGATTGACTGGCTGATTGACTGACTGATTGACTGGCTGATTGACTGGCTGATTGACTGGCTGATTGACTGGCTGATTGACTGGCTGATTGACTGGCTGATTGACTGGCTGATTAACTGGCTGATCGACTGGCTGATTGACTGGCTGATTGATTGGCTGATAGATTGGCTGATCGATTGGCTGATTGATTGGCTGATTGATTGTCTGATTAATTGGCTGATTGATTGGCTGATTGATTGGCTGATTGATTGGCTGATTGATTGGCTGATTGATTTGCTGATTGATTGGCTGATTGAATGATTGATTGATTGATTGATTGATTGCTTGATTGATTGATTGATTGATTGATTTATTGTTGATTGATTGATTGATTGATTGATTGATTGATTGATTGATTGATTGATTGATTGATTAATTGATTGATTGATTGATTGATTGATTGATTGATTGATTGATTGATTGATTGATTGATCATACGCTGACCAAATTAGGCCTGTATGCTACATACATTATAGGGTCAAGTTCTTGTAACATGAGTAGGGTTATTAGTTGATGCTGTTTGAAGGGGAATACACCGACAGACAATCATGATTACTCTGTGAGATTGGTTATGCCATCGCCTCAAGCTGATGAATGTTATATTCTACCATGACCCGGCATCACTGGAATTAGAGGTGACAAAAACACTCCTCAGGCTACATCCAGCCGTAGCGTAGTTATTTATACATGCGATAACTGACGGTATACTGTCATGTATAACAGTCCAGCAGCATGATGGGGTCAACCTTTCAAAAATACCCCAAGTAATCTTATTGCTGATTATGGTAGAGGAGATGTGTAGAATCATTATCTGAATGATACCAAGGTGGCATCACTAAGTATTTTAGTTATTCAAGATGGCCTCCAAGATGGCCGCTGGCATGTAGTCATACTCGGGCATTGTGTAAATTCGTTAATTTTAGCTAAATTTTCGGACCTCCATAGTTTGAATTTCGAAACCTGTGTCTGGAGGGCAGTGTCATCTCACTCATCTCACCATTATCAGGAGGTTCCTCTGGCCCAATTTAGCCTGTATTTGCTCAAAAGTGGCCTAAAGCCCGATTAACTTCATTCCATTTGCATTTGCATGTAAGTGACATAATTATTATCATTGCTTGCCAACAGTACTTTTTTTTAGGAGGGTGTGTCGATTTCTTCTGTTGAGTGAATCATTTATTTTTGTCACAAATTTTATAAACAACACAGGTAAATCGATGTACGTATAGGTATATCAATGACAATGCCAAATATTTGCTAAAAGAGTCTAGTCTTTAGATATGATATGCACATGTGCGTGTGAATAAAATTGAGACTCCCGTGGTACAATTAGGCATTTGTAATTCCCAATATGTTGCACTTGCTGTCCATATCCATCTCAGAAATTACATGCGATTATGTCTATCAGGATTTCTAAGATACCTGATCAATAAATTGCATATATTGTGAAGAATAGGTTTATAATCTCCGCATGGAATGGTCATGGAAACTCACCACCAATCTTATCAATTTTGTAAACAGGCATATCAGCCGTGGCACTGCAAGTGGTAACATTCTCTAGATCTTAATATGCACACCATAGACACAGAACTGTCTACGTAACATGATAGCATGCCTTCTGTTTGTTGAGATACCAGCGTGAAAAGCAGTATAACCAGGTATATTGTGATGACATCCAACATCTTATTTTTCACGTGAAAGCTTGAGCGTCATATATTCTTTGCGTGTTTGAGTCACAATCTTACTTTTTGACATAACGAAACAAGCGCAGTCATAACTATATGTCAGTAATACATATTTAGTGACATATATATTTATATAAACTTACAATAACACATTGTTATGTTATTGTAAATAAGAAGATTAGAAAATAGAGTTTTGTTTTGGCAATCATTTTCATTGTTTCCATTATAATTAAATACACCACGACATGTTAAAAACGGTATAAATGAGCCTTCCAAAATTGCTTGGAAAGAGTTATTGATAATATTATTGTGCCAGTGGTTCAACAGTTCAATTTCTTTCACGCTCATGCGCTATTTGTAATGGTAAATGGCGTCAAGGTAACTGTAAACAACAATCATATCAAGTATGGTCTCCATATTCCGACCTGACGCAGTCGGAGATCGTTACATAACTGATTAGATTAGTTGGTTAATGTATGACCACCATTAATAAATTATAATGAATTAATTATGAATTATGCATTACTAAATTGTTAATTGTAAATTAATCAATAATAAGTGTGTTCCGAATTGAGATTGTAGATTAGTGAGATTATGTGAGCTTTGTTTTTGTTCTAAAAAAGTGCTAAACATTTTATTAATTGTATGGGAGTGGTCTCATACGATTTAGTGATCAGCAATATAGTTTTATTGGTGTATCACAATTTTAATTTGAGCTAAAATTGACGAGCTTGCACAATATATTAAATCTCACTATGTGCCGGCGGCCATCTTGGACACCATCTTGAATATATAAAAACACAAATCAATTTACCCATAAATAAGCGCGCCATTGCAATAGCTTTTGTAGTGTACTAGTATCAATCTATGACTATTAATAATGAATTATTTTTCATAAATGGTAATCTTGTCTAAATAAGACATTAGGCCTACACATGTTCGCCAAGAAAACTTCTCGGACTAAAAGGGTTAAATATTCAGCAAAGTTATTTTGGAGAAGTCTAAGTGGACTCACTGTCACCAAATTATTTTAAATGGTGTATTACACACGAAAATTTAACTAAAATTAATTAGTTTTCATTTTCAAAAGTATGACTATACGCTGGTGGCCATCTTGAACGTCATCCCGAATAACTAAAAAATGCTCAATGCTGCAAAATAATCTTGCCATCATTAGGTTTCTGATCCTACACATCTCCCCTACCATAATCAGCAATAACCTTGTTTAGGGTATTTTTACAAGGTCTAATAAAACATGCGTACTAGGCGTTTCGTCAATAACCCCTCACAGCGCCATTTTCACCTCATAAACATAAAAATGTGGTCGCTATTTGACTCTAAAGAACGTGATGCGTTTCTTTTCACAAAACTAATATTTCTGTGGCATCTAACATCGGTGTTACGAAAACATCTTGTGTGTCTAGTCGTGTTCGTGATGCATAGCCTATACCGTGTGTGTGCGAGGTAGTTTGAAATTCTAGAATATTGTATTTGTTTTGGCTGCACTGATCTTGAATGTCTTATTTATATAGAGGCTTGGCATGCTGCAACCCAGGATATAAAATCTGAGGAATACAGCGGCTTTGACCAAAGTATTATATTTTGACAGCATAAAGGGAATTCGTTGCGTATTACTGTGTTATTGATGAAAGGAAGTGCATGTTATGTGATGATATTAAGAATGAATATCACTTTATTTGTATTTGCCAATTATATGAACAAGTGAGAGAGGTACATGCCTGGATATTACTATAAAAGACCAAATATGCATAAGTTTATATAGCTCGTGTCAAATGACGATATTAAAACTGTATGTAACCTGGGAAAGTTGTATTTAAGATATTTGCAATTCGAAGTCTCCTAAGGCTGTCTTAATTTAGAATCTTCGAGTTTCAAATGGGTTTTGTGACAATGTTTTGTACTGTTCTGTGTTTGCTTATGTATATATATATTGCTTGATATATTACTTACTATTGTCCTCAACGACATGAGCCTGTCTGAGGGAAGTTTATGCATTTCTCTAAATATACAGCAAGTCGCAGGAGTCTATCAAGGGATGTCTATAATGCCTCTCTTCATATCAATCCCACTTTATATACAGCAAGTCGCAGGAGTCTATCAAGGGATTTCTATAATGCCTCTCTTCATCTCAATCTGACTTTATATACAGCAAGTCGCAGGAGTCTATCAAGGGGATGTATATAATGCCTCTCTTCATCTCAATCCCACTTTATATACAGCAAGTCGCAGGAGTCTATCAAGGGGATGTCTATAATGCCTCTCTTCATCTCAATCTGACTTTATATACAGCAAGTCGCAGGAGTCTATCAAGGGGATGTATATAATGCTTCTCTCCATCTCAATCCCACTTTATATACAGCAAGTCGCAGGAGTCTATCAAGGGGATGTCTATAATGCCTCTCTTCATCTCCATCTGACTTTATATACAGCAAGTCACAGGAGTATATCAAGGGGATGTCTATAATGCCTCTCTTCATCTCAATCTGACTTTATATACAGAAAGTCACAGGAGTCTATCAAGGGGATGTCTATAATGCCTCTCTCCATCTCAATCCCACTTTATATACAGCAAGTCGCAGGAGTCTATCAAGGGGATGTCTATAATGCCTCTCTTCATCTCAATCTGACTTTATATACAGAAAGTCACAGGAGTCTATCAAGGGGATGTATATAATGCCTCTCTCCATCTCAATCCCACTTTATATACAGCAAGTCGCAGGAGTCTATCAAGGGGATGTCTATAATGCCTCTCTTCATCTCCATCTGACTTTATATACAGCAAGTCGCAGGAGTCTATCAAGGGGATGTCTATAATGCCTCTCTTCATCTCAATCTGACTTTATATGCAGAAAGTCACAGGAGTCTATCAAGGAGATTTCTATAATGCCTCTCTTCATCTCAATCTGACTTTATATACAGCAAGTCGCAGGAGTCTATCAAGGGGATGTCTATAATGCCTCTCTTCATCTCAATCTGACTTTATATACAGCAAGTCGCAGGAGTCTATCAAGGGGATGTCTATAATGCCTCTCTTCATCTCAATCTGACTTTATATACAGAAAGTCACAGGAGTCTATCAAGGGGATGTATATAATGCCTCTCTCCATCTCAATCCCACTTTATATACAGCAAGTCGCAGGAGTCTATCAAGGGGATTCCTATAATGCCTCTCTTCATCTCCATCTGACTTTATATACAGCAAGTCACAGGAGTCTATCAAGGGGATGTCTATAATGCCTCTCTTCATCTCAATCTGACTTTATATACAGAAAGTCACAGGAGTCTATCAAGGGGATGTCTATAATGCCTCTCTTCATCTCCATCTGACTTTATATACAGAAAGTCACAGGAGTCTATCAAGGGGATGTCTATAATGCCTCTCTTCATCTCCATCTGACTTTATATACAGAAAGTCACAGGAGTCTATCAAGGGGATGTCTATAATGCCTCTCTTCATCTCAATCTGACTTTATATACAGAAAGTCACAGGAGTCTATCAAGGGGATGTCTATAATGCCTCTCTCCATCTCCATCTGACTTTATATACAGAAAGTCACAGGAGTCTATCAAGGGGATGTCTATAATGCCTCTCTTCATCTCAATCCCACTTTATATACAGCAAGTCGCAGGAGTCTATCAAGGGGATGTCTATAATGCCTCTCTTCATCTCAATCCGACTTTGGTGATTACATTATTTATATATGGCTGACAGTGTGATCAGTCTTGCTTATTTATTACTCTTCTAGTCAACTTCTTCCACACAATATTTCAATCGGGGTACACTAGCGCGGTACACCAAACTACGGCAATATAACATTAGGTGGTCCACTTCCTCTTCTGTCTTGATAACATTACTGTAGAAAATAGTTTAAAAATATCTAGAACAAAACCGAGTGTTTTTTGTATACAATATTTTATTTTTCAATTGAAACACTTACAATAAAATATTACAAATTATTGTCCTTTGTTGACCGGAGTGTTTTGAAACATTACCCCATATTCAACTTGTTATTGTATTATTTAGAAAGTTTAGTTTCATTTAAAAAAAATACAACAGTAACACACTATCATTTTGAAATAGTATCGATATAAATTGTACATTTTTACCTGATTAATTTAATTTAACTAAGTCACAACGATAAATTGATGGCAAAGGTGCATCATGATATTACATTTATTGTGTATTGTTCAGGATTTGTCATGTTCATCTAGTTAATTTACAATTTGGTTTTAATTGAAACATTTGCTTGTGTATATTTTAATTTGCAAACATATAAATATTGGGCAAATAAGCATACAATGGTTTACCGGATATAGGCCTACTGAAGGTTAAACAAATACACATTGACATACATGTAGGTGATCATAACAAACTTATTGTCGAAATGTCCTGGTTAAAGATGTTTCCAGTGTTTATTCTGTGCTATCATGCTTTCTCAATTACGACTTCATTGCCTTTTTAAACACATAAATGTACTACGAAAAATGCATACAATTAACGAGGGTACCCGATGTAGCCTTTACTTCTGATCTACTATAGCTGGTACAACATTCTAGTATGACGTTGTATATACACAGCATATAATTTATATTCATGTAAACGTTTTAAAAATTGTGAAGATAATTAGGTAGTTCTGCTGTCATATTTTATCAGAAATCACAAAGCAGTAACTGTTCACTTTAAAGTAAGCAGTTACTGCCTCTCTTTCCAGAGCAGCATGGAAATGTATGGATGAATTATCTGTACTGTTATTAATAGCTAGGATGTGAATGGTGGATCCAGGTGAATGACTTGGGTGTTAATTCTGATAAATGATGATCAAAGATCACATGCGCTGCTCACTAACGTAATGACTATGACACGGTGTCACTGTCAGTGTCGATGTCACTGCGCTCCCGAAGCCGTCACATTCTGAAGATTATAAATGACGCTACCATTTCACTGGCTCCACCGCGAGCCACAACTCCGAGTGCGTTAATAGACGTCATAGATCCAGACGTCTAAAGACGATCCCCACACCCAGACTGGCCAAAGAATTAAATAATTTATACTGGTCGTAGAGCCATATCATAGGTATTCAAATGAAGTGGAAAGAGCTCGCTAAGACGTTTATGATGATTGCAAATTGAAAAAAAAACCCACTTTGGTCTCTATGGCTTATACTAACATGTGTTAGCGTTATAAGGGTTAAAAAAGTACACTATGTGCAAGTTTAATCAGAAGATATGACAATCCAGTAAATATAAGGCTATTTTTTCTTCAAAATGTCTTGTTTGTAAGACAAATAAAAAAGCTGACAACGTCCATTGACGCGATTAGCACTTTAAGGGTCAACCCTTTACCCTCCCTCGTGGCATAAATGCATCACATTACATTTTTTAAACAAAAATATTGAATATTTTTATAATCCATCTAATTAAAATCGCTTTGAGATCTCATTTGAGATGTCGTCACGTTTATACTTGGTTAATTTGATACAATTTATCTTTGATAAAATATTCAATTTTCATAAACTTGACATTGTGTCTCGCTACCACCTATTTGTTAAGTTAAAAAAAAAACATTGCACATGTTGATGTTGAAACACACATTTTATTCTCGATAACAGGTATTTAATCAGCTAATAAAAGAATATTATATTCGTGCTTAGCACTTAGACGGTTTTACCCCTTTCAGTGCGGGGACCGTCATCAGACGTCAGAATCTGACGTCTGTACACGTCAGATTAAAGCGTCTAAAGAAGATCCCCTCGCTCAAAAAAAAAAAATATATATATATATATAATAGTCTAGCCGTAGAACATAACATATGTATTGAAATGAAGCGGAAAAAGCTAGCTAAGATATTTATGATGATTTCAAATTGAAAAAAACACATTTGGTCTCTGTGGTTTATACAATAAAAATAAATGAAAATAAGAGCTCGTAAATAACTGGTGCTAGGAAGGTATCCATCCATTTATTGCTTCTCAAGAGAGCCAAAAGGACAAGTAACCTGGATGAATGGAGATTAAATTCCAGATGGGATGGCAGTTTTTTTCAGTGAGCGCAGTGGATTCATGTGTGAATGGAATATTGTGTCATTCTTTCTGGAGTCATCATGGACGCAATGTTTTCATGGTAGAGAACATCAGGCAAAACATTAAGGCGAATCCGATATCAACTCGCTGAATTGAGACAATGAGCTAATTATTAAATGCTAACAAGATAATGTTTAATATTGCAATATACCGAATTATGTTATAGTTAAATTATAGTGCCGTGCAATGGCGAAAAACAGTAATTATTTACTTTTCAATTGCTTGCATATGCTGATGTTTGACTTTTTATGGATGACATGTAATAAATCATATGAAACCTGGGTCCGGTTTCCCCAGCTGGCTCAGCTACGTCGTCCTGAACTTAAGTCTTTACCCGCCGGTGCCGCATATATTCGGGTTTTTCATTTTTTATCATCACATTAAATACCACCTTTTAAACATGTTAAAGATAAAATGTGACAGCAATAAGCAATATTTGAAAACAGCTGACCTCCATTTTGTCAAATCTGAATAATTTTCACTAACTTGAAGTTGTGGATCGCGTCAGCAAAACACAACTTCAAGAGAGTGAAAATTCAGATTGTATAATTTGTCGGTTACAGGTTTAAGTCTGGCTTGAGCTTATTATTGGATGAAACAGGATCACGTGTTGATACTTAAGACAACATTTCCATTTAAGTCAGTTGTTGAAACTGCGGGGTCAGATACCATAATTATAAAAAGGTTAATTTTGAACATAATATCATCATCAACATAATCGGAAACGCATTGTCATCTAAATAATAATGAATGTGAAATGTAGTTACATCCACATTATCTTCGTAAAAAGAGATCACAATTTAACTTTTCTGCAGTGCAAATGCAAATAACAGTAACTGCTCACTTTTTGAGGAAGCAGTTAGTGCTGTTTGCATTTGCACAACGCCATATGCAGAAATGTCATGCCAAGACCTTTTTTAATTTTTAATTTCACAATTGGCAATCGTAGTCGGATTGAGAAGGGATTATTAATCAGGTTAATCGAGACATCTTCCCTTGGTAAAGGATACTTATTGGACAATTTCTTCTGGTTTACTTCATTATTCTGATCACGCTGTCTGTGTGGAGTATGGACTGTGTCCCTCGCGTGATGGCCGTGCTCTCTGAACGTGCCTCAAATATCACCACCTGTCAGACAGATCAGCAAATATGAGACGTTCTACCAATGCTTGTTCAAAATTGGGTCAGCGTCGTAGTTGGTGGGCCAGCAATAAACAAACATTTGGCCTGTGACTCCAATATACAATAGTTTTATTTATAATATCTGTTAATGAACAGACATGTAGAAATTTTACTAGGCTGTTTACTGGTCTGCGATATCGTTTGACAATTTAATAATAAAATTATTAGCCTTAAGGTTATAGAAATGCGTTACATTTATAGTTTGATTAGTTTAATGCTAACAGTAGGATAATTACGCAACAAAGAATGTAAATGCTAATGTTTATATTTTGGTTAGTGCCGTTTAATAATAAGTATATGTATCGATCCATCATATTATAATTATATATTGTTTTTGTATCTGTATCACATATATGTATTGGTCAAAAGCTGAATTAAAATAAAATAAAAGTAAAAAAAAATAAAAAAAAATTCTGTACATATTTAAACTTTAATTTCTACCAATTACATACTATCATCCCTGTGCAATATCATTTATTTATATTGACTGTACGTTATGCCTATTTCTCGTATTTGAGTCCTTCATACCCCAATGATCTAATACTGGAAATAACAATAACATGACTTAAACAATTAAAATGAGCCAAACGGCCCGACATCACTCATTTCTACTCCACATTACAGTGGATGATTTAACATGGATAAGCCTACATCCATTGATGTGATACCTTTGATCAGTGGTTTTACTTTTTCCAATGAAGTATACATTTAATTCTCACAGATGCGTTATTTTAAAGAACACTATTATTAGTTATCCAGCTGTTTAGGCGTGTGTAGGTCTGATCGGCATTAGTTTAACATTGCACGACAGACGTTACTTCAATGGTCATGTTTGTTTTCAGACCTGGAGATTGCAATTTCCAAATTATATTAGTATTATTCTCTCAGACCAAAGGTTGACCAAGTGTTGGTTTTATATTGGACAGCATCGCAGGGGCTGGTCGTATCCTCGGAAAGTCTGCCGAATGCAACTTGTAGATTAGAAGCCAGTTCCTTTAAATCGATGCACCTTCCAGTCGACAGGAAGTGGGTACTTCTTTGGAATGTAGAATACTGCACTACAAAGACAAAAGCTGCTTACTTGAAAAGTCAGCAGTTTCTACCTTTTGCATTTGCACGACAGAATACGAGCACAGCGGTAGCGAGACACAACTTCAAGTGGGTGACAAATTTAGATAACTTGAAAGAGTTAATAACCATGGATTCCTCACTTTTAACCTCTTAGCCGCTAGTGCCGCGAATATGCAAAAAAAATGATTTCATATGATACACAAGTTATAGATTACTTTTACATTGGCTTTAATTTGAAAACCGAGTGTTTTGAATCTAATCAGCGAATCAAGACCTCGTTTGTAGGCTACAGTCAGCAGATCATTAGACGTCTTCTCACCAGAGCCATGCAGCCCTGGCTACGTCGTAGTCTGTAGTGTTAAACATATATAATAGAAGCTGGTACCCGGCATTACGGGGCCGCCTAACTTCGCCGTATGCCCGGTAAGAGTGACCTCCATTTTATATCCACAGTCAGCTGTGGATATACGTTACTCGCGCCGCCTACCAAAAAACTCGGATACCATGAAATTGAAACGAATATTTCAAGGGCCTATGAAAACTTGCCCATTTTCAGCAGGCGTAAACTTGTGATCTTTTTGAACTATTACATTAAAAATGGGGGTATCTGTATCAGAGCCTTGTGGTGTCATCAGGGTAAACAGGTGGGTGTAAAGTAGACTGTGTACTAGATTCTACAGTGTATGCACAGTGTATTTCGGGAGATGTCGGCGCATTCAAATTATTGTTCTCCCATGTAAACAAAATACTGAACTTTTTAAATATACTAAACAGCTGTAAATGCAAATGTGAAACAAAGCACATGCTCCGATTATTTTCATTTGTGTTCTTATAACAAGGGGATATTTTTTTATAACCACTTTCGGCGCAGGGACCGATTTTACAGGTCAGAATCTAACGTCCATGGACGTCCAGATTCTGACGACTCAAGTCGATCCACGCGCTAAAAGAGTAAAATATTTATAATTGAATTTGTGATGATTTCAAATTGAGAGATTTTTTTAGCGAATTAAGAGTTAGTTTGAGGTTAACAATGATTATGTCAGGATTGTCAGCTCCAAATCAATTACTTTGGCTTTACTTATTATACATGTTATTTCTAAGGAACCGTGTATTACTTCACTGTGTTCCAAATATCAGCTTTTAAAACATAAAATCCTAATGATTTGTATTTTGATGTTTCAGAGATCTGAGTCTGAACAATATCACCCAGCTACCACCACATGTCTTCAAAAGTCTGCCTGAACTTAGAGAGCTGTAAGTGCTATGTTAAGCAAGTCTTATTGAGAATAATAAAACATAATTTCAGCCCTTAAATGTGCCCACGTTGTATAAATAAAATGAGTTGCCCTGGGCCTGAGGACAAAAATATTAGACTCACAGTCTTAGACGCATCACTAAGTGGTTGAAAATTACTTATATTTGCTAAATTCGACAACAAAAATTTGCAAAACCTAAAGTTTAAATTTTTATCTTATTTCCATTAATATTTACTTTGTTTGCTGTTTGATCATGTGTGAAAATACAAATGTGGTAAATTTTTCGTGCGGTAGGCTTCCACTAAAAAAAACACAACACATGTTCAATGAACAAGATGTTCGCACACCTTCTTAATTGAACGAGTGCTATATTTCCCGATAGCGCACGCAAATAAGCACACAATTTAGATATTGTATCATTTTCATGATTTTTGTCACTTGTATGTTGTTATTTTACAGCCGCCTTGCAGGTAATAGACTCTCCAGTCTCCCCGATGATGTGTTCTCTGAACTGGTTCATCTCAGAAGCCTGTAAGTATCAACTCATCAAACAACATTTATTTTTTATCATATACATGTGTTATCATCACTATATAGGGCGTTGTCGCACGATTCACTGACAGGAGCAGGATATTAGTGGTGTCAGCAGCAGGATCTGAACAGACATTCAATCCTTGTCATTTGAGCCCTGCTATTCAAATCTGTATACGTGCAGGTGAATATCAGTGCTTTAACCCTTTCAGGCCTGAATTTACTATTGCAATTTCGTCCACTACTAGCCGCGAATTGCTGTCGCAATTCTGGACTTGCAGTGGACGAAGATGACTTGACGTGGATGACAAATAGAAAAAGGGTATCGTTATATTATGAAAACCGTTTCATGAAAAGTTTCGTTCTAAAACCCGTATGTGTGGGAAATAAAGTCATTATTCAGAGATGCGAAATGATGCTTTGGGGCATCGTGATAGTTTAACTGGTTAAAAGCTAGCTTCTGATAATAATAGTAATGACATGTGATTGGTTAGGCAATGCGTTCATTTGAGGCCATCGTTGTACACCTTGATCCCTGCCCGGATCATTTGAACCATTAGCTACTCCTCTGAATCCACCGATCCGGGTGGGGCCCAAATGAACCTACTATGGCCTCAAATAAACACACCACCCTCTCCATGACACTATTGTTATATTGTATTTCTATGTTTGTATCTGACCTGCGTTTTCCCTGTTCATAATCACACCAAAAAAGCAAAAGTTTAATGAAAGCCAATTATTAATATGACTTGAGTTATATTGAGTTATATTGTGAAACAACGCCATCATTTTCTATTCGTTGAAAAACAATTATAGCGATTCTCGCAAACACAGGACGTTTAAATTTTGCTGTTTTAAAAAATCATGTGTTGCTTTTTAATGGTTGAGAAAATAAAGTTTTGAAATGCTTAAAGCGTATCTCACACTGAAGAACTTGTCGCATATCGGGTACATAGGGTATGCACCCACCGCGTCGGTAATTATTATTATACTGAACTATTCTCCGGCCAAGTTGACTTATTTGAATTTTCACCCACTTGAAGTGTGTCTCGCCAACGCCACCCACAATTTTAAGTTATTTTACGACAAAAATGCTAATTTTGATCTTTAAGCACTGATTTCATTCCCCGTAACTGTGACTTAGCCTATTAAATAGTATATAAATTACCTTATAAATATGATAAAACTGATGAATAAAGACTATAGTCATGATATATTTTAATTTGAAAGCATTATTCCGCTTCCATATCGTCTGCTGGCAGAGTGTCGATATATACGTCGAATCAGACATTCGCGCGGACCATTACAACAAAGTAAGCAATAAACATAATAAATAATTATGCTATTGACCTCCGATTGTATTGTTTACACGTAATAAACTAACTATCGTACTCATTTTGTTTTGTTGTAAGACATCTCGTGGAAAACAATTTCAAAGAAGTACCAAGCCGAGCGTTACGCAACCTCAGAAATCTCGATCAATTGTAAGTATTAAGGAATCTTCCTGGTATCATTACAGTTATGTATATCCTGTATTTATCATAACCTTTTTATTTCTACCTTTAAGCTAATGTGCATTTTGCTATACATCCATATCTATGTATTGTGTGTGCATTATATTTTGCCAAATCGATACATATTTATGAACAGTAATTTACGATTAACACTGAAAATTGAGGCAAACTTTAATAATAGTATTATACTAAAACTTAAATATCTAACTTTATGTCCCAATATTGTACATTTATATATTTATATATATATTTATTTGGTCCATTGGCATTGAATTGTCATATCTGTTTCTTGTTAAAGAGGCAGACTCGACCTTTTAAACCACTGTCTGTGGAGACAATATTAGGATAACTATAAATTAAAACTGTTATTACTGACGAGCAAAGCCGAAAGTCAGTAGCTGTTTGTTTGAAAAGTAATCAGTCACAGTGTGTCAGCTTTGCAAATTAGGAGAACCGTTTTCAACTATTCATCACCGTTATGTTTTTAGGCGTTTGGGCGCCAACCAGATTTCTGAAGTGCCTGATGATAGCTTCAGCAGCATGAATCTGCTAAGACATCTAGGATTGGAATCGAATCTGTTGGAACACGTCCCAGTTTCTGCTATGAATAAGATACCAAAATTGCAAGCATTGTAATATATTTATCATTGATGCTTAAAAATTACGTAGTTTTTTCATGTAATGTAAAGATACGAATAGGCTTTATGGGTTTTCTCATTTTAAAAATGTCAATTTTAAACACATCACGTCCCGGTAATTTGAACTATGCTTCTCATTTTCATAACTATTCTGGAAAGTATGACTATCTATGTTTACTCTGCATTGTAGAACGTTGGCGATGAACCAGATTGGTGAAATTCCAAGAAATGCATTTGACAATATGACAAATCTGGAAGTTCTGTGAGTGTATTTAAAATATAAAAAGGTCATGTTAATATTATATAAAATGTACAGCTTATAGCAGGAGAATAAGCAGCTCAGTTATATATATATATATATATATATATATATATACATATATATATATATATATATATATATATATATATATTTTACGATAAATCAACGATGAATTACAATTGAAAACGAAATCACCTGCGAGTCACCTGCTGACACTGCCATGAATATATGTATGCGGTGCCAGGAGCACCCATGGTTGACCTCTAGTCGTCTCTGGATAAAATGACGAAGAGATTTGTTGTCAAAAGAATTTCATTATTTTCTGATATTTCAATGCTGTGATATTTCATTGTTCTTGTAGCGAAAGTAATCGTAAGTCAAAGCTCACTTCTTTATGTAGTCCTACTGAAGAACTAATCGTTCAGACGATTTTTATGAAATAAATCCATGGAGTCCTGCTTCATAAGCGACACTGTCTCGACATTAAATCAGCTAAATTAAAGGTCTAGTGATTGCTGGTACAACATGTATATGTCGCTATGTAGCATGTCAAAATGCCGTGTCATGCTCATGTTGATTTTGATTGATTATGATTGATTATATATCCTAGCTGAAGAAATATAAACTGTTTCCATTATTTTTCTTTGCCCGTTATTGAAAAATCAAAGATGGCCGCCACTGATAAGCACAAATCCGCTATATTGTCACTAATAATGAACATAAAAACACAAAATCTATGTCATGTTTTGTGTCTAATCCATGAGGGAACGGCCAGAATAGCATACATATATTTCGCTGAAAGAAATATAGAAAATACGAAATTGTGGACTAAATTGTATTAAAATACCTATAAAGACGTGCATACATTATAGACGCTACATCCCATCAGGAACTGAATAATAATTTCTGTAGGAGTGTCTCCCAGCAATGAAATGAGATGTTAGCAGCAAAAAAAAGGGACGAACGAAATATTTTGATCGTTTGAGGGGGTAGGGTTACGCAAACGTCTGTCTTTGCTCTGTTTTCACATAACTTATGTGTGCTAAACTCGAATCTGTCGGATAATATTATATGTGTGATGTCCTTCACCTTTAAATAAGCAAAGCAATACATGACCGCCAAACCCCCATCATTTAGATTTTTTTGTTAAATATTATTGCACGATATCTGGTTTCTGCATGGCTCGGATTTGATAAATTTATGTCTCGTGTTTTTCGATCGAAATGACCTATATTTGACTTTCAACTTTAAAATGGTTACCGCCAAAACACTAAGAAAAACGATTTTGATGCATGTAAACTATAATATCATTAAGAGCATTTGCTTAATGAAAATCTAAAAAATATACTACGTGATACGGCAAATTTGATCACAAGTCATTCGAAACTGTGTTTAAGCAGCGTGTATGGTAACATGTCTAGATTTACTTAGCATTTAAACGTCATTATTTTAATAATAAATATGTAAAATGACGTCCATCTTGTATTTCACGATAAAATATAGGTAATACGATGAACAATAAACATCAGAAATGTTTGTTTCGGCCCACAATTTATACAAAATCTATAAATTGAGTAATTCCGTGCCGCAATTAAAAAAATAAATTTAATTTGCATTTTGTTCCTTGTTCATATGGTGATGAATTTCGCGGCCATTTTGGATTTTTCTTTCAAATTTACTCTTACTTACTAAAACTACGGCATATTATCGTCAACATGATTAGCTGTATACATACAGTAGCAGTAAATACAAAAAACACGGATGATGTCCCGAATTTAAATGTCACAAAAAGGTAATTTCGTTCCAAAGACACAATAATTGTTTTTTTTAATTTACAATCTTGCAGAAACCATGAACTGTGTTTTTGTGCGACAAAATTATATAGAAAATATGGGATTGTTTTCAGCATTTCGGTGGCCATTTTGTTTCTTTCTAATTTGAACGTGAAGGTCACGACATGTTATCCCACAGATTTGAATTCAGCGCAAGCGAATTATGTAAAAAACAAGTGGATGAAAAGTATACACTAAAATCCCGAGCAATGTGCCATGTTTCAGATTTCAGCCCAGGCTAAATAGCCATATTTTCATGAAAGGCTGCAATATTCTTTTATTAAAAAATATATATTACAATAATAAATATCAATAACACTCATTTTTAAGCATACACATATCTGGGCTCAGAAAATATAGGCTATATATGGATATGTCCAATGACTATGATTTATTTTGTCGTTTCCTTTGATCGTATTGCCTAGTTTGATTTGTTCATTCTGATTATTTTGAAGAGACGGATTTTTTTACTCTACTGCAATGGGTCATAAATGATGGGAACGGGAATTCAGTTATATGTTATATGGTATATCGCGTGGGCTGATTGGCTAGTCAGAAAATCAATGACAGACCCTTATGCAACCCTCTAATTCTAGACATTTTGAGTGTACCCCCTTGAAAGCGGTCAAAATATAAAATTCGCCCTTATTTTTTACTGGTAACATATCATGTCATGTCTTGGACATATCGAAGCTACAGTAAGTTGATGTTGGGTGAGTGGTGCGGGGAGGGGGGGGGGGAGGGGGTGTACGTTATACATCCCTAAATTGTATGGTGCCCGTTAAAATCACCCAGTGGCATGAATATAAATCACAGTAGCCCTACATGCAATAATTTTGTATGGGGTATTGTCTGGTTACATATGTAGAGCTTATATATGAACTGTCTGTCACTTTAAAAAAAAACGTAGCTCGTGTTTGTGTAGCATTTCTGGTCAAATACATGCCCATTATTGACAATTTTGTCAGCGGTGGCGACTATTTTGAATTATTATATAACCACTGGATAAAAAGAATAGAAATATTTTTTTTGTTGATGTATGGGTTGTATACTAGTGGAAAAAAATCATTCAAAATAAAAATGAACATGACACAGAATTGCACACCAACATATAACAAACTACGGATGACCGGAGCCTCATTGCTTCTGAATTCCAATATCCGACATTTTATATCTTCCATAATTACAGCCATGCTTTCCATGTTTTTATTAATATGTTTTATTCACAGAGAGCTGGATAGAAACAATCTCAGGAGGATTCCATCATCTCTCTCGTCCCTGGTATCACTGCAGCAGCTGTGAGTATTAAGGTTTGGTTGTCTCGGCTACAACTATACATGGGAGCAAAGAGAGCCTAAAGCAAGCTAGAGCCAATGGAGCCTAAATGTAGGCTGGTACCAGGAGAGCGTTAAGTGTAGACCATGCCAGTTAAAACCATAACCCTTAAACCGCTAAGCGCGATTATTGTTTAATTGTTCGATAAAATCACTGATAGTCGCAATGCAATAGATCTTCTCTAATTCAGATGTCTCCTATTTTAAAACAAGACGTGTGAGTGATTTTCACCCACTTAAACTTGTGGGTCGCGGTAGCGAGACACAAATTCAAGTGGGTGAACATTTCATTTCATATATTTATTTCGCGCTTTTAGGGCTAAAATGTATATTATATTAACTTTGCCTCATTACCATCAGAACAGTTAGAGCATCTTACCTCTTGTAATGGAAATGAATGAGAGCTTTTAAGTGTTGTGGGCCCCTGTAAAGCATAAAGGTAGGGGAACGGCAGAATAAACTAATGGTAAACTAAAGCCAGAATAGCTTGAGTTATCCTAGTGTACTCGGATCTCAGTCGTGTCTCTGGGATATTCACTTCCTATCCGAGGTGAATGACTGGATGAGTGTTATGTTACCTTCGTGATAAGTATCTATTTATCATGATTCACCCACGTCACATCCCGTTTACACATTGTTGTCACGTACCTCTCTATATAACTCGATTTGGATTGCAGATAACAGATTCCTTATTCGGTCATATGTTAGTGCAGCTTGGCATACTCATGATAATGCAAACTCTGGCCCAGCACTTAGTATCAAATACTTGGTTGTTTTTATTTTGAGCTTGTCTTGAATTAAAAGGACAACTAATGTATTTGCTTTTTCGTACTGCTAAAGCTAAAATATAAGTGTTATGCGAAACAACTACTCAGCATTCACGTATTATCATGGTAATTTTCAAAACAGTAATTGGAAAAATTTTTGACATTGCGGGGAAATACAACTAGGCCTGAAAATAAACAAATATGAAAAACATTGCACTATCTATTGTTCAATAATGTATCGTTTGCCCTAACCTTGAGTCTGACTAATTTAAAAACAAATATATCTAAAATTCTAAAAACTAGCACAAATGTCACTGCATGGTTTTCCATTTCTGCCATTTAATAATAATAATTGTTATATGATTGTCTCTATCTACTGTTACCTAATGTATAGTTCGCCTGAACGCTAATTTAAATACAAGTAGACCTATAGCTAAAAATGTACAAGCTAGAACAATAATTGTCCCCGGTTTTCTAGTTTTGAAATTTATAAATATACAAATAATAATAGTTTCGATAGTTATACTTTTTTACTGTACACATAGGACGATTAATACATTTGATGCAAAAAGGTACCTCGCATGTTTGTTGAGGATTCTTAAAATATGTAGTAACTTTTTGAAAATTGTTCGCAGGTTTAAATAAAATAATGTACCTAATATACGCTTTGCACCTGAGTGCTACTATTATTAGTAGTATTCCCACTATTATTTATATGATTGCAAATGTATTACTATGCGATAAAATAAAGGTCTGATTGTAAACTTATTAGTGTCATGAATAGCTATATATCTAATCAGTAACAATAGTAAGAATTGCAGCAATAACTATAATTATTGTGTTAAGACGCTGGGAAATCTATAAACTGACAACATAGTATTATTAGTCTCGCCTACACAATTATTCCGGTCTCTATTATTTATTATTCACAATACTGCCGTGTAAAGCCAACAGGCAGTAGCTGTCTAATTGAAAATACACAGTTACAGCCTGTTGACTCTATTTTTCTGTATTTTACGTGACTATGTTTTTTTTTGCAATGTAAAATAGTTGACCCAATATATATTCAGTAAACAGGACGGGGGCCCTGGTGCAGTAGTTAAAGCTGCCTGCTTGGAAAGGCGGAGATCGCGAGATCCAACCCCACTCTACCTTCCAAGTTTCAAAGAAACTGAAATGTTTCGTCCCCGCTCACTCATAAATATTCAATATTGTGGGGAGGCTCCGTGACCGAGAGGTAGCGTGCTCGGCCTCAGACCGCCAGGGCTCAAATTTTGAATCATGTGTCTGGAGGGCAGTGTCACCATCCTCCGGAGGTTCTCCTTGCCTAGTTTAGCTTATATGTGCACAAAGGTGGCATAAAACCTCATTCATTCATTTTTGTCATTCACAACTGTGGGGAATCTATAATAGAATGACCGCAGTTATGGCCACCTAGGCAGTGTTTTTTTATCTTTCAGTCATCTCTCTGGTAACAATATACGTTACGTAAGAGACAACAGCTTTATCCACAACAAGAAGCTTATCACCCTCAGCCTGAACAACAACCCTATTGTCTCGGTGGGAAAATCTGCATTTGCTAATCTGCCACATCTGCAAAAACTGTAAGTAAAGTGCATGTCGCCCCCTTGAATATGTAAGGATGTATCAGCGAGTTTGAAAAGTGGCAGATATATCTTTTCATATCCAAAAATGTCGATGTATATGATCATGGTCAAGTTCCAGGTGTTATGTTCCGGTGTGCTATTGATTTGAAATTGTTAATTCGACACAATGTCTGTAAAATAAAGTTCAGATTTGTATTAGGGTTCATAATTTAGATTATTAATTTAACGAAATGATATCAGTAAAAATGATCCCAGAATCTTGGCAGTGTTTGGTAACTTAATCTATTGATTAAGATTACACATGTCAGTAACAGTGACGCCATAATCCTGGCAGTGACTTCTAACTTGGAATATTAATAGCAACAAACTACCGTCAGTCCAGTAAAACAGAGAGTGACATATTTACTATTAGTGATTCATATTTTACATTAATTTGTCTGAAAATTGAATTCCTGCATCATTATTATTTCTTATTTTAAATTATTTTGGATCGTTTCAGTGGAATGTCTTGTTTACCTGCTCACATGTCTGGAAATAAAAAAGTATAAACACTTATATCTAATCTAATCATGACAATACTACATTCTGGACTGAAAATAGGATCCTCTGGCTCATAAATCAGAGTTAACCTAGGACACATAAGACGTTAACCCATTGCTGGTTTAGTATTGAGCCAGCGTCGCAGATCAACATTATAGTCCAGGAGCACAAATCCGAAAATTTGGTTTTGTTCAACACAAAAAGAAACCAAGGTTTGACTAGCCAGGATAATAGTATGAACATTCTGGAACAACACCAGGTAGTGTGTACAATGAAATAATTTATTGTGGTATCAAAAAACATGATACCACAAGTTGATTGTACACACTACCTGGGGTTGTTCTAGAAGGTTCATACTCCAATCCTATCAACTCAAACATTGGTTACGTTTGGTGTTTAGATAAATCCGTTTTTAAGCGTCTTTCAGGAATTCGCTCCTGAACTATTAATACAGCATTTGTTTAAGGTATTTTGGTTGCAAGGAATCGTGCTGATTGAGCGATAAAAAATGATGAATAATCAAGTAAATACTCGAAATTCCTTTAAGTGCTCTCCTTTTGACAAAATAAGCGTAATCATCTCATCGTCTCAACAAAAATAATAAATCATATGGTGAATAATGAAAATGAAAATAAAAGAAATATTTTGTAACATAACAGTGATCAGTAAACTTCTGAGATAACACATTTAATTTTCTAATTAAATTGAAATGAATTATGTTTTTTTATATAAACATTTAATCAAATAAGTAACTGTGGAGTGTGCAGTCAGTAGGATGGTTGAAAAAAACGCTTTTGGAAGCACTACTTGCCCGGACCATGCTAGTACATTCGTACTCATTCCGCTTTGATGACGTACCGCTGTCATATCTTCCGTATGGCGATCGGTGCCTTCCTGGATCCTTATCCGGGATGTTCTGCGTTGCCACCGGGACCTCCGTGTGAGTTCCTCCTTGACATTGTATGTATCCTTATAAAATCCGCATTGCATCCGTGTTTGTCCATCACGTAATAGAACCATTCTTAAAATGGAACGCGGCTAAGGCCTTCTAGTCCAGTCATTGAAGGCCACAATCATGCGAAGTTTCAACAAAATTATTTCAAAAGGTTTTTTTTAGCTTTTTCGGACTCGTTAGTATGTGTACTTGCCTCTCACAGAAAGTTTACCAAAATTTTCGCTGGGGAAAGTATCGAAAAAGCCATTTATAAAATGGCCGCCATCACCGAATGTGAAATCTTATAATCAGTGCACACGTCTTTCCAGCATGTAATAATAAAGTAATTGGTATCCAAACTTCTGTGTTTTATAAAAAAAATAACACAATTGGAGATGTACATAATGTATTTATCAATGTATTATCCTGTAAAAATTCAAAATGGCCGCCAAATGCGCAAATTCGTGTATTTTTGTGTTGTCCACATTAAGTAGACTGGACGTGGCTGGGGGTAACGTGTCACCGAGAGGGGAATAGAAGCCACTATTATTTTTACATAGCTGGACTACTCAGGGGCCAGAATCCACCTGTTGATCAGGTAATTGCTGCTGCTGCTGCTTAAATATCGTTAATATTTCGTGGGAAAATTGCAAGCTATGCATTTTTGGTAGCTTTGATATCTACAGGCTTTCAGAGGGATGTAAAATATAAAATGTCCGATCGTTAACAAATGCACAAGAGAGCTTTAAGTTGGTATTTTTACCCTTAGTTCCACCTATTTTTCATACTTTTTCATATAATAGTTAAAATACTTTTCTCTCAGCTGATTTTTATATGGTATACATGTTTAGTTATGTTTCAAACATGAGAACTATTGTTGCCTTGAAAGAAACCCATTTGGAATAAAAAATAATGAGCTATGAGGATATATTACATGATTTTTTGGTTAGACGTAAAATGTGCACGCTCGGGAAAATTGACTGTATCTCTCATTTTTGCCGAATGAGTAGTCAAATTTAGAGCTATATCAATATATTTTATATCAATAGAAAGCTACTGGTACATGCCTTCAAATGAATGTAGAATAGTTTGTGTCTAATCATTGATAAATGCACTAGAGAACTTTAAGTTGGTATTTTACCTCTAATTTGAACTATTTTTCATACTTTTTTAGTAAATAGAACAAATACCTTTCTCTTGGCTGATTTTTTGTATGGTGTAAATGCTTAGTATAAATTCAAACATGTTTTAGAACTATAGTTCACTTAAAATGAACCCCTTTGGAATACGAATAATGAGCTATGTGAACATATTACATGCTTTTTTGGTTAGACGTAAAATTTGCTCGCTTTTCTTGTGGCTTGGAAAAATTGACAGAATCTCACATTATTGTCCACAGAGTAGTCAAATTTTGGGCTATATCAATATATGTAATATCAATAGAAAGTTACTGCTACAAGCGTTCACATGAAGGTGAAATATGTTGTGTTCGATCATTGACAAAAGCACAAGAGGGCTTCACGTTGGTATTAATTTTACATATTTGTCATACTATTTCATTAAATAGTCAGCATACTTTTCTCTCTACTGATTTTTGTATGTAATAAATGTTTAGTTCAAACATGTTATAGGGCTATTGTTAAATTAATAAACAAATTTGGAATAACAAATAATGAGGTATTTTAACATATTGCACACTTTTTTGGTGGGATGTAAACTTTGCCTCCTTTCTTCTCGCTTTGGAAAATTTACCGTGCTTCACATTTTTGCCCAACAAGTACCCAAAATTAAAAATGTACCAATATTCTTGATATTAGTTGAAAGTCATTATCAAGGGCTTTAACGTGGATACATAATATTTTATTTCTGTGAAATACAACAAAGCGATAAGCTTATATTTTATTCCTCCATTTGAAACAATTCCAACATTGTTTTATTGAATACCAGCAGGACTCGCGCATGTTAATTTTATATGGTATAAAATTTGCTATTACTTTACATTCTCTGGAGCCATCATCTGAAGGACTTAGCACCGCCACTTCAAAGTGATCTCAGCAACTACAAAAGTGATCTTGGTCACAGAAAAAATGATCTCAGCCACTAGAAAATTATCCAAGCCACTACTAAAATGATCTTGACCACTGAGGAAGTGATCACAGCCACTCGAAGAGTTATCTCAGCCACTCCAAAAATGATCTTGGCCAATAAGTAAGTGATCACATTCACTTTAAAAGTGATCCCAGCCACTACAAAGGTGATCATTGCCACTGGTCACAGCAACTTTAATTGTTATCTCAACCACTACAAAAGTTATATTGGCCACCGAAGAAGTGAACACAGTCACTACTAAGGTGATCCTGGCCACCGAAGAAGTGAGCACAGCAACTTTAAATGTTATCTCAACCACTACAAAAGCTATATAGGCCACCGATGAAGTGAACATAGTCACTACAAAGGTGATATTGGCCACTGAGTGATCACAGTAACTTTAAATGTTATCTCAGCCACTGCCAAAGTAATATTGGCCACCGAAGAAGTGATCACAGTCACTTTAAAAGTTATCTCAGCCACTACAAAGGGGATATTGGCCACTAAAATACTGGTGTCAGTCACTGATAAAGTTATCCAAGCCACTACATATTGATCTTGACCAATGAAAAAGTGAACACAGTGCCTTTAAAGTCATCTCAGCCACTACAAAAGTTATCTTGGCTACTGCAGAAGTGATCACAGCCACTTTAAAAGTTATCACAGCCCCTACAAAGGTGATCTTGGCCACTGATGAAGTGATCACAGCAACTTTAATCGTTATCTCAGCCACTGCAAATGTCATCTTGGCCACTGAATAAGTGTGTTATTTCTATGGTCAATATTGTCTCCTTGTCACATGACAAATACATGATCAATATTATCAATCACATCAACAGCTAAAACAAAACGTGGCTGCAAGTGTTCCCATTAATAACTATGTTTACATGGACAGCAAACAACTGAACATCTATTATACTGCAAGAACAAGTATAAATGTTATGTTATGTAGAACAATCTATTATGTATAGGTCAACGACAAATTTGGCACAAGCATCTATGCCTTGGCTCAGAGGATTTTCAATGGGCATCTAAACTTTAATTAACCAAATTTATTTGCCCTCATTTCGCCTTATTTATCCCCCTAATTAGGGCTAATAAATCTTCACCATTGTAAAAACACCATACGTGCCTACGTGATAAGTAACGAGAATGCTTCCGAGCAGACATATGGTGAGCGACTGGTTATCTAGCATATACCAAGTCACGATGCCATTAATTATGTTATAATGCCACACTGAGCCCTATTTGTTATGGTGGGAAAAACTATATTGAGCAGCTTGACTGCACCACAGGTTTATGTGCATAATGTCAGAAACGTAATAAAAGACGGCCATTTTGGATTTTAGCTCAACAAATGTAACATTTTTGTAATAATTAAAACATATTCAGTCTCTGATCATTAAAATACAAGTTTGGACACCAAAAATTTATTTCTAAGATGATTGAAAGTGAAGATAATGCAGAAAATAAGATTTACCATGTGATCTCGGCGGCCATTTTGAAAAATGCTAATTTAGGCACTTTCCCCAAGGATATTTTTGGTAAACTTTCTTTCTCTGTAAAAAACATGTCCTAATGATTTTAAATTTGCTAATAAAACCTTTTGAAGTAATTTTGTTGAACCTGAGACCTTTAATGACTGGACTATTCTCGAAGCACCGCGCACTACCGTGGTCCAATTATAGGCAATGTGGGAAAGGAGCATAAACAATTTTGGTTGAATGTTGGGCAGCATAGCAGACGATGGGCCACAAATGAGCCGATATTACGTCGTGTCTCAATCCGGTGTGGTGAGATATAATTCAGGAAGCCTGATACAGAGAAAAAACAAACACAAGTGAACAAAAAAACAAACAAAAAAAGCGTACAAAAATTAACAAAAAAACGAATAACAAAACGAATAACAAGAACGTGGAACTCATTTATGCTGGCTTAATGTTGTGTTTTTAGGGATATCATGGAAACTCAAAAATATCGATATCATGGTACATGTAACTACGTCTGTTTGAACAAATTTTACATTTCTCATAATTATTCATCGTTATTGCTCAATTAATTAGGCCTACGTAATGGCGCTCGCAATAAAGCAAGTGTCACTAGAGTAGCACATAGTCATGATCTTGTGAATTGAGAATACTTTGTAAAACACTAATCGCCTGGCGATTCTTCGTATTAGCATTTATAGTGGTAATCAAGAATTCCTATCATCCGCGCCAGATATCACAGGTACAGGGCACACGACGCTGAGTCAACATTGATTCAGCGTCATTGACGTTGATTCAACGTCTTAGCAGCGCCGTGTGTCCAGTGGGCAAGGCTACAATAAATAACACAGTACAGTCATACAGGCAGAATGTCATGAATAACAAATATAAAATGTCCTACAAAACATGAACATATTATGTATACGCCGCCCACTGATAATAAATGTATTTATGTATAGGATAAAGTCCGATGCCTTTTTCAAAACTAAGAATGCAGAACTCCGCGTGTTTTAACTGACTTAAAACATATCTGAACATAGTGAGGATCCCTCATAATCAACAGCTCGGTCTCACCTGATTGATTATAGCACCTACCATGATAATAATTGATCTGTAGTTTGTCAACAAAAACTCTCCATTCCCGGCTTAGAATGCAGTGGTCGGACAAAGAAAACAATGTAGTGGTGTGTTTTAATATTCACAAAGAACATTGATTTCAATCATTTTGCCACAATTGGTTTTCGCTGCAATATTACAAGCGTGCAATCAACCGTGCTGTTGGCGATAATTAATGTATTAATAAATATTACACTTCAATTTTCTACAAGATCCATTGTTCCATCTTACCATTACTAAAACTCTTACTAAATATCCTTCATTGATCCTAACTTGTTTAATGGATATCAGAGAAAATTTAAATAGGATCAAATATTGATTTTTAGTGAGATGGATGATCGTCTCCTGGAAGTCAAAGTGTCGTTTGTGACACCCAACTGAGTGGCACAAACGACACTTTGGCTGCCAGGGCATTATGTAGAATCGTCGTGTATTTATTTGCAGAGTTTTATCAGAAGTTCATGATCAGTACGTGTTTCCTAATCTGTCAGGGACAGTGAACCTGGACGAGCTGGTACTGGACCGAGCCAATATCAAGTCCGTCCCACATCACCTCTGTGTCAAGCTGTCCAGACTCATGATTTTGTGAGTTAGTTGGAGATCAAAGGGTTTTTTTCATTTTAAAATCATTATAACTATCTTAGTTAGCTCTTTCTGATTCATTTGAATACCTAGTTTATGGGTCTACGGCCATTAGAAATATTTTTACTCTTACAGCGCGGAGATCGACTTGAATCGTCAGAATCTGACATCTACAGACGTCAGATTCTGACGACTAAAGTCGATCCCCGCGCTGCAAGGGTTAAATAATTATTTAATAGTAATTATTTTGCTCATTTTCTTCCCAAATTAATTTTAATTCAACATTTCAACAGAGCAGTCACATCAAAAATCCTACAGTGGAATACTGATAATAATTGGTACTGCATCATAATTCACTTTGTCATGTTTAAATGCTCACCACTTGCACTTCCTTATACTACTACTTATGCCCCACGTCGTATATTTTTAAATACAATTATTAAATGAATTTGATATATCTATTCAAAATTATGAACTTTTATTTTGATATAATATGATTTTATGGATATATAAAACCAAGTTATTATCATTTACGGTCATTAAAATCAATTGAGTGCCACGAGAACAAATTTAAACTACCAATGTTTTTTTTCAGAATGTTCACATGATGTGCTGCATTTAATATGGCACAGGCTGCATTTATTAGTGCTTTGTGTGCATTTTGACGATACAACATGTACTAGAACACAATATTATTAGCATTATATCATACGGGGACTACTTCGTGAACTTTAGATTCTTCTTTCTGTTTTAGTGACATTCATTCCAACAAAATAAGCAGACTTCCTAGTTTTACAGAATGTCACGTTCTGAAAATTTTGTAAGTAAAACTGTATCTATATTGTTAATGTTAAATACTTACATGCTTGGAAGTATGACATTTGTATAATACCATAATCATGCTAAGTCAGGTCATTGTATTCAATACTGTGACAGTGACACATTTTAGACAATCAGCGATATTATTTCAATTGTTCCTTTTAGACAATCTATGTAATGTTATTTGGGATTTCCCATTCAGACCCGGTCCATTTATTACTTTTAAACGATATAAATATATTTGATAAACATCAATATTAAGTACATTCTCATTCTGGGGGGGGGGGGGAGGGGGAGGCACCTCACCAAAGGGTTGTTTATTGAGGGTCGAATTGTTGAAATAATTCAGGCCGGTGGTTAGATATTGACATGTAAGTATGGGCCTACAAGCAAGTTATAAACATTACATTTTAACAATAATAAAGCGTAGGCCTATAAACACACACTACCTACACAGAGGAATACTGAAATATTTTTTTATAAACCATGGAGAATAAAGGGTTTTTTTCAATTTGAAATCTATGTTATGAGTCTACGGCAATTATAATTTTAAAATTATTTCAGTGCGGGACCGACTTTATACGTCTGAATCTGATGTGACATAGACATTCCATTTGGACAATCGGTGACAACAGTTTAGCTGTCACTTTAAAGTATGTAATACTAACCGAATAATATACAATAAACAATAATCCGATAAATTGGAAGCAGGCCAGCAATGTATATCTCATTTTAAATACTATAAAATATGTATTTTCACGTACGCGTTTACTGCTGTTTGCTTTTGTAGGACAGAAGCAGTAAACTATAACTAGAGGGGAATTGTGAATTGTGATTGCTTGGAATTTTATTAATAGGTCTTCGGCAGCTATTTAGAATTAGAAATGTAGACTTCAGAATTCAGACTTTAATTTGTATATAGGTATATATTTTATATAGGTATATATTTGTTTGTCAAATGGAAACACATTCAGAAGGCCCCCAGTAAACACATTGATTTGTCTCTCTATTGGCTGAATGTTGTATCACTGTCTGCGACGCAGGCCCAACAATAAAATAACATTGGATCGACGTGTGGTGTTTGCTGGAATTACAACAGCTATTTTAATTGTCAAGCCTAACACTGACCATTGTAAACACTCAAGTTTGATTCAATGGCGGGCAGACGTTTGCAAAACTGGCCCTACATTGAAACAGCATTATTAGGAAAATGCAATTTAATGATCAAATCTTGCATTTAAACGGTTAATATGGCGACCCAGCCTCACCAGCAAACAAGAGACATTAACCCAATGTTGGTTATATGTTGGGCCACCGTCGTAGACGGTGACCCGACATTAAATCAACATTGGGTTAATGCCTCGTATTTGCTGGGCTGGACACACTGCCCGCAAAGATGCATTGAATGAATATCAGCCGACATGTGATGCTTTCACCCGCCATTCAAATTACATGAAAACGAAAAAAATCCTCGCATTCAAATGTCATTAGCACAGAATCTATAATAGGTAAACATAATACAAACATGTAGTTAAAGTGTTTGTGCTTATGATTATGGTAAAACAAACAGATTTTAAAAACATTGAAAACTTGAGGAATGACCAGCCTCAGAAAATGGGGGAAGAACTAAAAAGCTAAAATGACAATCCCTCACTCAATAGAGATACTTCTCTCTGGTCTTTGCTCTGGAGTTACCTGCCTTTTGGAGACCCTAAAATCCGGTTAAAATCCCCCGATCTCTTAAAAAAGTCATAGCATAAAACCCCAATACCTAAGTATCTTTGTGCCAAGGTTTCAAGTCGATTAGAAGAACACTCAGGGAGAAAAAGCACTCCAAAATTTGGGCACAGAGGAATACAAATTATATAGAACCGTTACAAGCTCAGTATGTTTGGGCATAGCTCAAACATAATGACAATCCTGTTAAATGTTCTGTTAAAGTTATTATGTTTGGACCTTTTAGTCCAAATATATTAAGTTTTGTATGGATCTCGACACTTTTATTATTCTATGTCGAAGGCTATTTCTCCCTGAGTTTTTATTCAATCGACTTCGAGCCTTGGCACAAGGATCCTTATGTTTTGGGGACGTGTGCTATGACTTTTCTAAGAATTCCCAGTTGTTCTTACGGATTTGTTCAGGATTTTGTGGATCACTATGTGGATCAATGTTGGTACATTGATTTACTTGTTGGCAGAAGCCCATGAATGAATATTGGCCAGTCAACATAGGGGCCCCATCTTCCTCTGCAAGGCTGGCTATTCCTGAGGTCGTAGACCGACCTTGCTGAAACAGGGTTGAATCCGCCTATTGGAGTGGGGACTTTCAAAAAATATTTTTTCTGTTTGACCCAAGTTTGACCTCTGGCATGAGTGTTGTTTTAATGTGGGGCCACTGTCTACGACACCGGCCCTACATTAAACAACACATGTCTGCTGGCCGAGTAGCTCACCGGAAACGTCTCAGACACAGACCACCACATCTCACCGCAACGTGCATGAGGGTGGGATTAATGGTGAGCCAACGTCGCAGACAGCGGGCCAACATTAAAAAGACATTTTTTGAAAAACTAATGAATATTCAATATCTAAATCTCCCTCCCTACCCCAATAGGTGGATGGTATGGCTAATTCAGCAAGGCTTGGCCTGACGGCCTCGCTGTGTCAAGACTTGCTGCCAGGAGGATGAGGGGCCCATTGTCAGAGGCGACACGACCGGCTTTCACCCTTTGAGCACCCTCTACACTTCTCCAATTAGAATACAGAGGCCTATATCCAATAATGTTATAATGTGGGGCCAGCGTAGCTGAGGGTTGCTCAGCATTGAACCAACATTGGATGTTTTATATGAACAGTAGAATCTTTAAAATGCTACATTTTAACATCCCAGCGAACACAATACGTTGACCCAATGTTGGTTCAATGTTGGCCCGACGTCGTAGACGGTGGGACAACATTGAACCAACATTGTGTCAACGTATCATGTTTGTTGGGATTGAACTAACACTTGTAATTTCATCAAACACGAAAGTCGACACGTTTTAATGTTTGGCCAGCGTCACAGACAGTGATACAGCATTAAACCAACAAAGAAGTCAGAATCCAGAAATCTAAAATTCCAATCAATCTGTCATAATAAAAATTACACAACAATATTTAAAATGGTCGCCATAAAACGCACTAAACGTAGTCCAAACATTATTGTTACTTGAAAAGTCACATTTCCCCTCTAGTTGTATTTGTTATTACACATTTTCCGTTGCTGCAGAAATTTAAGAAAGAATCTGCTGAGAAATTTGGGAAGCAGTCCATTTCTTGGTCTGTCAGAGCTGGGAGATTTAATACTGTCACACAACTACATAGATATTATCACAGCGGATACTTTCACAGGACTCAACAAACTCCAATATTTGTAAGTAAATTAGTATGTTGATAAACACCTTTTGCTATTTGATACGGGCCTGTGATTTGCATGTTTATCTTTTAGTAAAACTTTATGATTGACTCCAAGCATATTATACATAGATAGTATAGCATCATCTACATACATATCGTTCCCTAGAAGCCAAAGTGTTTAAATGTCACCCATTTGGGAAGCACTTAACAACTTTGGCTGCTAGAGGGCGATATAATATCGGTTTACTGTCTGTTTTCGACAGGGATTTGGAACACAATCGAATATCCCGCATTAATTCTGGTGCATTTCTGCCGCTTAAAAGCTTAGAAAATCTGTAAGTGTGAAAATATAAATAGTGAGTCTGTAACCTATGTAATTAGGCCAATTTATGTGTCTCAATATACACGTAATATACACGTAATATTTACAACTTAGTAAACATTATATATATTTATTGTAATACCATACAATACTTATACTTATATAAACTCGTGCATCTAAACGTAGAATTTGAATTTTAAAGAAATACAGTTGACTATTTTATTTGCTTGTGTGTAGCAAATAAATTACATTATGTGTAGTGAGATAAAATTATTGTGCACCGTTACTCATACGCTGTTTTTAAAATAGGTGGTATTTTTCAGTATTATAATTAAACCTTAAGCCACAAAGTAATTTAATTGGAATTTTCACCCACTTGAAGTTGTGTCTCGCTGACGCGATCCACAACTTCAAGTGGGTGAAAATTATGCAGATTTGACAAATTTGAGGTCAAATATTTTGAAATCTTGTTTATTGATATCATGTTTTATCTATAACATGTTTAAAAGTTGGTATTTGCTGTGCTAATGCAAATTGACAAACCGACAATATTCTGGACCAGCGGTTAAAGGGTTAGCCTAGCCAAAACTTCCAAAGGGTCACAATGAACATACCTGCCGACGATTTAGTACCACAAGTACTCCTCCTAACCAGTATCCTTTATAATTTAAACCAGTAACGTGGGAGAGAACCTTTTTTCTGAGCTTCCCACAGAAGGACTGCAGAATCTGAAGAAGCTGAAGACCTTTAAAAACCGAGCTCTGCAGGACTTCCCGGAACGCGGTGCTTTTCCAGAAATCCAATACCTGGTGCTGTCCTATGCCTATCATTGCTGCCAGTTTCTGCCCAGCAAGAAAGAGGTGGGTTCTTCTCCCTGGGCCGGGATTTGTCAACCAACGTTTTCCATTCAATTGTAAATTAAATTGAACTTGTATTTACTTGTCACTGAGTACTTTATACAGGTGATCAATGAAAAAAACACGCACAATAACACGACTCAATGACAATAAAGCGCATAGTATCGACTAGACCTAAAATAATTCTTTGATATAAAACAAGAGCCCAAGGAATCATTTCCGCTTCATTTGAATACCTATATCTTGTAAGTCAACGGCCATCACAAATGTTTTAATCTTTTATTATGGGGATTTATTGTAGACTCTAGAATCTGACGTCTATATACACACAAATTAAAACTCTGACCTGTAAAGTCGATCCCCGCACTGAAAGGGTTTAAGTTTATTGTACATGCACAGATAAGCTTGGTGGCGTGTGATCAACGTAAATGGTATCACATTATGTCACACTAAGGCAAACTGCGGTATTTGAAAAGTAAACAGATACTGCTGTTGTTTTTTTCATATACAGGATAATTAAATAAAGTAGTAAAAAACATTAGTAAAAAATTATGTTACTTTCTTTTTTGTATGAAAAAAAAAATATATAAAAATTAGGTTAGTCAAATTATTTTCCTTTTAAAGCTTTGTTTTTGTTTATAGTGTTTATACAAAATAAATGAATAAATTGGGGGATGATTTTATTATTATCCCGATACCACTGGATGCAGGATTAGGATTACGGTAATTAATCCGGACGGAGGTTATGCAGTCTCTGACTGACTGGTTAGTTATTATCTCATTTGATGTGGTCCACAGACTGATGACAACCAGGAAGCCATTGTAGAGGAGCACATAACATGGATTAACTGGCCGGATCCCACACAATACCAGATGAATTTGTGGAGGAATATAAACAACAGGAACAGGTTTATCCCGTCAGGTGGGTACCCTACTTGTCTTTCAAAACCAAACGGCAGTGACTACTCAGTTTTGTAGTTGCTTTCTTTTACGTGACATATTTGCCATTAAAAGAAAACATCACTCCTTGAAATGTAAGCAGTTACTTTCATGACAGATTTGATTTATTTAATTAGAATTTTCACCTACTTGAAGTTGTGTCTCGCTGACGCGATCCACAACTTCAACTGAGTGCAAATTATTCACATTTGCCATGATGGAGGTTAATCTTCTAGATTGATGACCCATTTTATATTAAACATGCATAAAAGCTGTTATTTAATTTGGTAATAAGAATGAGAAAAAAACAGTATAATCGGTACCGGTGGTTGAATGGTTAAAAGCAAACAGCAGTAGGTTGTTACTCTGCACTTGGACGACAGAGGTGACAGATTCGCAAGTGTTAATTTGCCCGATGTACGTGTATTAAGCTCCGAGTTCCCTGACTATGAAGTTGTTGGGTTGTCATGACAACCTATTGGGCCCCTTCCCCACGACGCATGACGCTGGCGTGCCCCTCCCCAAATCACGAAATCGGCATTAAATGGTAATATTAGATACAGCTACAAGAAAATCGTTTTATGGCAATAAATATTATAATCATGTTTTGATATTTAAACTACAGAGTAGCATACATATTTTTCCAAACATATTGATATAAATTATGTTCGGCTACCACCTCTACTTCAATCACAGGACGATGAAACATATCAAAAAAGGCCATACATCACCTCCCATTAATACACCGTTCCCATAAGAGCATTCCTAATGGAATAAACCTTACTTTCTGCTTGACGGCCGGATATGGTATATCCGCTGTTTCTTGAAAAATAAACCTTTCCTGATTCCCAGGATATGTCGCAGGCAGTTTTTCGCCTTCGTACATGTATTATTCAATAAAGCTAGTCTCGTTTCAGATGGAAAGTTTTATGCTCGTTGCATCCACAGTGACGTGCAGAGCCATATAGCAGTAACTTCTATTGTTTGTGTAAGCGGTTGCTGTCCTTACAGAGCGGAATTATCCCTTTTCTGGACACACATCTACATACAGAAGACGACTGTTATTACTTTCCTTTCATGCGATGACTTACTAGCATTAAACTCTTGGCAAATTATAGATGCTTGGTCAATGTTGGTCGAATTATTTAGCCCAGCATCGAGCTGATTGGTTGGTGTAGCAAATGTAAATTACAAGTGTATCAACGCAATATCCTGTGACGATACGAGCCTCTTAAGTGATGAAAGAAAGATTTCCCTATTTTGACGATATTTTATGTCCAGGTGCTCTAAGTCTATTTTGCACAATAATACAGGTGAAAATCGTATTCGTTGATGCTAATACTATATCCATATAATCTGTATTCTCTAAAAAAATCTAATTGATTTCCTACCGCACCCATAATGCCTTTCCCAAGTTGTCGTTATAAATTATATAAGACTAAGTGCGTCAACGTGCGTCGTTATAAATTATACAAGACTAAGTGCGTCAACGTGCGTCGTTATAAATTATATAAGACTAAGTGCGTCAACGTGCGTCGTTATAAATTATATAAGACTAAGTGCGTCAACGTGATTACACATGTCCCATCGTCTAATCTCTAGCCCGCCTTTAAAAAAGGTGGGCTATTGCGATTGAAGTTTGGCGTCGTTTTTCTCGGCGTTGGCGTCAGCGTATGCGTTGAGATTTCATTGTTGGCGTCACATTGTTGGCGTCTATCCCCCTCAAATTTTAATAGCGGCTGAAAGTACAATTTTACTTGGTTAATAATTTTTTCACCTCTTGGGCGCTTTAAGATCACAGTATGTCAATGTATCCTGCTCAAATATGTCCTCCATGTTGCTAATAACCAATACCGGGACAAGTTTAATAATGGCTGAACAAAATTAAGTGGCCGATTTATCGCTATTTATCACATTTTACGTTAATTTCACCTTGTGTGCACGAGAACTTCATAGGTTTTCAATGTATCCTGCGCAAATTTATTCTGCATGCTGCTTAGTTAACCAGGTCTCAGACAAGTTAAATAATACTTGAGAAAAATCGAAGTGGGCGATATATCGCGATATATCGCGATTAATCAGATTCAACGTCATGGCGGCGGGCTATTGTCGATTTTTTTCTTTTTTTTTGTCATTAAAATGTTCTCAATTATAACTAGAACAAGAGTTCCCGAACACCGAGGCCGGCTCTAGTCTGTTTGAGTGCAGTATAGACAACAAATTGGCTTAATATTTTCTAAACATAACATAAAGGAGTTCATTAGAGATACCACGTCAATCATTAAAAAATAATTGTGAGTGATCTATTTTTATACAAATATGTCCCCTGATTTATGGCCCTAATGTCGTGTTTGTCAATTCTTCCATAATGCATTGTGCCTTGCTGGTTCATCATTACGGCATGTCGCCTTATTCAAACTCCTCTTCGAATTTAATTGCTGCATGGTACGAAAATCGAAATGGCTCATTTTTCAAGTGATAGTTGAAAAGCAAAATTATGTTTTCCATATGGAGAATATAACGAAATATTGTATTCTTCAAAATAGATGTGATGTTATGTGTCAATAATTGCCTGGAACTGTTAACCATCACAAATTATAATATGCACCATTTCCGACGTGAAAAGCAACGAGCCACGACGCATGATACCACCTTTCAGAATACAATGATAATATTATCATATCACAGCACACATATGCCATATAGCATCAGTACTAACCAACAAAAGTTATAACATGTTGCAAGATGGCCACAAAGCACTAGGCATACGACAGCAAAGCAATAGTAAATATAAATTGAAACCACAAAAAACCCACAAAGCATGAAGCAAAATGCATCAAAGCATGAAGCACTAATATCGTTTCATACAACTGTAGGTCAACTTCTTGTTGTTTTACTGGGCAGCGAATACCGATCGGAATCCAGACCTGAGAACAGCAGTAAGTCCGTAGCGGCAGTTGCAACGTCACATGTTAAAGGCCTGAGTGAGGCTCGAGCCCGTGATATCTGTTTTTCCAAACAGGCATCTTCAATCACTGTACCAGAGCCCCCTGTCCAATACAGTTTGTCAGGCATAGGCCGCCTGCTTTATTTTTGAAAGTACAGTATGCCAAACAAATCCGATTCTTGCTTATTAAATATAATGGTTTATGATAATAAATTAAAATGTCATAGTTTCGTTAGGGTATTGAGTCTAGCTCATAGCATACTTGGATTATCAGTATGCGTTGGGAGAGACACGATAGGAATAAACATATATAAGTACAATTCAACATTTGTTTAGTTGCGTGTAGTATGAAAAATGATCATTGAATAACCCAGTATTTATTACTGCACACCCATTTTCAATAATAATAATGGTAATATTAAAATCTTAATTTCGTGAGGGTAAACCCAATGGGCATTTGCCCATCTTCCTTGGGGTTCAAATGCACAAAAAAACAAATACGAAGTAATATTGAATAAAATAATATACTAAATACAGTATAATCAAGAAAAGAGAATTTACAACCTGCATATGTAGGCTATGTACAAGCAATTATGACAAAGCTAATAATAATAATAAATAAATAGAATAGTTATTGAACAATATATGCTACAGCCTATATATGTATCGGAAATTACTTAACATTATCTGTATTTATTTTCTTCAAATTTTTTTTTAATATAGATTTTTTTGAATTTGGCAAATGTTTCTGCAGATTTTATGTTTTCCGGTAAGGCGTTTCATATAATTACGCCTGTGTATTAAAAGGATTTATGATGTGTTCTGGGAACGAATAATTTTTATTAGCTGAAGATCTAAGTGAATAATTTGAGTAGTCTTTGATATTGGAAAACATATTCTGTATATATTGATGCGCATTACCACTAACTGCTTTATAGACAAGATACACCTTAAATTTTACTATTTCATCAAACGGTAACCATTTAAGCTGTTGAAACATGTGTTTACTTGGAATTAGTGGAGGTGCTTCTAGTATTAATTTTGATAATTTCTTTTGGATTTTAATAATTTCAGTCTCATTTTCTTACGAACCAATACCCTTAACTGAGCATTACCGGCATATAAGCACTGCTGTTTGATTTAGTGATTGTGTCCCACATTCCTCAATAAAAACACAGACATAAGGGCCGTGTGGTAGATAAATGTCCTAGCGTTAAGCCTCCACGGAATATATTTGAGAAACCGTGATAAACCATGACCGAGTTCACCCCAGTATAAATAGCAGTGCACACATTTTGTGACTATGAGCTTTTTGACAACATGCATCGCTCCTTGTCTGAGGAGAGGAAGCCGGTCTAATATAATATATGCCTAATGCCACACATTTCAATTGAAGCCTCCCGGGCAAGAACCTGCTAAGCGCATTTTCATTGTTTTGAGAAAATCGAATTTAAAGGTGAATTGCATCACACTTTTTTCGTATGAGGCTTTAGCACTTCATTTTGGGGGAATTCGTTCCCTCGTTCAAACCTGACTCAACCATATCAAAATTTTGTGTCAGATGCAAACGGTTTGCGACTAACAGGGTAAAACATGTTTTTGATGTCACATGTTACAAAATAATCATAATTAGAAGATATGCATTAACCTGTCAAATGTACTTCGGATAAAAAAAATATTTCAACATCGCAGAATATTACATGATAAGTGCACTTAGCATAATCAAAGAGGTCTATGTTAAGTGGCATATACCTGTTATAGTTAGGCTGACTGGTGGTTATATATGAAGGAATTGTTCATTTAATGATAAAAGCATGACATTTCATATGCTGCAAGAAAACACCCTTAAGAATGTTTTTAGCCATAGGGCCATTAAAAAAATGACCTGTGACCTCGCTGGCGGCCATTTTACAAAATGGCCGCCAAAATGTATCTAAGTGTCAATATCCCAGCGCCTAATCTAAATATTTTAATATAAATATACATTTTCAGGGGTACTGATAATACATAAAGTATTTTTATACACATTAATGCAACACAGAGCATTTAATGACTTTAGTGGCAGCCATTTTACAAAATGGCTGACCAAATATATGATAAGTGTCTCTAATTGCTATATCAACTTCTAATCCACAAATATTCTCAATATCTATGTCTACATGTATATTTTGAAGGCCACTTGTAACAAAACAAAATAGTTTTAAGCGACCAAAAAAATACTGACTCCAGTGGTGGCCATTTTAAAAATGTCTGACAAAGTCCACATACGATGCGTGTCAATATCTCAGCTTCTAATCCACCTAAAATCGAAATACTTTTATATCTGAATATACATTTTCATGGGTACTGATAAAGAATAAAGTATTTTTAAACATAGTAATCCAACAGAATAACAAACAATTTACTGACTCTAGTGGTGGCCATTTTACAAAATGGTCGACCAAATCTGGTACGTATCAATATCTCAGCTTCTAATCCACCTAAAATTTAAATATTTTTATCTAAATATACATTTTCATGGGTACTGATACTAAAAAAATGTATTTTTAACACATTGATACGACAACAAAAAGTATTTCACTGACTCCAGTGGTGGTCATTGTACAAACTGGCAGACCAAATCTACATGTATACGTGTCAATATCACAGCTTCCAATCCACGTAAAATCGGAATATTTGTATCTGAATATACATTTTCAGGGGCACTGATAAAAAGTATTTTTAGAAATTTTATTCCAACAAAATCATTTTTATGAATTCAATGGCCGAATATATGTGAGTGTCAATATCTCGGCTAATTATTCATTTATGAGCGGAAAAATTGTATCTTAATATAGGCCTACATTTTCAAGGGCAGTGATAGCAACAGAAAAAATGTTTAAAAATTTTATTACAACAAAAATATTTTACAGACCCCAACTGCGGTCATTAAATAAATAGCTATTTTATTAGATATATATATGTTAACACTGTCTCATACTCGAAGGCAAGAATTACAAAAAAAAAGACCCTAAACACTTTAATTCCACAGAAGAATTCAATGGCATATAATTGTCGGTCGAAAATATATAAAATAAATGTAGATCAATGTAAAAGATTTTCTGGTAATTTTTAGTTATAGCTCAGTTACTGGTGATGTGCAAGATAAATGCGATAAAAGTAGGACATAAGGCTTCTACAGTCGCGATATTGTCATGAATGTGCAGAAACTATATTCACCCACAATCCAGTCACAGTCTAATTGTTGTGTCTAAATATAATTTGTCAATGGCAGGGCTTGAAATATATATTGAAAAAAATTCTTCATCCAACAAAAAACGCATTGTAATTAGTAACTCCAATATCTTTAAATCCACTCAGATTTTTAAATATATAACCTAAAAATATATATATTTGTAAGTACTTTTATAAATCTTGAACATAGAATGATTTAAGAAACGGCATCTTAATAATTCAGCCTAATTAGAAAACTCATTTTAGAATCAAACATTGTTACCATTGAAACCTGTTCTTTCTACAAATAAAATAGTTTATAGATCAAAGCGCTTTGACAGATTTCACTATATACCTAATACATCTATCTTGCACACACTGTGTGTGATCAAACATATTTAAATTTGTGAGATAGACCTAAAATATGAGACAGGTTAATCTTGCCCACTTCACTTCTCAGGTCCCATTGCCTGTTGGCAGTCACCCCAATTCACAATATCCAAACTGACCAGATATTAATATATGTGACAGTAAGGTTTGTTTTTAACTTGAAATTACTTATTAGGTCCAGCAAACATAAGAAGCCGGGATACCCCCCCCCCCCCACCCTGGACAAATTGGTAGAGTGTATGAATGCTGTAGCTTGTCTAAAACTTTTCCATAAATAAAATGATCACTGTTCAGAGTATTCAAATGTGTGTGGCTGAATCCACTCGCCTTATTTCGAGGATATTGACTTGCCAAACACGTGTTATGTTCACAAAGATCGATGGCTACCAGGGTGTTTGCCCTTTAGTTTTGGTGCATATACAACTTGCTCTGTGTTAAAATAATGACAGAGGTTGTTGCCCAATCGTGTAGAACTGTTTATTACACTACCATTATGATAATACACAGTGCCAATTTAAATAGAGCCTCAACCAGTTATTTCTCTTGTTGTGGATCATCACTACGCTTATATATGTCTCCTTTTTCATCGAGTTATCTCCCTTACTTGTCTGGCGCGGTTGTAGAAGTTCATTTACCGTGTTTGCAAGATACCAATATGGTACTTGGCCTTTCAAATAATAATATCATATTTGTTTAGTTCAACCAGCATACTTGCATCTGCTATGTGTCGGGCATATTTTCTGACTAGAGCATGAAGATCAAGCGTATGGTTGATTCTATGCAAAAAACAGATCTGTCATGCCACTATTTGGACGCAAGTAGGGCCTATACCTTTTGAGAACATAATGTAATGTCTGCTAATGTGTTTTTTTCTTGTCAGTTTGTTCAACCTTAGTTTTGTTAGATAGTAAATGAAATTCATCAAGCTATTTACCGTTTTGGTTTTAAATGTTCCGCCTAGTCAACTAGCTGTAGACGGTAAATACTATTTGATGGCAAATATATTTTTTTAATGCTACCGATCTCAGCCTGTATCAACCAAAAAACATTACCATGCATATCCTATCTGCATTCATATTAATGTTGCGCTGATTTGTAAATAAATCAAAAGAACGATAAAACAAGTATTTATCAGATAATTTAGATACGTATTTCAGATTATTCTACCTAATGCTGTCTTGGTTCTGAAAATGTATATTTAAACACCAACATGTTGATTAGTAGAGGGGATATTAAAACATGTATATTCTGCCGGCCAATTTGAGAAAAGACCACCGCTGAGATAAAAAGAATAAATTAGCATATTTTTAATTGCATTTTGTGTAATCCTCGGGCCCGAAAATGTAGGCCTATATTTAGACACCAAAATGTTTTTTTCTAAATCAATAATTTTTTTTTTATTAGAAACTGAGATAATAAATCACGTATATTCTGGTGGCCATTTTAAAAAAAAATTACTGCCACGATGCTCAAATAATAAACTGGCGTATTTATTATTGTCTTTTATATAATCCTTGGCCCAGATAATTTATGTTTAGACACAAAATATGTCTACGAGGATTAGAAACTGAGATATTAAAACATGTATATTCCGACGGCCATTTTTAAAAATGGGCACCATTAGGTGAAAAGTCAAATTTGCGTATTTGTTATTGTTTTTTTTTGTAATACTTGGTCCTGAAAATGTATATTTAGACGCCAAGAGCATGTTTTCCAAGTGATTTAGAAACTGAGTTATTGATACATGTATGTTCTGGCGGCCATTTTGAAAAATGGCCGCCATTAAGGTCAAGGGTCAAATTTGGAATGGCCCTATAGCTAAAATTTACCTTCATGATATGTTCTCCTAGCATGCAAAATTTCATGCTTTTATCATTAAATGAACAATTTTTTTACCAGTCAGCCTAATTATTAAGTACACATAGCGTTTTGTTATGGTCAGTTAACATAATAAATGCAAGATTGATTTAGCAACAATAACATGTTAAGTGCATTTGACATTCCTGCCGTGATGCCAAGTGAAGTACACATAGCATTTTTTTCCATGTCCGGATTCCATAAAATCTAACTGTATGATACGTTATACTTATGATAAGTGCACTTACCATGTTTTTCAATGTGAAATATCTGCAAAGAAGATTAACCTTGTATAGGTGTACTTAACATATTTGGTAATTCCAGTATAATGATATGAAAACTAATAATATCCAGCGTTCTATTAGATTTAGTTGATTTCAAGACACCTAAGACCTAGACTGGAACATAAATATTGTGCAGCATATGTGATGAAAATACTGTTTCATGTGATAGAGTCTTTGGCGACTATCAGATCCAAATGCTATAAAAACAAGATTTGCTGAGCAAAAGTAAACACAATTAGCGTTTCGCTATACTCTACTGGCGATAAAATGTATTTGTTTGACACAGTAAACATTGCACGTTTGTAATGTCTCATATTAGTTCTAAATAGTGATAATACTTGCAAGGGGAACACGTTGATGATAAAATAGAAGGAGAACAACAATGGGACAGAACAAAAATATCATACAAATCAGATAAGATTGTCTGGCATTCAGCTTTAGGGTAACTTTATTTTGGTGATAACGTACTTGTTTGACTTTCGATTATTTATGGCTAGCAGCCATAGACCATAATGCTATCTGGATTGATGTGAACCTGTGACCATTGTGGAATTTATGCACACGATGGCATTATTGTTCTCATACACGGACGTCGCCCTCCATACGGTGATGGTCCCACGAGAATGTAAATATCTGGCGATATACTGGCGATGAAAAAGACGTGTTCTGGTGAGAACATGTGGTCCCCCGTGAAAACACACACGCGATGTATTGAAAAGCCTTCGAGGAATATTCATGTAATTGTCGCTAGCACTTTGCAGAATATTCGTTGATGAACAGGAGAAGATTCGGGGATTAATCTACGCTACATCTGCTAACAGTCAAGGATGTATTTTGAGAATCAGTGATGGTCGGTGATTCACTGGTGTGCGACAGACGAATAGCGAGCATGCGTCGGGGCCGTAATAGTGATGTCTTAATCACTTTTGTTTTGTTGGCATCTTACTGGGCGAAGATTAAAGATATAAAACGCTCACCGAAGCATCGCCATAGCATCGCTGATGTTTTTTTTCAGTTGGGAATATCGGTGAGCATCGGCGACGGATCACCCAAACATCGAATAAACATCGCCGATGTTTACCCAAGCATGTTGGGAACATTATCGATGTGCCGAGGTATGTGCGAGGTGTTTTACTTTCAATACATGCATTGAATCAATGCTTTGTGAAGCATGGCAATTACTCTCGTACGCGAACTACTGGTGCGTCATGGCGCTGCCCTGGCGATGCCCAAATTTGTGTATCGCCAAAGGATCGAGAGGCTTAAAAGTCCTGTAGGACAATACACATGACAATACACGGTCATGCTTTACTGTTGTTAAAAGTATCTGTAATGTATAGACCTTATTAGGAGTAGCCCCATTTTCACATTCTTTTAACAAAAATCGTTTGAAAAAGTGAAAAATAAAACATGACTTGTCAAATTTCCGAGTATGACCTTGGGGTTTTCCACTGCACAGTGATGTTCAAATCCTAATATTATTGCATCCTTACCTGTCACAAAATAAAGCTATTCAGATATTGCACAATACAGATTTTGACCACGTAAGTCTGATGACTAATTTAGCGCTTGATATGAAAGAGTTGGTAACAAAGGCCCCACGATTTAGTCGTTCCGTTCCAATTCTAAAACGATTACATTGGCTTCCTGTCAAGTTTCGCATTTATTTTAAAATATGCGCAATAACTTTCTGAACCCTAAAAGACAACCAACCTGCATATCTGGCTGACTTACTTCTTCGGCTGAAATGCTCAAAATATTTACGCTCCACAAATTCAAATAAATTTGTTTTTTTTTCGTATAAAGACTAAGACTGGGTCAAGAGCTTTCCCTATATCTGGTCAAGCTTTATGGAACGCCCTGCCTGTGCCAATACGCAATGCCAAAACAATTCCGGAAATTACTTAAATCTCACCTATTTGACCTGGCTTTCCCACCCTAGCCCCTCAGCAGCCCGACTCCGTGTTGACAAACATGCTTTGACCTCGCTTATGACACATGATCACGCTAAGGATTTGTGCGCCTCTGAGCTCGGTCCGCTGAGGATATAGGAAATATAGAAGTTGTATTGATTGATTGAGTTACATGGGTAAAAATAATAACTAGAGTATCATCCCACTACATCTTGCGTTATTGCCCTCTTCAAGGTAGAATTAATAATATTATTGCAAGTAGAATATTATTTCCCAATTGCCAGCATTTAAAGTATAAGACGTTTATACCTACATATATTCATATATTTAAATATTAGCTCAATATTACAGTTTTAGGCAAGACAGGTATATATATTGATGTAATTATTTGTAATATGTGAAACTTCAGCTCTAAGTATCTTGAGTGTTGAAACTGCCCAGTCCAGGGACAGAACCACCGACCCTAACGTCGTGAGACATGCAGTGTAGAAACACATTAACGATGTTAACCTTATGACAGGAGCCAGAGTGGGAGTTACTCATGGAGTAGGTGGATTATACTTAGATTGCATATATCACAGTGCATTTAGGTATTTTTGGAAGCAATTTAGCAAACACATATTTATACAACTATAGTAGGGTGTTAATCACATAAATTTGGGTACTCCCTTTTCAGAGTAGTAAACATTTTGCCAAGTTTAGTCATATTACATGTTTCGTGATTGCTAAAATGTATGATAAAACGTTTGGCGACTTTTTCATTTCTTGCTATGACTGGCAACATTCTGAGCAATATGTATAACTTCGTGCATGGTGTCACGAATAGAGGGTTCAACAAAAAATGGTTTGAGCTGCTACAATCTCTACTTGGGATTACCACGTAGCTAAAAAGTACAGATATATTGTCATTAGAAAACTCGTCTAGGCAGCCTTCCACTTTAACTTAAGTTTATTTTGTGTCAGAAACGACTCTAGTAGCTACTGATAAATATGTTGGGATCAACGCATGTTTTTACATGAAAGATAATGATCATAATACTACAAATTTGATATTTAATTTTATATTGTCAGCTCAATGGAAACATTATCATTGAAATACATTTTGCTTCTGTATCATAGAATGGCTTACCAGAATTAAAAAAAAGGGAATGTTAGGCCACATCACGATAACAATGTGTCACTCGCAAACACTAAAGAGTAGGGTGTAGGCCTACTACCGACCTCGGATGTCCTTGTATCACTCACACCTGAGTGGGCAAAGTGATAGTCACTCACATGTAGCTCCCGACTAAATAAGCACAAGTAATGCACCTACTTTTTTTTAGAAAATTGTTTTTTCCAGTCTACAGTGTTGATAAAGGTATAATATATTATCATATTTCTACACTTTTAGAAGTGTTTTTTATCACTGTTGATAATACTATGAGGTTATTTTATCTTTGGATGTTGTGTCATTGTGTGAGAAACATACATTTACACAGTAATCATTATCAATGGTGCTTTTAACTTGTAATTTTAATTCTAGGTGTGATTATGTTTTCTATCCCAAAAAGTTGATTTTAAGGGCAGACATTATCAGATCACGTATAACAGCATATACTTGCTACTATGCTTATATACTGTATAAAAATATTTAATTATCAAATTTAAATAAATAATGGGCATTTGATTAGACCACGTTTGAGCACATAAAGGTTACCCTGGCCCAAGTGAATCAGATGACATTGTCATCCATACTCAGGATTCGTAATTAAGAGTGAAATTTACAATTCTGATGTCGATCACTCTCCTACTCAAGGAGGCACGATACTGAATTAAAAATAGCTAGAGAAAAGAAATGTTTTCTTTGAATTTGAGGACAAACTCACTCATATACATTGCCTCTGAGAATTTTTTTCAAGCAGTTTTTAATTTACTGGGATATTTACCAGTTCTTCATAACTGCAACAAGCACTGTATATAGCCATTTTCTATGTCATGTTCGCTGTTGGAGGGGGCAACAGTATCTGTTGGTTAATTGGACATTTTATTCAGAGGCATAATCTTGCTGGGTATGCTCAGGCTACTAGAGCACCTCTGCTCCTTATAATTTTCAGAGTGAAGATTTATCATCCAATGACTTCAAACAGACCATCATATCTTCATGGCATGCCCTTACACCCCCCCCCCCAAGTATGAATGGCTGCTCTTGTAGGCATGTTAAATGACTTCTCATATATCTATTTTATTTCTGGATAAACCTCCGGCTGGTTAGCAAAATGTTATGTACACTTTACATATACATCAAGTGCACCTGACATTGTGTCCAGTGTAAGTAACATGTTATTGATTATAAGACCATCGATGTTAAGTGTATGTAACATGTTCTTGCTTTGTAAAAAAACCCTTTATAATTTTTTTATCACATGTTCTTTGCAATATTCGGAATCAGATTCCGCATTAAAAGACAAGACAAGTTGAGTGCATTTAACATGTTCTTGCACGGGAGGCTTCAATTGTACCTTTAATCCCGCATCTCCTGCTATAAATTAGAATAGCTAGCAGCAATATAATATACGCTGATTTTTGCTAACATAAACCAACTAAGCATGGAATATTGACACCCATTCCTACTATGCTTTTAATCCCACATATCCTGCTGTAAATCAGAGACGCTAACGGCAATATAATAAGCCGATGCTAATAATATTATGAAATGATGTGTTAAATATTGCATGTAAGTGATGCGTGGATATATTTTTGCAGACACAGAGACAGACAAAAGCTGAGACAATGGAATAATTACACATTGAAACCACATGTTTAAAAACAACAAACAGATTTTGGATATGATATAATTAAAAAAACACCCAGATAACTACGTTCTGAGTTTTCATTTGTATAAATTACGCTTGGGTGTTTTACAAAATGTGGTACTATTATTTCACCTGAAATGGGGATTGCTTTACATCGAGGAGAATTAAAGTGTAGTCTGGTGGTAGAATTCATTATTTGACCATTTGTGGGAACAAAGTGAAGGATAAATTATTTGTGTTTTTTTTTAATCTAAGGGTATTGGAGTAAACGTGTCAAAATAACGACAGTAAATGGCAAAATGCATAGAAAATAGTTGTAATCAATTTTTATTTTTTTAAATATATAATTTATTAAAATGATAGAAACAAATATTTAGATTTTGTGTTTATCATTGTTTTCCCCTCAGGTATATACCTTGTACGTTCACTCTAGATAAGTATTCGAAAAGTTTAAAAGTTTTTGTAACATTTGTAGCTCAATATTAGAATAAAAATTTCACATATTGTTGTAGGGTATGGTGATTGATGTGGCAATATAACATTTGATTGAAACTTGTATATTACATTTATTTATAGTTCTGAAGTGATAGTCAGTCTAGTATTTTTACTCTAACGCAACATGGAGCAGAAATGCTTCTAGTAAATTATAACTCGTACTTTTTTATTTTGCTATAAAAGTAGCCGCCATCTTGGATTTGTCTTAAATCACATACTTAAAACAATGACTAGGGTGTTAAACAATTCCTTTTATAACACTACCAAATCATTTGTATTTTTATATTTAGCAAATCTGGTTTATGACTTATTTTATAACCATACACCTTAATTTTAATCGAGATTTAACCCAATTTCGAACCAAAATGCGAACTGCTGTCATAAAAATTGCGCAAGTGGAAATTAATGGGGATCTTTTTTCTGAGATACTATGGGGTATACAGATTCACGAGAACTAAACATAAAATATCCTTTTTTTCCCACAAAATTCCCACTAACACCAGACTAAGTGAGGACAAATAGTTGGGTGCTAGGAAAGTTGTTAGACCAGCATTCATGAGAACAAGTATCTGAGTGCTAGGAGAGTTATATGACCGTACATGAGAACAAGTGATTGTAAGCTCTGTGCTACCACCCAAACTCTGTGTTATGTTAAATGAAAGAATTGAAAGTGAGAACAAAAAATGTGACCTGCCACGCGAAAAGTACTGGGTACTAAAATACTTAAATAAGTGTTCATGAGAACAATTAGAATTAGCAGGCTGATAAGAGAGCTAAATAAGCAATCATGGGAACACATATATGGGTGCTAATGGAGTTAAATGAACATTCATGGGCGAATGCCAGCACTCTATTGTGTGTTTTAGTTTTCTATACATAATATACTTCTCTCATACTTTTTTCTTTTTTTTTCTTTCTGTGTTGTACTTCTCTTCATTTCTAATACTGTGATGTGCTTCTTATTTCACTCACTGTCACATTGCTTTCTTCTATTTTTTTTACCTGTTGTATTTCTAATCTTCACATTTTCTGTCGATCCCTTTTTTACTTCTACATGTTCTTCTGTTTTTCTGCAACTTTTCTTGCCGATGAGTTCCAATTCATCTCTTTCAATTGATGGTTTGATACCTGCATGACGACAACGTGTAGGGTATGGGTTACAACCACCCACCGTGCACCCCCTCACATTCCACCCACACCAACGTTTTTTTAAACCTTGATATGTCTAAAACATGAAATGAGATGTTACCAAGAAAAAAATAGGGATGAACTTTTCCCCTTATAGAGGGGTACCCCCAAACCTGTCGACAATTTTTGGGATATGGTTACGCAAGCGGCTGTCTTTGTGGTTTTCTATACAAAGACGTTGAGACATGTTCTTTTATTTCATTACCAAATAAAAAAAATCGACAACAAAACAAGCTAATTAACACGGTCGATGGAAACGAATTATTAGAACATAATTATTTGCCATATCTATATTTAACTTATGTTTTATGAACCCAGATTTGTATTTGCTTAAAACGGAGTGTCATTTAGATTTGTACATGGCATATATTTTTTAAATGAGAGAATATTGCAATCTTTGTTGAAATTGTGTGTATTTAGCCTGGGCTGTAATATAAAACATTCAACTTTGCTCGACATTTGAGTGCAAATTATTTTTTGCGCTAGTTTTTGCATAATTTGGGTGTGCTGAATTCGAATATATCGGTTAAAATTCTATCTTTGGTGTCATTCACCTTTAAATGAGCAAAACAAAAATTGGCCTCCATAACCACATCTGTTCTATATTTTTGTTACATATTGCACGATTTATGATTGCTGCATGATTTAGAGTTGGGAAATTTATGTCTCACGTATTTCGATCAAAATGACCTTTGTTTGACCTTCAAGGTGAAAATAGTTACCGCAAACACACAAATAAAAGCTGTTTCTATGCAAGTGAGCTATAATATCTCTAACAACATTTGTTTGATGGAAAACTAAAAAATAGACTACGTAATACGGCAGATAAGGTTGCAAGGCACTCAAAACTGTATTTAATCACAGTATATTCTAACATACTTTGATTTGCTTAGTATTTAAAATGACGTCATTATTTTAATAGTAAATATGTTAAATGGCGTCCATGCTGGATTTTACGATTATCTATTGGTCAGATGAGAAATAATAAACACCAGAAATGTTTTTTCTGCGCCCAAGTCATACAAAATAAAAACAATTGAGCAGTTTCGGGCCATAAGAAATGTTTAATTTACATTTTGATGTTCATTTTGTTTCTTATTCATATGAAGGTGAATTTCGCGGTCACTTTGAATTTTTTCATTTAAATTTACAAGTCAGTAACTTTTATTTCTGGTCCACCAAGTTAAGTTAAATCATACTATCGTCAACATTTTTAGCGTTATACTTATAGTAACAGTAAATATATAAACAACGACGGACATCTTGTATTTCAAGGTCAAATAAAGGTTATTTCTTTCCAAAGACACTAGAAAAAAATATGTAATAAAAATCTTTCTTGTCCGAAAAAACATAGAAAATACGGGGGTTTCTTTACCGTCTGGCAGCTATTTTGTGTTTTGTTATTTTGAAGGACTCCAAATATAGAATGTTATCCGACAGATTTGAATTCAGCACACACAAATTATGTAAGAACAAGTGGATAAAAAAATTACACAAAAATTCCGAGAAAAAAATAATGTTTCAGATTTCAGCCCATGCTAAATAGAAATATTTCCATGTATGGCTTCAATATGTTTTCACTTAGAAAAATATAGGACATATATAAATATAAATAACACTCATTTTTATGCATGCACACATCAGGGTTCAAAAAATATAGGCAAAATAAACGCAAAATGGCCACAAATGAAATCACTAAGGTCATCATATATTCGTCAATATTTGAGATAGAGACTAGATTATTTCACCAAACATATTACATCTTCCATTACCATCGTTATCATGCTTAAAATCCTATGTTAACACTTATTTCTCCAATTTCGCAATACTAGTAGCGGTAATTGCATAGCGGTACATCTACTTATTACTCGCATAGTACATATCACCCATCTCCGTAAGCGACTGAAAAATATCTGGGCGATGTGGGTTTTCCACCTCTAACATGTCTAAGGGATTTTTTAAAAACGAAAACATCAGTCTTGATTTTTCAGTAAGCCATTTTTTTTTTATCAGGTAATATAATTGCATCATTTAAAACTTCTTTTGAAGTCAGGATCAAGCATGAAATACTCCATTAGATTAAAATCATGTTCTGTTGTATCATTACCAAAACGCATAGAAACATGAAGTGGTGGCCCTGATGTAGTGGTTAATGTTGTTTGCCTGTCACAAGGGTTGGGGTCGATTACAGTTGGTATTTACGATTACGATTATGATCACATGTCATTTTGTAATTATCGATTACAATTATGATTACGATTATTCGTCATAATTGACTACGCTTATGATTACGATTACATGGCATCAACAATTATCGATTACGATTTTGATTACGATTACATCAATCATATCTCGTAATTACAGTCCCGATTACGGGTGATTTTAAAATTATTTTAGAAATACTTATTATTAATAATGACATACTATGACATACTAACCAAACTATAAATAACAACAACTGCAATTGAAATCTACTTTGTTTTATTTATTCAATTGTGTTCAAGAATGTCGATTCAAGAGACATAAAGTCTGAGAAAAATTAGATTTGTATACATATTCATATCAGCCTTGTGTGCCGTAGTGGGTAACACTAATAGCTCCTGTGTCTACATATCCGGCCAGAAACTGGGCTCGGGTTTTTAGGTTGTGATTGGCCAACCTCTATTTGATTCAATTTGGGGGTGTGGCTTGAAGTTTCCAGTCCCATTGAGTTTAGGGATTCCCCGACGTATTTCTTCAAATGTCATTATAAACAAGTACGATTAGTGATGCGTAGCACACTAGGTTTTTTTGTACGGTGGTATTTTAATCATTTAGTTTGACCCAAAAAGTTATTATCATATAATCTTAATATAGTTGAAATGAAATTATATCATAATTATATCTATTACAATTCGCACGCATACGACTTTTTTTCATTATAATAAGCCTTTACTTGGTTTGTTGCAGCGAATTCAGGCAATGTTTTGCCATTTTTGTTTATCAACATAACCAATAATAACATCAACGGATCAGCAGTTTTAATTTATAAATCTTCCTAATAAAATCCATACAAAGGATAAATATTTTCTAATACAATAGTAGGCCTAAAATCACCCAATGCTAAAATAATATCCTACTTGTTGTTTAATATTTTCGATGGGAAGTTTTTTAAATGATTATCCTAAAAATGTGTGATATTGTGTGAAAAAATGAATGGAAGTAACCTCGCACAAGGCAACCTCACCACATGTAATCTCGCATGCCAGAGTAATCTCGCCACAGCTTTGGTAACCTGAGTAGCCTCGGCACAATTTCGCCACACATGTTATAACCGCATTTACCAGTACAGTTTAGCAGATAGTTTAACCAGTTAATATTTACCTTCAACCCGTTAACTTGAAATATGTAAAGATATAAGCAGATTTTGATTGAAAACTAATTGTGTTTAGCGCCATAGAGTTGTACCTGTTATAAACACATTGAAGATATTTTTTAAGCTGTTAACGTGTAGCCTACTATGCTTACCATAACACAGAGATCACAGAGATCACCTAGAAAAGGTAAATACAGATGAAAGCATAAATGCTGATATGAATGGCTTAGAGGTGAAGTGATCCAAGTCCGCATTTTCTCATTTTCCTATAAAAGGATTCAAAGTTAAAATCAATTTGAAAAAAAATATATTTCGTTTTTAATTCAACTTTGTCACGTCCATAATTAGAAGCATGAGGGAATTTGTGCAATCATGTTCATTCCTACTGGCAGGTTTTTTGTTATCAATGTCGTAAAACCCATTTCTGGCAATTTTTATTTTATTTCATTTTACAAATATTTTTTTGGAATTTAGAAATATAAATTTATTTTTAAATGTCACAAACTAGTATAGAAACTGTCTAGTGTCTCATCATCTTTCTCCAGCAAAAAATTGGTAATGATTGGCATACCACAAACTGATCCACATAAGGGGTGTTTAATAACATTTCAGCAGCCATTTTCCGTATATCTCAGAGGTAAACTGATCCAAGTCAAAATGTCCCTATATAAACTAATGGAAAAATATATGTTGAATAATAAGTCCTGCATTTGTTGACGAATGGCTTAAATATTTTAGTATATTATTTTCGATATATTTAGCTTTACCAAAATGACATAAACAGAAAAAAATCGAATTTTGGACTTGGATCACTTTACCTCTCAGCCATTCATATGACAGGTGTGGTGAGGTTGTGGCGAGATTACTCAGCCCCATGGGGCGAAGTTATCAAAGCTGTGGCTAGATTACTCTGGCGTGCTGTGGCGAGGTTACCAATATGTGTCGAGGTTACCTTGTGGCGAAGTTACATGTTACCGAAAAAACAGGTCTTAACTAGCGTCACTCAAAGCTGAATCAATGCTTAATCAATGCCTTATGTGTCAGTCATAAGTCGCTGAACCATTCAATCAATTAATCAATCAATCAATCAATCAATCAGTCAATCAAAATCAATCAATCAATCAATCAATCAATCAATCAATCAATCAATCAATCAATCAATCAATCAATCAATCAATCAATCAATCAATCAATCAATCAATCAATCAATCAATCAATCAATCAATCAATCAATCAATCAATCAATCAATCAATCAATCAATCAATCAATCAATCAATCAATCAATCAATCAATTAAACTTCTATAGCGCCTATTTCCTCAGTGGACCGAGCTCAGTGACGCACAAATCCTTAGCGTGATCATGTGTCATAATCGAGGTCAAAGCAGGTTCGTCAACAGGGAGCCGGGCTGCTGAGGGACTAGGGTGGAAAAGCTAAGTCAAATAGGTGAGATTTAAGTAATTTCCGGAATGTTAAGATTGTTTTTGCATTACGTATGGGTACAGGATAGGCTGGACCAGATATAGAGAAAGCTCTTGACCCAGTCTTAGTCTTTATACGAGGAACAATAAATCTAGTTGAATTTGTGGAGCGTAGATATTTTGAGCATTTCGGCCGAATAAGTACTTCACAAATTTCAAATAATCAGAACATGTCAACTGTGGATAGAAATGTTTCTTATTCAATTTATTTCTACAGTTTTATTTAATAAAATAATGTGCCTAATATTACTATATTAATGATAGTTCGTTTCACATCAACGGTGTCGAATAATCATCCTGATTGTAGTTGATATTTAGTAGATATTTCATCAGTTATATCTTTGACATGTTATTTCATTTTGAAATTTGGTTACTGAAGGTGGTCGTGGCATAACTTAAATATAACAGTAAGCCTACTATATTCGTGTTTTTTTCAATAAAAAAATACTCCTAATAATTTCATCAAGCCCGGAGAATTATGTAAATTAGATTTTAAAAGATTTTATGTATGGATTGAACGTTATTGTCAATAATAAATATTGTTGGGCCACCGCAGATTCCAGTAACAGGGTTCAACATAAGACTAGGGTTATCAAATTGATTGATGAAGCTACATTATATTTCTCATTATAAACGTTTCATTGCTCCATTGCATTGGTCTACTTCTCTTAAAATTCTAAAGCCCAGCTGGGAGTATACTATCTAACATTCCACACCCACAGGAAAAGTGAGAAAGTAAGCCCACGACCCCTTCCGGAATTATCAGTATAGCCTACCACTGTCCCCAAACTATTACATTCTCACGCATAACAAATTAAGTAGTTGTCACCGGTGAGGAGCGATCATATTAAACCGTCAAAAAGAGGCCTATCCCAAATAGCGAATGCGTGTATTTTTATTTAAAATAAAATATGGATGCTATTAGTCCAGAACTACCAATCCCAGTTAACACAAAACATTTGTATACTATTTATACAATGTTGGACCTACGGCGAAGACGTTGGGCCGACGTTGTATAAATTTTATAGAAGGTTTTGTGTTTACTGGGATACCGTATATGACCCACATGACTGTCAGTGTCAAGTGCTAGTCAAAACTTTACAAATTCGCAAGCCACCACTTTTTTACATGGAGTTATATATATATTCTTATACAAACAACACGTTTAAAAAATAGCAGTTACGGCTATTTTGTTCGGGCAAACATCGGTATGTAGTTTTCTAAATGTATAATCAAATTATAATATTGAGCATTTCTAAGTGATGCTCTGCATCACCAATCTTACTTGCATTGTAGCTCTAAATCGCTCTGTGACCCTCACGTGTCCGTGACGTAAATAGGCCAGGTGAACCGGTAGGAATTCTTACCGATAAAATAATGTAAAATGGAGCCCAGTACCTGGCCCAATATCAGTGTTCAGGCTACTCATTGCTGTGCAAACAGTTGACCATCTTGAGGAGCGTCCCTACTATTATATAATATCTATACCATCTTAAAAACACGAGATGCTGATCCAATATTGGGCCACTATTGGGCCACCAACTGTGACGCTGGCCCAACAGTAAGCCAATATTGGATCAACGAGCCGTGTTTGCTGGACACCCTTGTTTCCTATGACGTGGAACACGTTATGTACTGTTTTAATGTCAATCAAACATATGCCATTGTACTCCTCTCTATTTTAGCATTTAGAAAAAAAACATACCCAGTAATTTATATCATTATCGCTCCAGACAGTTTTAAACTGGCTGAGAATGACAAAACAATCTGGTATTAACTTAAATGTAAAAAACATTGTTGAAACTCTCGCAAGAGATTAATCCAAGTGACCACGCGACGATGTCAATTGTAATTAACCGTTTACACTCTGGAGATGTCTGCTCACAACAACGTTGCAGCTTAAGATTTTATTATATTTTATTATTTTTTTTTAATTCTCTAATATAGTTGACATGCTTCGCAGAGGTCGTCTCGACCTGTTCCCGTCAACCAAAAGTAATAATCAAAGATAGTAATGACTTGTTACATCGAAAATCATAAGCTCGTCTCGCTGTATTACGTGAGATAAAAATATCTTCCCCAACACCCTAGAATTTCGTATTATGTGGAGGTATGTGTGACCGATAAGTATAATGCTTGCTCTCAGACCACCAGGGCTTTAGTTTTAAATCGTGAGTCGGCTCACTATCCATTGAAACAACATTGCACTAGCGTGCCATGTTTACTGGGTGACGTTGTTCTGTTTGATGATATAAATTATGTGATTAGGTTATCAAAGTTGCCTTTCTTTATTATGGTGTTGACAGCCTATTGCTAAAGGGGTCAAATGATTTATTTTATTTTGTAGACAACAACGAAGCTAGCGGTGGACTGCTTGATGATATATATGATGACGTTGCCGGATACGGATATAATTACCAGGATTATTACAATGAAAACTACTCTGATTCGGAGATCCAGTTTTTCGAGGATTACGAATCCATGGAAAACAGTGAAGAATTATTCATCAGTAAACAAGTTGTCACCTGTAAGCCAATGCCAGGTAAGAATTTCTTAATAACAGTAAGCATGGTGAGAATTTGGGGAAAGATTCCATGTAGACTACTGCTCTGCAAAGCCAAAATACAAAATCTGCTTACGTGTAAAGTAAGCAGATACTACCTTTTGGCTTTGCACTGCAGTGTAAATATTCAATTCAAAAACTATATATCTTAGTAATGTGTATACAGCTCATCTCGAATAAGTAATGATTCAGTAATTTATTTAGGCGACGCCCTTCATTTCTCCTTTTTTGTGTTTAGATCTAAATGTATATCCAGCTTGTGGAGTGTGAATTTATATTGTGATGAAAGCTGACTTAAGAGATGTTTGTGTAATCCCCCCCCCCCCCCCAATGATTGCGGATCCCGCGATCAATTCAACTGAATGTCACAGAAACTTGTTGGGATTCGGCTGAAGTGGACAATTTGGCCGCGAGTTCTTAGCAGTGCTCTCTGATGGACAAATAAGTGTGACCTTATTGCTGGGCCTACACCCCTGACATTGACCCAACATTCAGCCAGCACTTGGTCCATTATTTGGTCGTCTGTTGCCTGAGGGGATGCCGTCAATTGAAATGAGCAGACAATCCATCAAGAACATCCGGCATCAACCCTTTCAGTGCGGGGATCGAATATAGCCGTCAGAATCTGACATCTGTAGACGTCACATTCTGACGTTTAGGCTCAATGTCCGGTTCGTCAATATGAGGTGTATGCCCAAGTCCAATGTTCTCACTTAACAGCCCAGCAAACACAAAGCAACGTCGGCCCAACAGCGAAGACGTTGGGCCGACGTTGTACAAATGTACAAATGTTATACAAATGTTTTGTGTTTGCTGGGAGGAAACGTTCACCCCCGATCGGTTCAATGTTGGACTAATAATACAGACGGCGGGCCAGCTTTGATACGACGTTGGGTGGAAGTTTCCCTGTTTTCCGGGTTGAGCAAATAACAAACAGCATTCACTCCACATCAGTGAATCTCAACGTCTCGCCGGGCTGGGCTGGGGAGCCACTGGGGGCAGTAACTGCTCACTTGTCATGTAAGCGGGTACCGCATTGCATTGCAGTATATTTATTTTCAAATTAGTTGCCGACCGTCACCTGGATGGCTCATTCGACATTGCAAAATGTAGAGTGGTCACCCAGTAGACAGAAGACGTTAAAGCAATGTTGGTTTACCGTTAGTTAATGGTCTACGACGTTGACGTCAGACCAACATTGATTCGATGTCTTCTGTCTGCTGGGATTGTGATAATAGAGCCATGAGAGGAATGCTGCTTTTTTAAAACAAGCCGTAATTAAAATATAATTACCACAGATTACATCAAGACATTCTAATTTATTAAGCGTACTGATCAGCATGATCAGCTCCCAGCAAACACGAGGCATTGCCCCAATTGTGGGTAAATTCTAGACCAGCCTTGTCTCGTCATCTGGTCAAGCCATCGCGTTTATCACATTTTATTTGCAGATATGTATGCTGCTTGGTGAGATTCTGGGCAGGAGTTAAAACTGTAACATTCAGCTCCAATAAAACATGTTGAAAGTACGCCATAACGATTTAAAACATATATCAATGTTGCAGGAAACGATAGCTCAGGCAATCAGTTTTTTTAATTTGCATTGCTGGGAAGAAAGTGATAGTGAAAGCACAACGCCTGGTATTGTAATACGTCTTCAACATGGACTTGATTCCATGAGCTGATAATGCTTGTTGTAGGTCCCTTCATGCCTTGTGATGACTTGATGGGATGGTGGTCGCTGCGTTGTGGAGTATGGCTTGTGTTTCTACTCGCCCTTCTTGGTAATGGTACAGTTCTTATAGTGATCACCTTGAGCAGAACCAAGATGGACGTGCCTCACTTCCTCATATGTAACTTAGCTTCTGCAGACTTTATGATGGGGATCTACCTGGGGTTTCTGGCGATCGTTGACGCGTCCACACTAGGTAAGTTAATAGAACATAACCATTAACCCTTTAAGCGCGAGAACCGACTTCGGACGCCAAAATCTGGCGTCTATAAACGTCAGATTTTTATGTCTAAAGTCTATCCCCGCACTGAAAGAGCGAAGCATTTATAATGGTCAAAAACATAAGTATTCAATTAAAATGGAAAGAACATACTAAGACATTTATGATAATTTTAAATTGAAATCAATTATATAATAAACGTATCTTAGCGTTTTAAGGAGTTAGTGATAACCACGTCTGTAATCGTGTTATTCTCTGGTTTGTCCTTTAAATTAGCATTAACTGTGTCGGATTAACATACATTTTGATTCAAATACCTCGACCGAGACACAACTTCAAGAATGGTACAAATTCAAATTTCATAACTTGGCGCTTTCTTGGTTAATTTGTTAAAATCATGATAAACTGGTGATAAACTAGTCTTGTAAGATTAGCAACATCAAATGTCTAAAGCGTGTGACTTTGTTGAAGTCGCGTAAGGTTTAAGCGGCCATGTACATGTATGTGCTGATACATTATGTCGATTTTGACAATTATTTCCCTATAAAACCTGCAGGAGCCACTTGGAAACCAGGTATCTGACAATCAACATAGATTTTGTTAAAACATTTATATTCGCGTTTCCAAAAAAACAACAATTAGATGGCTACCAGCATACAGAAACACAGCTTTGGTATGCTCCCTAACTCAACCCAAATGTTTGCGTCAAACTCGGGACTACCTCTTGGACGACATCAGCCACCATGGGTGGATTTAGTTTAACCATTTAACAGCCGGTGCCACATATATTCGGGTTTTCAATTTTGTATTAGAACATTTAGTACCACATTTTAAATGTTAAGAATAAAATGTGAGATCAACCTGCAAGATTTGAAAAGAGTTGACCTCCATTTTGTCAAATCTAAATAATTTTCACTCACTTAAAGTTGTGGATTGAATAATTTGGCGGTTAAAGGGTTAACTCAATGTTGAGTTTCGACATGACTATTTTAAATGTTTTACCAATAAATAGAAAAGCATGTTCTCTTAAGCAACCGCCAATGCACAATAAGGTCACTTAAGGTTCTTAGTTTTAGATGAGCGCGCGCATTAGATTTAGGCCGCGCACAAACTATGTTATCTTTTCTGCCCAGCGTGCGCAGTTAATTTCGGGATATAAAAAACATTCCCAAAAAACAAGTATGTATTTTTTGGTTGTTTTTTCGTCGCCCTCATTACCTTTTCTATAATTTTGTCCAATATGTTTTTTATTTGATCCATTCACCTTTCAAAAAATGTTTTTTTCTTAAAAGTTTTTTCCCGCATTAGATTTTTTTATTATTATTTCAAACGGAGAAATAAATCACAGTGGCCTAACACAACTATCAAAACTGGGTCCGCAACAACAAAAGATGTACACCGTTGTGATGCTGATCATGAGAACATGGCGACCTTTGTAGATGTAATACATGTAGCTACGTGTGCATGTCGCTTGGAATATATAAACTACCATTATTCTGTGCTACAACGATGTTCTTCTGTCGCCAGATTTAGATCGCAAAAAAAACATCTGACATTTAGCTTTGATGAAAAATAATTAGTTTCGTGATACTTCCTTGTGCATGTTGTGTTAATTGCACTGACAGGAAGTGCAGCCTTGCTGGACATTCTTGCTAATGGAATGGCTTTCAATTGAGAAATATGAATCCAGTAGCTCTATTACTACTTCACCATGTTCTCGTTCACATAAAGTAAATGGTAAAAGCTACACTATAAAACGATATTAGCTGAAATTAGATCCGTCACTATGTTGGGAGATTATTAACCCTTTAACCGCCGGTGCCGCATATATTCGGGTTTTCATTTTTGATTAGCACATAACGTACTACATTTTAAATATGTTAAAGATAAAATGTGACATCAACCAGAAAGATTTGAAAAGAGTTCACCTCCATTTTGTCAAATCTGAATAATTTCCACTCACTTGAAGTTGTGGATCGCGTCAGCGAGACACAACTTCAAGTGGGTGAAAATTCAAATTGAATAATTTGGCGGTTGAAGGGTTAAGGCCCGTTATCTGGTATTTTTATTATCTATATTATAAAGCAAAGTGAGAAAATTATAAACATATCACAGTTACTCATGATCATATCGATAAAAAACATTTAGCATATAAAATACATAGAAAAATGTAGATTAAAATTATCCAGAAAGATCATTAAATTAACGAATCGTAAAATTAACCCAATTGGTGTGATCTGTCGACACAAATAATTCAAAAATGTTTTGGGTTAGATAAGAGTTACAGATACAGAGTTTATTTCAGTGTCGAAATGGCGTCTTTTTATTATATTTTACTACGGTCTTCGTTCAATGTCTTGGCGTTTCCGTTAATGCCGTTTCCAGTGGCATTAAACCTTGAAATGCTAAACACATCTACATATTTATTTCCTCTTTAAACAAAATAATAATAATAATGAAGCGCAAATTAGCAATATAGCTAGATTGAGAAATTGTACACGTGAAATTTAGTTTTACTTTATTATATTATAACTTAGCGTTTTACGGGCTATTACTTTGTTGGCAAATGATTCTCTATAGTAATTATTTATTTATTAAAGTGACATGCATACATATAACAAGAAACATGTTACAAGATGGAGTCCTATTTCCCTTGTGATCACTCCCCAGACTAAACCGCTAAAGGGATTTGTGAGATGCTTGAAACAAATGATTGATTACTTAAAATCATTGCAATGTAAATATATACGATTTGGGTTATAATTGTTGGATTTCGATTGCAAAAAAGCTTCCTAATGGCAGTGTTAATGAAATTGATTTCAAGTGTAGCTATGACTAAATAAATTATGGATATTTTAATCTGTGTATATACTATTTACAATATCACATAGTTTAGAAATATGTTGTATCATTGAATGTATAACAGGGCACATATTTTAAAAATAGCATATTTGCTAATATGTGTAGGCTCTGTATAAATATATTTTACTAAATAAAATAAATAAATAAACATTTACTGAAGTACATACGTTAAATGATGTGGCTTTTTTCTATCACACAGGTGAATTTAAAAAGCACGCTATTAAATGGCAGATGAGTGTTGGTTGTCAGATAGCTGGTTTTCTGGGGGTATTGTCCAGTGAGTTGTCTGTGTTTACACTCACTGTGATCACTCTGGAGAGATTCTACGCCATCACCCACGCCATGAACATCAATAAACGACTGTCACTTAAACACGCAGGTAAGTACAGACACGACACATCTACACAATGCTGGTCCAACAACGGGTGGATGTGTTGTGTTTGCTAGGACATTATAGTCACCATGTTTATAGTGTCGCTTACGCAGATTTTTTAGGTCAGTAGGATGTGTTTATACCGGTTATCCCGTCTATTTTTTTCAGTAAAATATGTTCATATATGTTATTTAATCTTTTAGTGGAATAAGTTTATGTTAAATCTCTTAGTGGGGGCTATTCATTGGTTCTTTATTCTTTCAGTGAAATGTTTTCATAACTGTTCTCTATTTATTGAGTGGGATAATTGTTCATAGTGACTGATTTGTCAATGAAATATTTTGATGGAATATGTTGGTAGTTGTTCATGAATTTCTGTAGACACCAAAGTTACCATCATAGGGATTAATAATACTGTAATACTTAAAACATAAAAATTTTGCGATAGATTTATATATGTTTTTCAAGAAATACTTACTAGCAGCTGTAATGCACAATGATAAATAAAGAAAAACTTCTATTTTTTTAATTCACACGTTGCTTTAATCTCATGTTCATACGCTCATTCCATTTAAATATAGGATTGTTTACATAAATAAATAATGGCTATCTATCCATACTAATAGGATGGAAATAGTCATGATAACCATATTTTTTAATGTATAGAATCCTATATTTAGATTGAAAGAAAGTAACTTATGAAATAAAATTTAAAAAAAATTTCTTTAATGTGAAACGTCACGTGCAGAGATTGGAGTTTCTGTGGTAGTTTATTACCTAGTTGTATAAAGCAACATTTAATGTGTTATCTGGTGTTTTTCCGGTGTTTTTGTGTTTTTCCGGTGACTGGTGAGAGAATTAATCGGTTCCGTCCAACATTTTATAATTTATTTCATGAAGTGACGATGCAATCATGTCACGATAACAAGCTTAAAATTGAAAAAATTTAAGATGCACATAATGTTCTTATATAATCGGCCAAATGCTATCAAACTAAACTGACCACGTGTCTTATTATGATGTTGTACATGGCCGTTTATGTAAGGGCTACCGTGCTTTTGTGACAAACAAATAGACATGAGCTGCAATAATGGCATTGAGATACATGACAAATGTATTGTCTTTTGTCTGTTTGTCACGATAGCATTTTTTTTAAATAATACTTTTTTTTCTTCTAAAGGTATCTATTTTGATACTGTTTACTAACTATTAGCAGTGATTATAGTGCAAATAATTTAAGAGCTCTAATTTAGTTGTTTTCACAATGTTTTTCCAATTGCAATCGTGAATTATGCTACCCTGACCAAAATAGCTTTATGTCACGATAGCAATCCATTAACAAAATAATTTTAAAACTAAACTAATTGTGCAACTTGCTGTTTAAAGTCGATTAAAAACGTTACATCGAGCACTTGCCTCCATTACATATTATATTTTATTGCTTAAATTTAAAACGATAACAAAAAAAACACATTTAATTTCATCGAATTTATGTATTAATACTTCTTTTTGAATAGCCACATTATATATTGATACACTGACGTTCATTCCAAAGTATAAGTAGTATTAGAGCGGGAGCCCAGACGTTTTATTCAAATGAAAAGGGCCCAAGTGCTCGACCCATGAATTGATAAAAAACAATTACAAACATCACTAGAATGGATTGCTGCCGGGTTTCATGTATGACCTTCACCTATAGCTGCTCTCACGATATGTTAATTAAATCACATTTTCCATCATAGGTTGCTTTAACAGCAAAACAGTCAGTATCGTGTATTTAATTAATTGTACAATGGCTGTGTATATAATATAATTTCATGGTTCTGAAATTATATTTAAATCATTAAATTATTTGTTGATTTTTTTTTCAATTGTTTGTAAAATCAGCAGTCTGTATGTCCCCCGGATTACTAGTTCACATGTCATGTCAGTATAATGTCTACTACCTCATACTTTATGAAACGTTGCAAAATATACATATTTTCACATGGGAAACATATAAAATACAACATATCAACAATTATGAAATGTTTATGTTGTGTCACTTTTTTTACTCTTGCACTTTGACAAGCCGCTTTTGATGACATGATGGTGTTTATTTTCAGGCTATATCATTGGCTGCGGTTGGGTGTTGGCCGCCATATTAGCTCTTCTACCGTTGTTTGGAGTCAGTGATTATCGTAAATTTGCTGTCTGCCTGCCATTTGAGACCGGCAACGCGATCTCGTTAGGTGAGGCAATACGTTTTTCCTACACATTCCAGAGACGGCAATTTATCCTTAATGTATAAATCTAATCGTGCGATCATGTATATGGAGTACTAAAGGTTATAAGTAGAATTCTACCAAGGCTTAATCATCTTCATATGAATAGATTAATTTATACTGCAAGATAAAATGATACGCCCGTTTATTGGTGTCTATTATTTTATTACGTCACCTTTTGAAAGCGGCTGACCAGCTGATTGTTTTGTAACTATATTTTCCTCTCCCACGTGCATACATTTACATTTAAATCATCAGCATAAATAAAAAAGTCAAATGTGAAATTTGTCAGTAATAAGCCTAATATGTAGGGCCTAGTGCAAAACTAAAATGCAATACAGCCTGTTGGCTTTTAAAAGCAGTATTGTTTGTGAAGTATCAATTGTGCTGTTGAATTGTTTTTTTTTCTCTTTTTGATTCATTTGAAGCTTGAATTGCATATACAATTTTCAGCTTCAATGACTTACTGATCATCTACCACAAACTATGTTATTTATTTCAATTTCAGTTACATATTATTTGGCTTAAAATCTGTCTAAAATCGTAGATATATATTTATGGGCAGTTTTTCAGTCTCGCCACCTTTGACTACTCACATTCCACTGTTCATGTTACAGGTTACGTCTGTTTTATCATGCTGCTCAACTGCACCGCTTTCATTATCATTGTCAGCTGCTACATGAAGATGTATTGCTCTATTCGCGGCTCCCATCGCTGGAATTCTAACGACACACGCATTGCTAAGCGAATGGCCATTCTGGTATTCACGGATTTCGCCTGCTGGGCACCAATCTCATTTTTTTCCATCACTGCCGCGTTTGGATTGGATATGTTATCACTGAACGACGCCAAAGTATTCACAATATTCGTTTTGCCTTTAAACAGCTGCGCAAACCCCTTTCTCTACGCCATATTCACTAAACAGTTCAAGAAGGATTGCTCTTTGATATGCAAGAGGCTGGAAAACTGCACTATGAAAAAACATATATCCAAGATCAACAAGAAAAACTACAGTTTAACTTGGGGATCTTCAAGACATCCTTCTGCGCTCAACAGTTTCTTCAATACGCATGATATGAGAATGCGACGCATTAACATGCCACATCACAGCAGAAATATAGTTTATTTATCTAGACCAGATATCAAAGATAAGTTTACTAGTGATGATAAATCTAACATTCTCCTGTGTAGCGCATGTTGTGAAGATTACGGTGACCAAAACATGTCTGTCAGTAGAACGAATACAGGGGTAAATGAGAGTGATATGTCGTGGGAGAGCAACAGTTCCTGTACCTGCCCCTGCCATGTTGAAGTCAAGGAACAGAAGGTGATGGAGCAAGGGAAGGGGTTATTCCTCAAACTGATGCAGAAGAGACAACGTAAGTACAAATATAACCTGGACTCTGTGTCTGGTGAGGGAGATGTAGATTCCGACCCTAATCTCAATCTCTTTGTTCTGTCAAACACAGAAGAGAAGCAGTGTGATTCCACGATGATCACATCACCGAAATACACGTTTACATCACGTGAGAGGTCCAGGAGCATGAACTGCCGCAGTGGACTTTCTGGTGATGTTTGTCAATCTCCTGGGGGTGGAGCTTATGAGTTCAGTGGTTCTCTCTCTGCGCCTGACGCCAGTAATACTGACTCAGCTGAGCACAATATCTTTGATATTTTAGACGCTGCACAGCCTAGCTGTCCAAAAAATAGCACTCATGATAACATCAACCTGACAGATGGAATGATTTCTGAACTGAGACATATGTGTATTCCGTCATCATATAGAGTACATAGTCATGCATCCAGACATCACAGACACACTCACCAGAGGCAAACGAAAACTGAAAGTATAAAGAAGGAGATTGACCCACCTGAGGAGAGAGGTGCCCGAATGCCTCCATCCCAAACAAGAGCAGATCCAGAAGGATGTGAATCCATAGAAGGTAACTCATTGAAAGTATCATCACAACTCGGAGGCTCAATGACATGTCTGTTCAGTACGCCTGAACATCAAGCCAGACGTCAACAGTATCTACTGTCCGACCCGAATCATATATCCATGTCTAAAGCTCACCCGGACAAAATACCCCCATCACCACCTCAATCGCCCTCCAGTCATTATGATGCACAAATAGACGAAGACGATACTGCTGATACAGATAGTGCCTTTCATCCACTACTTTCAACTAAGAGACAATCTCGCAGTGTGGATTTCGAAAACTGTGAAAATGCTGATGACGTTGATGCCAGCGTTTCATTTCTAGAAAGATTTCCGAGGTC
>OZ024914.1:63633812-63636312 GCA_964017125.1 Flabesymbios commensalis | reverse complement strand
GAATAATTTCCACTCACTTGAAGTTGTGGATCGCGTCAGCGAGACACAACCTCAGGTGGGTAAAAATTCAGATTGAATAATTCGGTGGTTAAAGGGGTAAAAGCTAAGCACGACTATTGTCGTTTTATTAGCAAGTTAAATAACATTTATTGGGAATGAAATGAGTGTTGAAACATCAACATTTGCAAATATATTTGGTTTCATTCTAAGCGATAATTTTCACACACTTTATGTAGTAGATCATGAACTACTGTAGGATCCTGACGTCGTTCAGTTAATGTGGCGGTTATCCCCAGCTTCCTGGACGCAGGGGGATGGGGATGACCGCCTCGTTTCCGTTCCTTGGTGACGGGTGCACAAATTGCAATGTGTGCGGCCTTGGTATTTTTCCCGCACTTCAGGCATTACACTCAGCGACTACGGACGTGCCGTAGCTCGCTCTCGCTAAGTCAATTGAGACGTGCCGTGCGCGGGAGGTTGTGCTTTGCTTTTACCGTATGTTAATCGAATAAACATGATAAGAGAGGAGAGAGTTTTCTGACTTGTTTGGAACCGTCGACTCGACGGAGGAGGAGGAAGTTTGAGTTTAAATGGTGAGATTGGGCGGAGTCCCTCGTCGGCCATTGTGACCCCATAATGGAGCTCCCGACATAGGCCCATCATGCCATACTGGTGACCCCTGACGACTGATCGTCTACGCAACAGTGTTTTCACCTAGACGCCAGTTGAAAACCGCTGTTTTCAAGGATAGTTTTCATTAATTTTAAGGGATTTTTTTTTTAAAATCAATAGCATTTTTTTCATAAGGTACGTGAAAGCCTACGACAGGTACGACAATACAGCGTAATACGCCAAGCAAACCACTGAAGTCGACGGCTACCAGGACATCCAGTAAGAATCCACAGGGTCCACCTAGACCTGGTAGTGCGGACACTCCGACGTCCAACGGGACGAGAGTCAACACAAAAAAGTCGACGGCAGTCAGAAGCAGTCAAAAATCAGCCACAGTCCCAAAGCAAATAGATGTTAAAGTCAACTTGTCTAACAGAGACAATACTTATGTAGCGCCGCATTCGCGAGCCCCCGCCGTGTCCTGCGCTAACGGGAATGGCGGTGGTTTACGAACGTATTCCCGCATACCTTTACATCTAGGGGGTAAAACCCCGGGTGCTGCTGACGCCGCAATCGACTCGACAAAAAGCAAACATGCGAATATCGCTAATCGCGAAAAAATTTCGACCGACCAAACAGTGCGAAAAACTAGAGTCGGACGAATAATCCAGACTCCTGCCCCATTCGTGCAGATGGTTCACGCCATAGTTGCGCTTAACGACATCTTTGGCGGGCCCAACCGCATACCTCGTAATAACAATGTTGTTAAATTGTGAATGAATATGCCAGGCCTGGCAGCATTGTGTACAAATATATAAATGTAAAGACATTTTTTTTTTGGCAAGTTCATTGCTGAATTACTAATAGCAATTATGTTAATTAAATGAATGGGTTGATCGCAGCTTGCAGCAAATGAATCATACATATAGGACAGTTGGTGTTAAGAGGATGGGACAATTCACGTATAATGCTGCGCTTTCAACCACCCACGCTGTAACCACACCCGCTATATTTAAAAAAAAAAAAAAAACTCTGCTTAGTTATAAGAGGTTACATATTTTACAACCCCGCTACTTGCACGAAGCAGTCTCCTACACGTCAGTTTGGTCCTACGTTATCACTCACCCGGGGGTAATGTAGGATCCTGACGTCGTTCAGTTAATGTGGCGGTTATCCCCAGCTTCCTGGACGCAGGGGGATGGGGATGACCGCCTCGTTTCCGTACCTTGGTGACGGGTGCACAAATTGCAATGTGTGCGGCCTTGGTATTTTTCCCGCACTTCCTTCGTTACACTCGGCGACTACGGACGTGCTTTGCTGTTACCGTATGTTAATCGAATAAACATGATAAGAGAGGAGAGAGTTTTCTGACTTGTTTGGAACCGTCGACTCGACGGAGGAGGAGGAAGTTTGAGTTTAAATAGTGAGATTGGGCAGAGTCCCTCGTCGGCCATTGTGACCCCATAATGGAGCTCCCGACGTAGGCCCATCATGCCATACTACTACCGACCCGTGGACGACTCACACAACCTACCCACATCATTCAAAATATTTTACTTCACTCTACTACTACTCCATCATGGATTCTCCTGCGGGAAAATGCGTCTACGCATGGGCGGAAATTTAAAAGTAATTAAAGTCGAAAGGGGGGTATTACTTTAATATTAATGTATTTATTTATGCAATTATGCTTTTCTAAAACTTCAGAGAAGATATTTTAATATAGATTTTTATGAGTGAGCGCTTCATTAGTGTCGCTATCGAAGTATCGCGAATTCTGCTATGTGCGCGATCAAAACAATATGTCCATAATGGAAAACCTGTATATACTAATCAGATAGATCCCGTAATCTGAATTATAACTTAAATCTTGAAGTAGCGAATCTGG
>OZ024914.1:63546781-63633612 GCA_964017125.1 Flabesymbios commensalis | reverse complement strand
CAAGAAGTCACTACTATAAACACTTATAAAGGATTGTTTAATTATTAGGGACTTTCTTGTGGTGTTTCTTCAACACTTAGCATTTTTCAGAGAGTCATGGAAGGTCTTTTACAAGATATTCCTAATGATGGATTTTTTAAAAGAATATTTGCATAACCGGGCCAACAGAAGACGAACATTTGAAAACTATTGTTATTGTTTTAGAACGTCTTGATAAAGCGAATCTACGCTTAAAGAGGGTCAAATGCCACTTCGTGCAGCCCAGCCTACAATGCATGGGTCAAAATTGACGCTGTTAAATCTGCTCCTTCACCAACGAATGTTACAGAGCTGAAGTCGTTCTGGTCTACCCTCATCTCTAATTTATATTATGTTTACTGTGTGTATAAGACTATGACAGTATTGTTTTATAAACCTTATATAAGACTGGTAAGGAGGAATGTGGTATCCTTTTGCTGTATTCGGGATTGCATAGATATCGTCAATCTGAGAATAACATTCTCAGATGAACGCAAATTGAGTTCCGCCTGCTATATTTTGATGGCGCAAATTTACTTTTGATTTTTACTTTTTTGAACTAAATAAAGCTACGCTATTGTTGATTATTAAATGAATATGTCTTGTTGACATTTTTACAATCACTTACTGTTTATTTCAGAACAAAGGATTTTACATGTTTAGTCGGAATTGTTGTGTATACATACTCAATAATGAATGACGTATTCAATGTTACACGAGTAGCTTCTAATATTAAAGATAGAGTCACGTATGTATGCTGATAGAGCCAGCATACAGTACTGTGTGGTTGATTCAGTAACCTGATTAGAAGTCTGGATACTTCTCCAACGAGACACTCACCCAACACTGTTTTAATGTTAAGCCAACGTCTGCAACGCTGGCACAACATTGAACCAACAATGGAAAAACGTAAAATGTTTGGGAGAAAGTCCTCCTGCCCAGCAAACACAAAACATTTGTATACCATTTATACAACGTCGGTCCAACGTCTTCGACGTTGGTCCAACATTGCATAAAGTCATACAAAATTTTTGTGATCACTGGGTGTCGGTACAAGCGTGGGGTGAACCCGTTTTGAGATACACGCAGTAATACAATCAGTTTGTTTGCAGGCCAGCGACCTGGTAAGATCCAGGACTCCCTGCTTTGTGATTCGATGGAATTTTTAACTCATAGATGTCGCTCAATTATATATGAACTTGCTGTGATTTGAGAACTTGTCTTAATGAGGCTCTGGGTATGAAACGCATATTTAGTATTATTATGGAATAGGGCCTTGGCCTACCCACGGGCATTATTGCATTCTTGGGGACCCTTGTCCCGCGAATTTTGACAGTTAACCATACATTTAATTTCCTACATTTCAACAACATTTCAATATAATCAGCTTGATTATTATACTTCTTTCCGTCCAAGTCATTATTTAGGTCTCCCACTAATTTCCTTATTTTCCTTCACGAGAGCACTATTTGTTTAATGTAAACATCTCATATTTAAATGGAATGAACACGTGACTATTATAAAAAAATGTGTGAAGCGAAGCATAAACCATTTCAAATATAAATACATTATGAAGACATAGTGCAAGAGCATTAGGGTTGAACCTGGAATAAAATTGCAGTAAGCTGATTTTTTCAGGAATGATACATGAACATCTCCCCAGACGAATTCCGAAGAGGCCTCGAAAATCCCCCATGTGCATTTTTTTAATTCAAGATGGCCGCCTCCATGTAACGCCATTTTCGAAAAAATCAGGGGTTTACCATAATTCCTCACTTTTGCAGTTGGAAAAAAATATTTAGGTGTCTCTACGTATGTTTGAGGACACAAAGAGTTCATCCAGATGATCAGAGATGATATCAGTACTTTTCTCAATACCAACAATCCAAGATGGCCGCCATATTGATATACTGAGTTTCACTCGTGTCACCAGTGTCTCTATTTCTACTTCAGACACTGGTCATCTTCCCCCGATCAGCTAATATTACCCACCAGGGGACAGAGATTTCACAGCCACTCTCTGTACTGCCGCATCTAGGTGCGTGGGAAAAATCCCGCTTCTTTCAGAACGATGGCCTCACAGAGTGCAAAATAACTCGATTCATGTTATAGTCTGGTGCGGTATGTCATTTTTGCCATTTCCGTTGCCAAAATTGATTTTATTGTTTTTATGGCTTCATTAGGGGTCAAATAAGCCAAAAATATTGGGGTTCAATTTTTCCCGCCCCTCAACCTCGTTTTATGGCACATTCAAAATGGCCGCCATCGAAATCACATATTTGGCCATAACTTGGCCTCTAGCAAAGCTAGAGTCACGATTTTGATGTCTATACCCATGTTTTTGGGTATGAGGAATCCAATAGTGCCCATACAAAATGTGTATGTCTTGTAGATATTTCGATATTAAATATAAAACACATTTTTCATGCGTTCTTGGTCATTTTTTGTCGCAAATATGAAAAAACGCAAATTTTCAAATAATTATTTTGGAAGCGTTATTCAGTATGTATTATAATATAAACAGCGCATTGCTGATGGTTTCTGAATGGTAGATGTTTTGTTGATAAGCCCTAAATATTCCACCAAGAAAGCGTACAAGTGATAGCGTAGAAACCGAGCAACTTCAATAACGATGTTTGGTACATTACCTTAATTTGCAAATGAACATTTTGCAACAGTCACAGAGGAAAACTAATAAAACTAGTGTGTCTTTTGCAAAAAAGTACACACTTTTTTTGAGAAGTAGATAGGAGGGATGAACGTCCGATCGAAATTTAAAAAATAATACGAAATGAATGCAAAATTGTGAGCAAATTGTGCGTTTCAGCAATGTTTCATGTGCTGTCAAACAAATGATCAGAATCACTCATCATGATCATTGCGATTGTGATCCATCCCATCAGCAAAATTATTGGATTTTCAGATTTGTTTCTTTAAAATTCTTAAACGATGCACAAGAAAAAATAAAATAGGGGATTCTAATACATCACATCCCACGAGAGATATCCCCGTTTAAATTTCAGTCATAATTTGACATATTCTCCGAGATGCAAGGGCTACTCTGAGATCAACAATTTCATGAAACAATTAATTTAAATACTGACAGTTAAATCTCCGCGTCAAGGCAATATTCTAATGAGATGCAAAGCGAGTATTACCAATTAATATATAAATCTGTAACCTAACAAGGATGCCCGGCCGCGAAATAATCACAGTCTCTGTATCGCGTATACCTAAAAACTGTTATTGCGGAATAGATTGGAGGACGGGGGCATTACCACAGCTGATATTCAATGGCTTGGTTCATCGGAAAGACAATGAGTTTTAGGTTCAAATTTAGTGATTTTGATTTATATATTAACATATTAACAAATTTCAAAATGGCCGACTGTCGTTCACAATGACACAAGCCACACTACCTGGTTTGCTTGTTATATACCCCACTGTTGCATTTATACAGGAGTCGTCTGAGCATTTTAACTATATCTAGTACCACGGCAGTCTTATTTGCATCAATATTTGTTGAGCTCAATAACACCCCTTGATGCAGGTGAACTAAGACATCTGACAGGAATGAACATGCTACATTTCACTTCCCACACATTTTGTTCTAATGGTGGGAGGTTTGGCCATCTGATAAAGCAGGTCTTGTCTCCCATTGACATGTGGTTGGCTCTCATAAGGTGTAGCTCATGTAGGTGAACATCTCCCATTCTAGATTTTTTAGACAAGAATAGTTGCCACCGTAAAGCTGGAATTATCATTAGCTGATTAAGCCAGAGGATTAGTATACTTGACATGCAAAATTCGTCCATGCTTCCAAGACTTTCGATGTACAAATTTAGAGAGGGAGAGGCAGCGCATCGATAGAATACCGGACTGCCACGTCATTCATGCACGCATCCCGGGTTTGAACCGTGCTGATCTCGCAGGGGTCTTTCAGAGAAATATCCTTGTCTATTCCCTCTCAATGTGACTAGGTCATCACAGTTGCGGCCTCGTCGAGTTCAAGTTGAAACTAGTGTGTTGACGTTAATTTACAAGCTATTTGAAATAACAATATATGTTGATATAATCTGTTTACGTGTGAAGCTAATGTGACTTTCACAGACCAGTTAAGAGATATTACACAAGATGCTTCATCATCACAGAAACCAACCAACTTTTTTCAAGAGGTACACTTGATTGCCTTTTCATATGTGTGCTCAATAGACATGATAGATGGATATGTTATCTAGCAAAAAGTGAGTGGTAAAGATATTTGATCATCTGCGATAAGCCCATGTAAAAAGCTTTCAAAAATCTATTTCAAGAAGGAATATGCCACAATTTCCGACAAAGTTACTGAACAATATTAATTCTGATTTGCAACAAAGTAAAAGCTTCCACCGACGGTGAATGGACATACCCAAGCATATTCTGTTGTGTATAGCATTGTGGCATTACAAAAAAAATATTACTTTTGGACTACTCTGTTGCAGTACATATTTGATCTAATTATGCCTCAAATCACCAATCACTCAGTTAATGCATCAGTATTAGATTCAGAATTTGTCAGTATTTGACCAGAATATATTATTTGGTTCAAATCACACCTGTTGAGGAATGACGCTCATGTTAGTGTATCCTGTGCAGAAAGAAAGTGAATTCACCTGTCCTGGAGAAATTAGTACAAGCTCAACTTATTAGAGTTTTAGACACACGACCTCTGGTCACGATAAGGCGTTCTAGAGTGTGCTCCCATGAGTAGAAGTAACCCAGAGAGAGACATCATTAACCATAGTACCCAGTGCTGACTCCACCAAATGATAGGCCCGAGGTGGTTTTTGTATTACTCTTTTGTCATGAAGCATCCCTTGTGTACATGTAATCACTCACACGTGATCCGTGGACTGCCAATAAAGCGAAGCGGCCCTAGATCTAGGCCTATTATTGGGACATCTTACAAACTTCTGACTTCATGAACTACTCTCATGGTTTGATAATTGTGTCACTTGCATCAATCTGCAGAAAGCTCAACTCAACGGGAACCAGTTATAAACAACTTGGTTTGAATGACAATGTACATACATAGTAGTTAGTAAAAGTGTTCATCAGTTTTTTTAGCAATTTTGATTTCTGCCTTTCTAGAAAGACTTCTCGCAGGTTAACTAAATTTTCAACCACTTGATGTTGTGTCTCGCGGGCATTATCACTTTTTTACCAGATAACATTTGTCTACTACTGAGCATACAATATGCAAACACATTCAAGTGTAATTGTTAACATGACTGGGTTGGCTCAAAATGTATTATGTTTTCTGTTCTCTTATTATGAAACATCATTTGTAATATTTCTTAATGTAATGATCTGTGGTAGGCTACAAGGCGTCACATGTAAACAGACTATCTTTGGTTATGTTGTCCAGTTGAAAAAAATATCACGTTACCCTTTTCCTGTATTTAGATTGGAACTGATTTACTGATACCTAGCGAAACATCTTTGTCGTTGAGAGTTGCTTCTTTCTTTCGCATAAGAAAATGAACCTAGCCATTGAATGTTTGCTGTGATCATCTAAGGTAATGGCCCTGCCCGTCCAATTATGGCTGGAATCTATACTCTGATATCTCTCATAGGATGTGATGAATTAAAAGTTATTGTTATTTGTTATTGTGCATCATTTATGGATTTAAGAAAAACAAGATCTAAAAATCCAATAATTTGATGGATGGGATGCTCCATAATTACCCACCAAAATTAATTCTGGTCATTTGTTTAGCAAATATGAAACATTGCTGAAACGCACAATTTGCGCACAATGTGTGCTAATTTTATTTTATTTCATATAACATTGACCCATCCCACCCACTTCTCAAAGTTGTCAAATGTGTTTTGTAAACGACACATTACCGTCAATATCAATTATCCTCTGTGACTGTTGTAAAATGTTTAAATGAAATAAATGCATCAAACATCGTAATTGAAATTCTTCAGTTTTTACAATCGCTTTACGTCACTTTAGTCAACTATTTGGGGTCCATTAACGGAACACCCATCATTCAGAAACCATCAACAATGTACTATCAAAAATGTGTTTTATCGTTAATTTCAAAATATCTAAGAGACATCCACATTTTTTATGGGCACTATTGGATTCCTCGTACCCAAAAACATGGGTATAGACATCAAAATCGTGACTCTAGCTATGCTAGGGCCCAAGTTATAGCCAAATATGTGATTTCGATGGTGGCCATTTTGAATGTGTCATAAAACGAGGTTGAGGAGCGGGAAAAATTGAACCCCAATATTTCTGGCTTATTTGACCCCTAATAAAGTCAAAAAAACAATAAAATCAATTTTGGCAAGAACTTTTAATTTTAGGCATATTTCTGACATACCGCACCAGACTATTATTACCATTGACGCTTCTGAATATGAGATAAAAATATCTAGGCTGAATATACACTGATATATACCGTATATAGTAAAAATTGTGCTTAGCTCATGCTTTTAAAAACTCCATTAAATTAATTATCAATAAATATAAAATTGAAAGTGGAACACTCATAGATACCCTCAGGTTTGTATGACGAGCACTGCGTGCACAAATTCCCATGTGTTGGCAGCGGATGGGCAGGTGTGCATCTAAACACAACTGGCCAATCACGATCTACCTCACCGCTGGTGCCTGATTTATGAATTGCTGGCTGCTGGTTGGCAGACGGTGACGTAACAGACGACAGAGACCCCCTGGTGTTGGATATGTGTATATGTCAAACAAAATCTCAGTGGGTGACTGTGACACTCACGATAGCTCAGTGTAATACTGAGTATGTTGAGCAATCTCTTAAAGAAACGAAAATATGAGGTAACTATCTCGTTGTTGAGCCTAAAAAATGTATTTTTTGTCTAAACCCATGGAGTCTAGCACTTATTTGGATCACCAAAATTTTATTATATTGAATTTATCGACATAAATCCCATATAGGTTAATGTTATGTAACACCATATAACGTCATTTTTCCAAAAAAACAGGAGTATACCCCAAATCCTCACTTTTGCAGTTAAAAAAAAAATTGGTGCCTCTACACATGTCTTAAGGCACAAAAAGCTCACCAACAGGATCAGAAATGATATCATTCCTTTTTTTATCTCCACAAATCCAAGATAACGACCATTATGTCAAGCGTCCCCCCCCCCCTCAGAAAATCACCTACATGCCAAATCATCATGATGTTGAAACTTTTTTTTCAGAGCCATGGAAACTAGAATATATTTCCATCACCATTTGTTTTAATAGAATGTGCTTATCAACACAAAATCCCACATGGCTGCCATATTGGTTAGCTCTTTTAGCGCAGGTGCCACGATTAAGCGATGTCCAGCTGCTTTTTCATATGGGGATATAGATATAGATTTATCAAATTTACAAAATATCATATGTCAGAAATCATTGATTAACAATTCTAACATGTCTCATTTTTAAATATAAGGGGATTTTTCATTCATTTGCAGCTTGAGATAGCGTAAGAAATTCCAGTTTCAAACCCAGCGACTAATTCCAATGTAGGTATTTTATATAGTAGGCCTATATAAAATGTTTTTCGATTTTGGTTAAGTATTAGTTGTGATTATTCTAGGATTTGAATATTAGCTAATTTTGTGTGAATGTACATAATAACAGAGCTAAGTACAATATTACACCAGCTTGAACACGTGTCCTACGAGACTGTTGGTTCTTTACATGTACTACTAAATAAGAAAATGTTTTAAATCACATCATTTTACTGGCCATATGTAATTTGGTCAATTTCCTGAAAATGGTAATAAATACCTTGGATTATAGATTAGAATATTCAGATATTTTATTTGAATATTAGTGTATTACGTAATAAATATATGACATTGTATGATATTGCAATGTGATATTACATTGAAATGTCAGAATATGACATCAAATTAGAGGATGTGACAGTTAAACGTCAGGATATGATAGTTTTATGTCAGGATATATGAATATGATATCAGGATATGACACTTTAATATCATGAAATGTAATATAATGCCCAAACATTGGTGTTTAATATAGCAAAATCACGTTATTATGGCTCAATACAGCTTTATAAAGGCAGTATATAGTGGCTAAACATCACGTTGCTATATTAAAATAAAAAGATATGTCATCATATTATCACAAAATGCATTACAATTTCGTGATATATCATTATAACATCACTATGACATTTTAATGTCAGGATATGACATTTGAATATTAGGATATGGTACTTGAATGTTATGATATAACTTTATACATTGATGAAATGACACATTGAGGTCACAATATAGCATTGTAATGTGATGATGTGTCATTATAATGACATACATGCTATTTAATATCGAATATTGTATAATAGACTTGTCGGATTATGACATTAAAATAGAAAAAACATTAAAAAAACAGTTCGAAGTCAGGATCTGGCATATTTATGCCAGGATATTGGATTGTAATTTATCAGAATATGACACTTTAACGTCATGAGATGGTATTATAATGTCCAAATTTTGTCCTTTTATATCACACAATAATATTTGAATGTCAAGATATTCCATTTTTTATGATAGGATATGACATTATCAAATCAAGATATGACAATATTTTAATGTGACCATAGAATGTCAGGATATGTCACTTTAAAGTCTGGATATGGCATTTTAATGTCAGGATATTATATTGTCATGTCAAGGTATAACATTTCAATAACATTATATTGAGAGACGCACGTTACCATATGGTAATACAGAATCGACATGGAATATTCCAATATCAGGATGGCACATGTCAGTTCAACATATATATCGCAATATAATTCAGTAAGTAAAGGCCTCTACAATACACTAAAAGATCCTGTCACTTTAATACCATACCGTGATGCTTAACCACCATATCCTGCATTTATAAAGCTGCATCCAGACATCAAAACGTCATTTTACTATAATAAAGAGCAATATTTGGACATTACAATACCATATCATGATGTTAATGTTTCTTGTCTTCATATTATCGTGATATAAAAAGATCATATCCTGACGATAAACTGTGACATCAATTAATTTAATGTCATATTCCGATATTCTGATCTAAAATCATCTCATTACAACACCATACAATGCCATAACTTCATTACGAAATATATATATCCTGATATTCAAAATGTAATATCTTGACATTTAAATGATATATTTCATGATAATAAACATTTTGACATTCGCAGATCATGGACAAAAGTAAGTATTTGAAAGAGCATTGTTACAGGACGATTATTAAAGATGTCATGTACATGTAACGTGTGAGTCCTCATATTGTAATTGATTTTTGCTAGAAAGCCAACCCTTCAACGTCACCTACTGCCCCAGCCAACACGGGGCATTAATCCGATTCTGTTTATTTTTTGGGCCAGCGTCAAAGACGGTCAGCCAATATTAAAACAGCATTGGATGGATGTCTCGTGTTTAAACTCCATTATGATACAGAGCATATTTCGCTGTACAGGAGGGTGTGGAATCTACAGTCTGGGATCGGATTTTATCTCATGGTCGTTTATCACCAACGCAAACTGGAAGAGCAGTCGCTCCAGAAAGAGTTCTAAAAAGAGGGAGTTGCGGGTGCAGAGTGGCTTGTTGAAAAGGGGGGGGGATATCACAAATCTAGACTATATTGTACAACGATGTGTTCTTTTTGTATTGGCCAAACATGTAGAAACTGTGACAGCTCGGATGATTGAAACGCAATAATTTCATTATTTACCGGAGATTAATTTGTTAACTTGACAAATCTCAATCTACATTTCTAGTGGGAAAGCAGTTCGAAAACACTCCAAAGCGTCACCCACCATGGTAGAATTAACTACCATGTGGGATTTATGTCGATAAACTCAATATAATAAAATATGGTCATCTAAATAATTTCAAGATTCCATGGGTTCGTCTAAAAAAAAAAATTTAGTTTCAACAACGAGACAGTTATCGCATATTTTTCGCTTAACATAATAATATGGCGGCCATCTTGAATTCGTGGTATTAAAAAAAAGTACTGATATTATCTCTGATCATCTGGATAACCTCCTTGTACTTTAAAACTTAGGTAGAGACACCAAAATCATTGTTTTAACTTCAAAAGTGAGGAATTGGGGTATACATAATCAGAACAATATGGCGGCCATCTTGAATTTTTGGTATAGAGAAAAATGCTGACATCATTTCTGATCATCTGAATCAACTCTTTGTGCTTTAAAACATAAGTAGAGACACCAAAATATTTTTTTCTATTTACAAAGGTGAGGAATTAGGGTATACTCCTGTTTTTCAAAAATGGCGTTACCTGGTGGCGGCCATCTTGTATTAAAAAATTGCACAAGGGGGATTTTTGGGGCCTCTTCGGAATTCGTCTGGGGAGATGTCCAGGTATCATTCCTGAAAAAATCAGCTTTCTGCAATTTTATTCCAGGTTCCTGTGTTTTTTCACTAATGCTCTTGCACTAACAGAGTAATTAGTGTTCTTGTTATTAAACTTTCTATTTATTACACAACACTGCAGCACTGCTATTGTGACCAGTTTTGTTCAATTAGCGTCTAGCGTCAGCTCACAATGGGACACGTGTCTCCATGTATAATACTCTCAAGCTTTAAATGGCAATAACCCTTTCAATGCTGAAATATTTGTGTATAAACCATGGGGAACAAAGGTTTTTTTTCAATTTGAAGTCATCATAAATGCCTTAGTTAACTTTTTTTCGCTTCATTTGAATACCTATGTTATGGGTCTACGGCCATTATGAATGTGTAATTCTTTCAGTGCGGGATCTTGTTTAGATTCTGACGTCTGAAGACAATCCCCGCACTGACAGTGTTAATGACTGCCATTGTAATTAGTGGAGAAGATGATAGCGAGACAGTGGACATTTTGCCAGAAGATAAGCAGAGCCACACCTTGTTAACAGTGGATATAAAACATCAGTGCATTTTCATAATTATTATGACAAAGGACAAATAAATAAAATAAACATGGAACATGACAAAGAGCTGGATACTTCGATGTAATTTTTCGAAACAGCGTTTAACTTTTCACGATACAACATCAACCAAGCAGACACAACTAGCCCCTGTAACGTTGAAATATATTTGTATAAACTATGAAGACCAAAGATATTTTTCAATTTGAAATCATCATAAATCGTTAACATATAATATAAATAATTGTTGTTGTCATAAATTCTTCATTTGACTTGATAGCGCATCAACACTAACAATTCACTGACTTTATATACAATATACTAACTATAGTAAAATGTATCGTTATCCAATGATTCAGATAATTGTGTAAATAAGCAACCTCAATAAAACACATGTGGCAGGGAGTAGATTAGGCCTAATCAACTTCTCCCCTCTTATCTTTACACGGGCAGATGTTGTTTTAGTGATTGTTTGAGATAAATAGCCGTACATGTCTCGTGTTCGCTGGGTGCACTGTGCCGATGCTGATTCTTTGTTTTGTTTCCTACACTGGACGGACACCGGCTCAGTGCTTCTATGGTTAAGTGACCATAATAATTACGCTTATTTTACTTCTTCTATATGTTTTTTTTTCTTATACTACATGCTTTGTAATAATTATTGTATTGAATATTTTATCAATAAAAAAAACATTCCGTTTGCTGCTAAGTTCGACATTCGAGCGGACCACAGACTCAATACTTGTACGACAGTCCCACCAGGAGTGATGGATCTAATATAAGGGACACCAGGTCTTCAGATTTGGCGTGAGTGATTGCTCACGCACACCTTAACTCACGCAAGTGTGAAAGTCATGTGAGCGAAATACAGCTCACCTCGGTGTTGTAAGAGTTATTTTATTGCAAATTTATAGTTTTTTTTTTATTTTCATCAACCTGTTAGCCATTGCATTTAGCTATGGTGAGTGATCACTCGCCTCACCAATTTGAGATGAGCACAGACCAGATGGGCACAGTACAATCCAACTTTAACCCTTACAGTGCGGGGAGCACTTTTAGTCGTCAGAGTCTGACGTCTGTAGACGTCAGATTCTGACGACCAACGTCGCTCCCCGCACTGTAAGAGTAAAACTTTTTCTACTGGTCGTAGACCCATAACATAAGTATTCAAATGAGTCGGCAAGAGCTAACTAAGACAGTTATGATGATTTTAAATTGAAAAAACCCTTTGGCCTCCAAGGTTTTCATGAACAAATTCAGCGCTTTAAGGGTTAACCCTTATAATACGCCGATAATCCCGATTTGTTTTGTTTCTAATCTGTTTTATTTGCCGACTAAGTCACTAATATTGGGAATTAAATGACTGTTTAAACATCAAGATTTTCAAAATGTTGATCTCAAAATAAATAAATATGATAAATTTTTAACCACTTGAAGTTGTGTCTCGCTACCGCGACCTGAAATGTTAAATGTTAAATAGAAATTAACTTAGGACATAATGTTATATTATATTTACACTAGCTTATCATGTGTTTGAGCTGTAAAGGAATTACAAAATGTCTCAAAAAGGGCGTCATGTACCCCGTTATAAAAGTATGGGCGGCAGTGGATAAAATCTTCACCGTACCACACATTTTGCACTTGGCAAGACATGTTGTACAAGTCGAAGAATGGTAGAATGTTAACACGTGTATGATCATTGTGCAGCCTTTTGTATAATAGTTGATGGAATATATTATTTTGTCTTTGTACTTGCTGGTTTATCGTTAATATATCGCCACTGTCGTTGACTCTATTCACATGTTCTGGTTTATCAAATGGGAGTTTGTGTTCTCGCCACGCCATTTGGGACATCCATACAACAGTTGTAAATGTTGGTAACAGTGCATCAGCTTTCTCCATCAGCCATTTCTGCTCTTCAGTCCATTGCTTGACAGACATATACCGAGTGTGAGCAGTTGCTGGTAATATAATCAAATCAGGCTTTGTTTTTCCAGCGAATTCGCCTAGTATATATTCCTGGAATGTATTGACGGACTTGTTGGCCACATCTGGACAAAACGATGTAGTGTTAGACCTATCTACAGCAGATACATGGTGTTTCAACCAATACATCTGTACATATTGCACATTAACAGTTAATGAAGATGACAAATCATATCCCATATTTTTTTCACATAAAAAATTGAGTTCAAAAATCCACTTGCAACTATTTTCCTTCATTAATTCAAAATAACCCGTTTTGGATCTTTTGGAGCGGTTTAAAGTTTCCTCACAATTAAAACCTTCTCTTTTTTCAAGTGTTGCAAGAAAAGCACTAGTAGCTCTGCGGCTGTTGGAATCACCCAGAAGCAATATGTTTTTGGTGTTTGTTTCACGAAGACAAGATGATAGCCAAGGAGAATTATCTTCCTTTCTCTTTAAGATACAGAATTCTGGGTCATAATACCCTCTTGTGGTGCTTGATATATCACTATTATTATGTCCAATCCATTTTCCACTTGTCATAAATTTCTCGTGAGTTCGCAAGTGATCAGAAATTGCACGAAACGTACATGGTTCTAGGCCATTTTCGCTTGTTGACTGTACTTTAAGACTGATGTCCACTGTCTTAGGATTATATAAATGTTTCACATTTAAATACGTCCAACCTCTTACTAGAACCACTGCAATGATACATGCCAGGATCAATTTGAAAACTTGATAATTTCTAACCATTTTCTGAAATAAAAAAACAATAGCCAAATGTATATGTGCCAAGCAGTACTTCCCTAACCAACATTAGTCGTTGACCCAATGGTGGATCAGTGTTGGACCACCGTCTACGACGTTGGCTCAACATTGAGTAAGCATTAGGTCAACGTTTCTTGTTAGTTGGGCCACATGTAGTTGGATTATTTACAACCAACACAATTGAGTTTAAATTATAGAGGTATATTATGAATTCTTATCAATCATTTGCTGACAGTAAAACAAAATGTATTCAGTAACAGAACACTGACCACCAAGAAATCTTATCTTATTTATTCATTAGGCTTTTTTATTTCGCTTTGCCGTGTCCCGCTATGCTGTTAGACGTATATCTGCTTCAAGTGTTATTTTGACCACTTTATCTTTGGAATTTCATACTGATTTTAATATGCAGTTTTGTATTCTGGATTGTGGTTTATACATGTTAATTTTAAAGTCCAAGTGTTTTACGATTATTTTTTCATATTCAAAATTGTATATTTTGACATTCTCAGTTGCTGAATTTGACTAAACTTTCTCATGTTATTTTGTAATCTTGGCCAATGTACCTTATTATTTCACATGTCCATCTGTGTCATCTTCTGTATCTGCATCTTCGTATTTTTGTTATATCTCAGATAGCTATCGTTATTTCATAATTCCATAAATTCTAATCTAATCTTAGCATTCTCAAACTGTAGTTCCTCATTTTCTGGCCAAAATGTATCAACAGGAAGTTTGGAGGAAACCACAGTGATTGGTTAGTTTTATAGGCCACCCTGTACCCCCCTCTTACTATTTAAGCAAAACCCGCGTTTTGGCGCCAGTTAACTCAGTTCTCCTTGCTACACCAAGATGTAAGCTATACCAAAATAAACAAGTTCAAGACAGCTTTATCGTCACTTTACTACCAGCTAACCCACTCCACCCACGAGACAACGCGACACCTGCATCGCATCAATGTCCGTCAACGACCGTCAGATCGATCGACGAGAATTGGTGGAGATACCAGGCTGATCCCATGTCAAGTGGACTCACAGAGCATACCAGTAAGAAACAGAATAGACAACACATACAGATAACTGATTGCTAATGATATGAAGCCTAAGGAATATATTCCCAGCAGGTTCAAGTCCCTGAAATGGAACATAAGGCAGTGGAGTCGATGTCAACAGGATAATTACAAAATAAAGATTACTCCATATTGTTATCTGTTATAATGGTTGCCTGTTACACTGATGTTTATTAGTTATCATAGTCAAAATAATGAAATACAATACATGAATGTAACAAAGTCTTAGTGATAGTGTAACAAGGTCTTCCTGACAGTCTTTGTTTATGTCACACAGTCTGGGTGATAACATTTACCTTGATTATATGATCAAAACACAGGATGTATCTATTGTTGTCATGGAAAATTTGGTGTTGCAATACACGTGATCAGGCGCACCAATATAAAACACCCTGAAAAAAATTCACTTCTTTGAACTACTCTGTCAATAGCAAACAAATTTAAATACAAAACATAACGTTTGTAAATATGTGAATCATTCTCCACACATAGATGTCGCTCAGGTCACCCACCACTGCATCTCTGTAATCAGGCGCCATTTTATGTTCAAAACTGCTCAAAATGGGAAGTTTTTTTATTGGATGTGTGAAATGTTGAAATAGGCAATGGTTGCCTTTGAAAAATAAAAACAAACAAATTAGTTCATTACTCCGCCAAAAAATATCAATTTTGATGGTTCATTTGGATATATTAATGAAGTACTTTTTTCTCTTCCTCCGCCGTCTCAATAGCCTGCTGTGATGTGGTTTCTAAAAATGGCGGCGCCCAGTCATGCCAGTGAGATTGATTTACAACTTGACAAACTTTCATCGTCATATCAACATTTTGGGGATTTGAAGACGTTAAAAGTCAAACAAAGAGAGAGTTTACAATTAGTTTACGATACAAACTGTGATTTAATTGTAAATTTGCCGACAGGCTACGGAAAATCGCTTATATATCAGGTTTTGGCACCGCTACTTCGTCTGAGAAATGGTCGCACTGCTGGATGTGTTTTAGTGATCAGCCCACTCACCGCTATACAGACAGATCAGGTGAAACAACTTAAAAAAATCGGACTTAAGGCATGCAGAATAGACGTCACAGGTAGAGGAAAATGTCTTGAAGATGCTAACGTTAGTGATAGTGATGACTGCAGTGATTCTGTTTACCCTGGCGATGATCTGTCACTGACACTGTGGAGTAATGTACCACTCCAGGATATAAAAGAAGGAAAGTTTGATATTGTCACCTGTCATCCCGAGGCATTGTTCTGCACAAGGCAAGGTGTGAGACTCTTATCTGACAGCACATTTAGTAAAAACGTACTGGCGACAGTAGTTGATGAGGCTCACAAAGTTGATGATTGGTCAAGGGAGTTCAGACGTGCGTTCGGTGAACTACACACACTCCCCGCCTTTTTTCCTGGTGTCAGTCATGTTGCTATGAGTGGCACCCTCACTTCAGTTTTGAAGAAACGACTCCCATGTGTGCTTGGCTTGTTTGAACCGAAGATCATCGAAGAAACCCCGGATCGACCTAATCTTTTTTTAGATCGTAAAGTGAAGGGCTCAAATGTGGATATTTGGAGTACTTACGAGACTATCTATGTTCCATTATTTGACACACTTAAAAATGATACCGCAAATTTTCCTGTAACACTCTTGTTCTTGCCAATGGAACGAATGGCGGAGGCTGTCAGCTATGGACAGACTATTTTTGGGAAGCAGTCTGCCGAGACCACTCTTTATGGTGTCATATATTCAAATCAAGATCGTGCCACAAAAGATATTTTTCTCACAGCCCTGAAGATGAAGCACTCTACACTTCGTCTTCTACTTTGCACATCAACAATTGGTATGGGGTTCAATCCGCCAGGTGTTGAAAGGGTTGTGCATGCTGCACCACCCAGGAATCTTTCCGACTATTTCCAACAGATAGGCAGAGCAGGAAGAAGTGGTCAAGAAGCCACTGCATTGCTTCATTTTAATGCATCGGATATGGCTGCCAATCTACCAGGGATTAAAGATGATATTGTGAGCTATTGTAAAACTGAAGACTGTCTCAGAGAGTGCATTCTGAATAATTTTGGATTTAGCAAAGATTCATCATCTCCAAGAGGCTGTAAGTGCTGTTGTAGATGTGCATTAATTTGTGATTGTGGATGTTAATAGCCGTTTTTATAGCATTGAGTTAGACAAGATATCTGTCTTGCACTGTGTTCAAAACAGTCTGCTCGGTGTTGTTAAAAAACGCATGTAGGCCTATACATATTTCGACAAGATGTTGTCCTTTATTCCTACATCCATACTGATTATAGCTGGTTGATTCATACTTTAAATTTTCAATTTGCCTCCTAATTAACTTACTAGAAGGCAGGTAATTTTATTTTGTCACGAATTGATTATAGATTACTATTAAGTTAGTATCATGTGGCAATTTAACAAATATATGTATTTATAAGCCACTGTTCAGCTGTGTCTGTGGACATCAGTTACATCAGCTTAGATTTTTAATTAAATTTTACATGGATCCATGGTTTTAACAGCAAAACATTAGCAATGCTGTAGACAAATAAATGCATTGCCATAAGTGGCATGTGCAATGAATAACATTTTTTGTTCTGTGCAGTACATTTGAAAAAAAATGGAAAAATATTTTTTCATGTCCTAATATGCATACTGAATATCTGCAATGCAATTCCAAGAATATTTATAATATTTATATATACTTCTTGCGAATGTACCAATATTTTATCCGCGGGGGGGGGGGGAAGGCATTTTTATTGGATATTTAAAGTAAGAAACACAAAACACTCCTTTTTTGTTGAAGGAGTTATTCAATTTTTTTATTATGAAACAGAATCCTCAAAAGTGCTGGCTGCATAATATGATGTATACACATGCAATCATGTTTATGTTGGTGCTAATGTTCAATATCAAAGCGAAAAAACATGCATTTTCAATATTTCTAGCACTTCACTGTACGCTTAATAATTACATTAAACATGTTGAACAATGTTCAACCTTTCATATCAGTATGAAACAGCACATTACCAGACATATATTTTTTCAAAGTTGCTAATCATTATCTATTTTTCATAAATGCTCATTACAACACATGTGGTAATAATTCAGTATGTACGGTATCTCAACCCTCTTTAGGGGTATTGTCAAGTTAATAAAAATCCAAGTAAAACTCACAAATTAGTGGGTGGTTCAAGCCCCAACTCAGATTTTTGTGTGTTTGTTTCTGTACATATTAAAAAAATGGTACAGTGGGGGTGGGTGGTATGCGGTCTGGCCAATCCAATTTTTTTCTCTGGTTTTTAGATTTTTTTTAACTTGACAAGACCCCTCACATCCATATATTTATTTTATTCCTATTCACCTTGTACATGTTGTAAACTTGTTAGATACATATTGCTGGATGAAGAATTTTACCATATTTTATAAAAATAAAACAGATGTGATATATCATGTATATTCACAGAATGAACCAATGTTGTATGCTTATTGCAATCACTCAATTAAATTACAGATCTATGAGAATATTCTCCATATCATCAATCAATCTTGAAAAAATAGCTCTATCCGATTAAAAAAATAATTATACATATAAACCAACAGTCTCATTCACTATTTTAGACATGTAGTGTGTTAAGTGAATGGAAATTACTTAATGTTATCAGGTTATGTTGGTTAAATTTATCAACAACAAAATTTAAGAAATGCCTATTTATAGCTCCACTACAAAATGCAAAGAGCAAAAATAATCTACAATGTCAGTTTAGCATGTTTAGGGTTTGACATAAACCTTGAAATTCTGGGCATATGATTTCAAAGACAACCATGTTTTCAAATACGACCATGTTTTCAAATAAAATATAACGGATATTAAAGTTGAATATTTCAATTTGATTTGTTTCACATAATCTGGCATGTTTCTGGAAATCATGTTGGCAATTCAATAATGAGATAAATGATATTGATACTAACTAAAAAATTAGAAGGAAAATTGGTAAAAGTTGACTCGCATTTATCAAGTTTATTTGACACATTTATATTGTGCTATGCAATTTATTATTATAATGATCAATACATGTGTGTTCTACTGCTTGACAACTTGCTGTTTATTTCTAAAAAAAATAAAAATAATTTACAAACCAAAACCAACATTGATCACTGAACATGTGCAGTTTATTGTGCATGCCTACATATGATATATGTACCAACCGGATTACTTTATTTTATGAGCGTGTATTAATATCTAAAAATTATTTTTGATAGGATCATTTTTTTCAGCTTTCAAACTGGTTTTCACAATTTTGAATTTATTGATATTAAGAATAAATAATTATATCATATACTATATGATATATATATGCCAATCGATGTATAAAAATAAACATGAGAGTGGAAATTAAAATGTCATGTCTGAAGTTTACATACCAGTACTGATTTACAATATAATTTACAAAGTTCTGTATCTGTAAAGTAGACAAAATCACTCAACATTCTAACATAACAGGCCATTTCTACAGTATGATATTTCGAGTTGAAGGCAATGTGTTACACTTACAGTATGATGATTGTTAATTTAGATTGTTGTTATGTCAGAACAGTTGAAAATATTAGTCAGACCCAAAACTAACATGAGTCGACTAATGTTGCTGAAGTTTTATTTGCATATCATTACCACATATATGTACCAGTGCAATACAGCTACCCATAATTCAAGTGGTTGAAAATTACTCACTTTTTACCTTGAGACTGAATATTTGAGATATTGTTTTTTACGCACAAGATGGATATTGCAGATGTCAAATGAATTTCATACTTACACGTTTGCTGATGTTGTGAAGTTATTTCTCTGATAGTGATAGTCATATATCATGTACATAGATATAATGACATACATGTACATTTCGAAAGTGAATTACACACATTCTTAACCTGTTATATGTACATTGTAACAGTCAAATAATTTGTTCAATTTGTTACATGTAATGGTATACCGGTATACCTCTATTAATTGGCTGAGAACAGCAACATTGAATTAGAATCTCCACTTGGGTTTTTAAAAGTGCTTTTAAACCCGAATTCTCTGTGTCTTAAAACCCCTTCATCAAATGTTCATGGATTACAAATAACCCTTTATCAGAGGTTAAGCTGTATTACAATGCCAATAGTTATATGTACCGTATGTACCGTATGTATTTTATCAACTACTATTAAATATATGCTGAACTTTTCAGTAAAATTATTTCAAAATTACCTATCAACCTTTCTATATAATGTCCAAGATGCTATTCTAATAAAAATGACGGCATTTAAAACAGAAATGTTTTTCTCTAAGCAAATCTGAGTTATTTAAAAGCCCTTTTATAAATGACTACAGTATTAAAAAAACATTTCATCAAACGTTAATTGGTAAGAACTCAGTTGTTAATGTGAATTGTTCGATTATCATGTAAATATACATACACCGGTGGCAGTACCGGTATCTAATGTATTCAACATTAACCCATACACTGCAGCATGAAATTTGTAGCATACAATTTAAGCATACATACCATGTCTGGTCAACCAAAATGGGTGGATTGCTAATTTAGCAGTTTAACCCTTGTGTTGTTTGAACCGTATACTGTAATACGTAGATCTATACATCTGAAACATCTGTGAAACCGTCCATATATATACCAGTATACAGTTTCACAGATGTTTCAGATCAAGAGAAATATTACTAAATTTAATACAATAGTTTTGGTAGATGTTTAGTTAATCATGTTGATCCAATAATTTAATATTGGAGATGTAGAAATATTTTTTCATAAATATTAGTCATTTTCATCATTTGAAGCTGAAAATTGCGTTAATAACAATTCCGGCTTCAAATGAATGAAAAATGGAAACAAGTATTTTAGCAGCACAAAGAATTATGGTTAAAATATAAGCATTACCAAATGAAATGAAATGTGCTGATAACTTTTCAGCATAATTCTTTCAATGTCATCATTTATGTATAATCGAATGTTGTATTTATAATGTAAGACAACAAGTCATAAACAATCTGGTTCTACCTATACTTTTTCATTTAAAATCTTTTCTCATGTACTTGATATATTATTTATTATATTATATATATACTGATATATATACAGTATTATATAATATAATCAATAATGTATAGGACCAGTAAGTTTATAATTCTAAGAGTAAGCACGGCAATGTGTAAATTTGTTCGATATCACTTGTGATTGAACAAACAATGAGTTAAATGTTATGCTACAGCCGGAAATGTTGGGTCTGAAATTTAACCAAGTGTGCATATTTTTTAACCATTTGAAATTTTGAATTTTTGGTAGTCAGGCACAGCTATGTTTATGATGTAAATTTATTGTTTACAATTATAACATGCATGATGTTATGTACCAAAATTATTTTTAAACAGCATTCAGGACAGTTGCAGTTATTAAAATGTAAAAATTACTTGAAAATCCTCATTCTACATTTAATCATGAAAATTATGGTTAATCATTTGTTGTGGTATATTATGGTACTTTTTATGCCATGGAATACTCTTATCAACTGCTGAAACTATTTCTGTGTAACCATGGTAACTACATTCATGAAGGCACAAAAGGTATCATCCAAGGTTTCATTGTCATTTAACCCTGTGATTGCCAATAACAAATATAATCATTTTTAATTGTTTTATCACATTTACCCACTTGACTTCAAGTGATATATTTTTGTATTGCAACATCATTTCAAGGGGGTGAAACTTCAAATAAATCAAATTGACAATGAAGGGTTTAATTTAAGGAGTGTAGTACACACCTTCAGATTTTTGAAACAATAACAGGAGTCCAGTCTATATGCCTACACCATATTCACATCGTCATAAACCTAATTCTGATGATTCTAAAGCCACTCATTCATCATCAGACTCGGTGGCTGCTACATCATATGCACCATTTGTTGCTACATGTCTCTGCACAATATTATCAATGTGCTTACGCATTTTCACCCTGTCTATTTTATCTAATGGTGATTTCTTTATCTTTGAAAAACCTCTACATTTTCTTCCTTCTGTGAATTTAAATGGCTGTATATCCCTTAATATGCTTTTCACTTTGGCTACATCATCCTCTGTGGTGGGCCTACTATGCCAACCACTTTTCCTTTGAATATTCAAACTAGTTTCCACTTTATCTACCACTGAGGATATTGCATCAGCAGCATCTGTGACTCTGGTAATACCTTGTTCTGTTTTGTTAGCGCCAAGGCTTTTAATTAATACTTTGCGATTCTTTACTGAATTTTCAATTGCTAAATCACTCTCTTTGCTTTGACCTTTCTTTCCATTTGTATTTACATAACTGTACTCTAATGTCCTGAGACGCTGTACTGGAGACAAGAGATATTCAGTTTTTATAAGTAAATCTACATTTTCTCTCAGGTATTTCGAAAGGTGGGAGTGACTATAAAAGAAAGGAACTAATTGTTTGCAGTTCAAGACCATACGCTCCAAATCAGCTTCCTTTGCTGTATCATTCATATTGTCAAGTACCATAGCCCATTGACATAGATTGTTTGCGTAATTAAAGAACTCATCCACAGGTGGTGTATTAACCGATGTTTCAGTCTCCGCAGATATAGAAAATTTTAAATAGCCATAATATGTAATAAAAGGACGAAGCATAGCTTTCATTTTTTGTAGGCTATCTTCTTCTTCGGGTACATTTTTAGTCGGCTCTTGATCAGTGCTTTCCATACCAAAAAATTCCAATGCTTGCTCAAGTATCATGGCTTTGCCTACCATCTGGAATGAAAAAATTAAGGTTATGATTAAAATTTTACTCAATTAATTTGTGTGAAGCCAAAGTAAATATCTTTGTTTCCGATTACCTGACCGACCCCATTTGAATCCCCCATCCCTTATTTTATTTATGGAAATTTTAAAGAATACAATTTAGAACATCCCTCCATGTTATTTTTCATCAGCCTGTATTTTTGTGTCAACAGCCCTTTTATGATAAGTTTCCCTTTTTTTTTACAGTGGAATTAAAAAAAAAATCACCATTTTGGACTGAGTACACAAAAAAAATTACCTACCTACTAGTAGGGAACAGAGGTTTTTTCGCTAAATTATTTTTATATTCAAAATAATAATGTCCAATTGTATAATAACATATTTAAAAAAATTGTTTGAAATTGATTGACTAATCTAGTATTACTCGCTATTTAGTGCTCAGTATAAGTGTAACTGTAGTCGTTCCTAATTTTTTTTATCTGAATATGTGAAGTCATTGTGATTGTGAAGAAATGAAAAAAAAACACTTGAAAAACCACAATTTGTTGTCTGAAATTAAAAAAAAAATTATCCTCCTTTTTTTGAATGGGTGAACAATTTTATTTGAAAATATAGCACTTAAATGGAAAATATTTACGCCGGAGTTGCACAGTAAATCTCTACCGTTGTTTTTCAAACTTATTGTGCGTGTAAATGGTTTGATTCAAGTGTTGAACTGCATGAACATAGTATTATGCGCAAGGTAAAATAATTCACCCGATCTCTATTGTAATATTATATTAATAATCAGTGTTAATTGAGCAATATTCACTCAATTTCCACTAGATAGATGCGGAATTGATGTTCACACATTGGACAGCTTTCGCCAAGTTCAGCGATTCGAGCAAAAGCCATGGGGGGGGGGGGGGCACGTGACGTAAGCGGAAAGACAGATCCAGATTGTGACGTCACTGAAAGCCTCTACATATGATAGTCTGGCGGCAAATGGGTAGAAAAGGCCGTATTTTTTAGTTTCGTTTACCAAGATATACTTTAGGCTGAATTTGATACATTGTAAAGTTAGGACCCTGGGGGGTTAATTTCTGGCGGATGTATAGTTGGAAGCCCGGGGTGTCACCATGGCAACGGGCCTTGAATCAGTCCTATATTAACACACTGTGAACGTAATGTGGCGGCTAATAGTCAATGACTGGGAATACACATTCAACATTTAAGGCCCTCGAAACAATACAAATTGGTCAAAATCAACAATAATTTGCATACGCGATTAAAACGTCTAGAGTCAGGGGAGGTCAAAGTTCATGCCTGTCGTAATATAACTATAAAACATGACATGTGACCAAATAAAAATGAAATTAAAACATAAAAAGTTTTTCTCCACAATAAGTAGGGCCACATATTTGACCACTTTTTATTTGTTTTGTAGTGGAGGTGTGTTATATTTCATTTAGCACACAACCCCTATCCCTGTCATACCCGTTCTCATGGCAACACATGCTTCAACATTGGTTATACTGACGAAATATAAGGCATTTTTTAAAAAATACACATGAATAATTACTGTGAGCGGCTACATATCTCCAAATGTTCAGTGGCTACAGAAATATTTTATATATGTGTGAAATGTATAGATATTTAATATGTTTAGGTCATTCAAGGTCATTCAAAAATAATTTTGTAAAAAAAAAACTTAAACAGTCTTAAATAGTTTTGGCTGATGTGGATACATCATTGCAACTAAAACGTAAGTTTATTTATTTCTTATACTGCAGCGAGGGTTCGATAAATGGAAAATATACATTAATGTATGAAAATGCTCAGAGGAAATCGTCATTTACTCTGCAATAGCGCCGTTTTCAATAAGAAATATTTGTTATAGTAGTAAGAGCATATCTATGTCAAATCTAAGGTCATGACCTCTGACCTACTTTTTAACCTACATCTCTAACTAACAATTTCGTTTTCGGAGCATATCACACAAACCCATGCGGAGATTACATTCATATTCCACACATACATACAATCCATTGGTCCGACAGTCCATTGGTCCGACAGTCCACTGGTCCGACAGTTTATTGGTCCGACATATATACTGAATAGCAGCAGGATGAATAGCAGCAGCCACAAACTGTACAGTCCATTAGTCCGACAGTCCATTGGTCCGTCAGTCCCTTGGTCCGACAGTCCACTGGTCCGACATATCTACTGAATAGCAACAGGATGAATAGCAGCAGCCACACACTTTAAAGAGCCATACAGTCTATTGGTCCGACAGTCCACTGGTCCGACAGTCCACTGGTCCGACGGATCTACTGAATAGCAACAGGATGAATAGCAGCAGCCACACACTTTAAAGAGCCATACAGTCTATTGGTCTGACAGTCCATCGGTCGACAGTCCACTGGTCCGACAGTCCACTGATCCGACAGTCCACTGGTCCGACGGATCTACTGAATAGCAACAGGATGAATAGCAGCAGCCACACACTTTAAAGAGCCATACAGTCTATTGGTCCGACAGTCCATCGGTCGACAGTCCACTGGTCCGACAGTCCACTGGTCCGACAGTCCATTGCTTCGACAGTCCACTGGTCCGACAGTCCATTGGTCCGACAGATCTACTGAATAGTAATAACTGATCTCAAATATGTCCTTAGAAAGCCTGAGCAAATTTCTCTTTTCCGTATGTTTCTTACTAAGTTTTGATACATTTGAGACGCTATTCAACGTACATTTGTTTGAATCTGGCAAAGCTCACTTGATAGCCAGACCAATTGAAAAAAAAATCACCCATGTTACACGAATATCTTATAACTAAGCCTATGCTAAGCCTATGCTAAGCCTATGCTATTCATCAATGCAATAGTAGTATCTTATCACACTCATCTACTAACTCCACTATCCCATACTTAAAATCGTCCCACTTAAAATCATCGCCTGTACTGAATATTTTTAAATATGAACTATGTATATTTACAAAATTTTAATAGTTAGTTTGTAGAACTTGAGCACCCCTAAACCACTAATGACGGTAACTAGATTTACCGTAGTCCCAATATGCCAATATGCCAGATAAAGAAAACGTGGAGAAAAATCTGTATATTTACTGTTAATTTCATTTGATTAATTTATATCTTCAAATTTTAAATAATTTTCATCAGTGTTAATCATCTAGTCTACTTTGGTAGGCCTACATAGCTAGCATATTTAGTGTAATAAATTTCAGAGTAAGAGAGCTCTGTAAAATTTTGATGGGAGAGACAATAACTTCCATAGTGGGAAACGATAACTCAATGTAGAAAAGTGAGCAGGATGACGGTAACTATTGTAATACAATAAATTATTGAGCGATAAAGACGGTAACTTGTATTTTAAGATGACGGTAACTTTCTTCGATATATATAAATTAATGATATGTCATTTTATTTTGCAGCTCCAAACTTTATTTGCAATTTTTTTGCTGTAAGGCAACATCTGATACGAATGATATAATAAGTCATTGTCAGATATTTCAAATGCTATTATTTTTTCTTCCTTACTAAAATTTAAATAACCTGGCCTGTCCATAAAAAATACGTCATTTCGGTCGAATGGTGTTTAGTTTTTTTTTTCTTAGCTGACCAATAACCTTTTTGGTCAATCAATAACAAAATGATTAATTTAGGAGTTGGTGGTGTACTAATTCCAGAGCGAAAACCACCAGCAAACACGACACGTTAACCTAATGTGTTATAATGTTAGTTTACGGTCTATAATGGTTGGCCAACATTAAAACACCATTGGGACAATGTGTATTGTTCATGGAAGTTTGTCCCGACCTAAGCATGATAAAAGTAACAGAATTAAATACAGTACCGTAAGTACATATAATTATTATTTAATATGTTTTGACATAGGGTGTAATGATTGGTGTAACTGATTGTCTTGCATTTGGCCATACTATTATGCATAGCCCATGCTCTAGATTACAATGCTGGCTTAACGCTGGTCTACTATCTGCGACGCTGGCCCAACATTATGTTACCCTTGGGTCAATGTATTCTGTATGCCAGGATAGTGTAGGATTGTAGGCCCTGGGTGAAAGAGACATGCAAGAATACATCCAGGACTGTACATACTTATTACTTTTCTGTGAAACATAAAAACGTTTATTAATCAATTATCCAGGTGTCTGTAACATAAGATAACAAACATACCTGTCATATTGGGTCTATTTTAATGACATTCCTTATAGTTGCATTGATATATTAGATGAACAAAATCAAGATGTGAGAGTTAACGTCTCCAAGACTATAAGACTTACCGTCATCAGGATAAGTTACCGTACTACTTTATATACACATGCGCTCTACCAAGCTCAAGCTATAATTACCAAGGAAAACATTTATTTACCTAACAGTATTTTTCCTAATCAAGAATACTACATCGAGCAATTTTTGTATCTTTGTGTGGCATTTTGGACCAAACAAGGCAAAAGACCAATGGACTGTCGGAACAATAGATTGTCGGAACAATAGACTGTAAATGGCTCTTTGAAGTTTGTCGCTGCTGACATTCATCCTGCTGCTTTTCAGTAGATATGTCGGACCAATGGACTGTCGGACCTTTGGATTGTCGGACCAATGGATTGTCGGACCAATGGACTGTCGGACCAATGGACTGTACGGCTCTTTGAAGTTTCTCACTGCTGCCATACATCCTGCTGCTATTCAGTAGATCTGTCGGACCAATGCACTGTCGGACCAAAAGACTGTCGGACCAATGGTCTGTCGGACCAGTGGACTGTCGAACCAATGACCTGTCGGACCAGCGGGCTGACCTCACATAGGGTATGTCATCACTAAGTTGGTGTAGATGTGCATTTTGGTGTCTATGACCTTTGACCTACGTTTTGACCTATCTCTGAGCCGAAATAGCTTAGCCACTAACAATTTCGTTTCCGGAGCACATCCCTGAAACATATGGTGAGGTTACATTCATATTGCACACGCACATCACATCACATCACTCATATTGCATCACTAAAATAAAAATGACTTGTACTGTCTCATGCACTGTAAAAAAACCCGAATATCTTGGGGAGAGTTCTGGGGAGAGTGGGGCTTGTCTCTTACCGTGTGTGTCCTTTTCTTATCCCCCGCCCGACGAAGTTGGGGCGGTGGGAGGGGGGAGTATTGACGTCGCCTCGGATGTCCGACCGTCCGGCTTAACGGTCCGCCGTCCGTCTGTCCGCATTTCGTTTCCGGAGCAGAACTCGGAAACACGTGGATGGATTTCTTTAATTTTGCACACACATATCCCTTATAGGGTCTGTAGATGTGGCTTTTGGGGTTTTTGACAATGTACCTACTCGAATGGCTCACTATCGACCATAATTAGCTCTAATAAGCCTGATTTCTGGCCACATTTCCGGAGAATATCTCGGAAACCAGTGGGTGGATTTATTTCATATTGCACGCTAGCGGACCCGTGTAGATGTGTCTTTTTTAATTTGACCTACTTAAGTGGCCAACCATCGGCCATAGTCAACTTTAATAACCCTGATATCTGGCAGATATTTAGATCAATAATATATAACAAAATATGCGTTTTCAGGAAGGGATAGGCTCTGAAAATTTTCAATTCGAACAAATTCAAAATGGTCGATTATCGGCCATGATTAACGTTAATATGCCTGATACCGGATCAACACTGGCTGGATCCACAAAGATCTACTAAGAGGACCAGCACTGGCTGGATGCACTAATGAACTGCATCCACAAAGGGGACCAGCACTGGCTGGATGCACTAATGAACTGCATCCACAAAGGGGACCACCACTGGCTGGATGCACTAATGAATTGCATCCACAAAGGGGACCAGCACTGGTAGTTGGATCTGCTTATAGGACCACCACTGATTGGATGCACTAAGGGAACTACACTGGCTGGATCCACAAAGGGGACCAGAACTGGCTGGATCCACAAAGGGGACACTCGCTGGCTGGATCCACTAAGGAGACCAGCACTGGCTGGATCCACTAAGGGGACTAGCATTGATTTTTATATTTGCTCTTTTTTCACTATTTTGACCTTGACTAACCTTGAATAACATTCATTTACCTACATGGAAATTAATTAGGCCTACGTGTTTTACAATATTATATACAATGATACTTGATAAACAACTTAAAGTGTATGACACAGATGTCTTCCAAAAATCATACATCCGAGATATAGTTAATACTAAACTTTTATATGTATGTGTGTATTCCCAGCCAATCACCATTATACATATCATTCATAGTAGGCTATATATGAATATATGACTGATTCACGGCCCGTTGCCATGGTGACGCCCTTGAGGCCATCTCAACATCCACTACAAATCAACACACAGGGTCTATTATCTGTACAAGGATATCAAATTCACCCAAAAATATATTTAGATAATGGAAACGATAACGATTGTGTTGCCTCATATTTCGACAGTATAACCCATATTGAAGCACGTGTTGATATGACAACGTGTATGTTACCGTACAAATATGGGTTTGTGCCAAATCATCTTTATATCATAAAATATTATAAGATGATCCTGTTTAGAATTGAAAAAAAACATTTGTGATTGAATAATAAATTATGTATTTGGTCATATATCATGTTTTATAGTTGCGGGTATATTACAACAAACATGTACCTTGAAATCCCCAGAAGCACGACTATATCCCCTGCATGATGTACGTGTGCAATATGAATGTTATCCTACCATGGGTTTCCCATATATGCTTCGTAAACGGGCTTGTTAGTGTGGAAGCTATGTTAACTCAGAGATGTAAATGTAAATAAAAAAAGTAGGTCGAAAGTCATGACCCGCGAAAAAAAACATCTACACTCTCTGAGTGATGTGTGTGTGCATTATCAATATAATATCTACATGTTTTTTTAGATATGCTCCAGAAACAATATTGTTAAAAAGCAGGTCAAATGTCATGACCTCGAATAGGCACATGATGTGTGTGCAAAATGAGATAAATCCCCCAACGGTTACATCTCAAAACCTCATTTTTATTTCACATAGCCAATGAAGTAGATATGCTCTTCATCAATTAAAAAATATTTTTTATTGAAAACGATTCTATTGTATATAAAATGATGATTTCCTCTGAGCATTTACATACATTGATGTATATTTTCCATTTATCAAACCATCGCTGTAGTATAATAAATGAATAAACTTACGTTTCAGTTGCATTAATATTTCCACACCAGAAAAAGCTATTTAAGACTATTTTTCAGTTTTTTTACTTCAAAAAATTTATCCTTGAATTACCTTGATTGACCTTGATATTGACCTTTATTGACCTTGATATTTAATGACCTTAGCATATTAAGTATCCATACATTTAACATATACAAATACTTCAGTAGCCACTAAACATTTTGAGATATGTATCAGCTCAATGTAATTATTCATGGGTATTTTGCCGAAAAATGCCTCATATTTCGAAAATATGATTATTATTCAAGCATGTGCTGCCATTACAACGGGTATGATATAGATAGGGTTTTTGCGCTAAATGAAATATAAATTACACCTACTGCATTACCTAATATAAAATGTATTAGTGGTCCTGATTATTGTAAAAAAACTTTTGTTAGTTTTAAAGACATTTTTATTTTGTCAAATGTCATGTTTTATAGTTATATTGCAACATGCATGAACTTTGACCTCCTCTGACCCTAAAAAAATATTTTTCAATTTAAAATTAATTTTGTAACTACGCATGAATCTTATTATCATGCAAGTAAATGAACCCCCTAGGGTCTTATCTTTACAATTTATCAAATTCAGCCTAAAGTATATCTTGGTAAGCGAAACGAAAATGTTGTGGTCTTGGCCGCTAGACTAATGAACACCCGACGCTGGTATAACATCTCACCAACGCAAAGTCAGATTTAATCATGTTAATTGACACATGTACAACAGTCTGGCTACTAGCTCATTTTTCTCCACCAAGCGATTCCTAGACATTCATAACATATGGAAGTCTAATTAGAGCTGCAAAATTCTTATGACATGCTTTTTATATTCAGTGAGATAACAGTGATAGAGATCTGAATAAGAGGATAGCAATAGCTTGTTTCAACACCTCTTTCTTCAGGCTACCCTTGGAACTCCAAGGACAAAATTGCAATTTAAAATATCACTTTCCAGGTTCCAGTCCTCTTTTCCATCCAGACATCTGCACAACATAATGTAATTGGTAGGTTAAAAAAAACTCATTTATATGAGATCTTAATGCCATTATCTCGCTCTCAGCACCCTTTGGGTGCTAGCTAGGGCTCCTCTCAAAAAGTGCGCGTTTTGTGCCTGCGTAACTTCTTTCAGGAGTGGAGCTGACACGTGTAGGTGGGCATACTGTAGTGGACACTTGACCAGCAAACGAATACTTCTTGGACCACTCAATCTTAGATCCACTGTAGATCTATTCATGATCATTGCCTTGTGTGCAATGACTCGTACACTGGCCCAACGTCCCCCCAACTCTGGGCATCATTTCACGTCAGGAAATAACTCTTTTTAGATAGGTTAATTGATCTGCAAAATGTTCAATTTGCATTGGATTTCTATGGAAAATAGTTTTTATTATACAACACGGTTAAAAAAGTAGGTGAGCTATATTTAGATGATTTACCTGCGGGCATTTGATTTCATGAAAGGTTAATCTCGGGATTGACCTTGACATAACGAACATCCGGCCAGACTATCTGTGTAGGTGTAAGTGGATTAGATGCTGTGGGTGAATTGTCTGATAAAACCAATAATAGTCCGTCTCTTTCCTCTCACCACCGTCACCAATGTGCTATATATAAAAACATATTCAATGGACCAATGCTTTCAAAATACAGCTTTTAAAGATGTATATATATATATATATATATTGCTTCGAATCTAGGCTTATACTATGAACATTTTTTTAAAGCTTACAATATCGATGTGTAATAAGTGTAATAAAATGAAACAAGTAAAATGATGCATTTGCACTAAACGCGTTTGAATACGACTATGGCCCCCACTTGGCGAATAGATTATGTGATATCTTCATGTTTATAGGCTAGGCGGCTCCACTTGTCAGTTTGTCTTTTTGAAAATGCTGTGAATTTGTTTATAATGTAAGTATCATTGATCAAATGTATATTCATCCACTCACCAGTGCTCTTAGTTTTTGCGAAGTATAACCCGATGTACCTAGTGTATCCATCAGTAATGGTATAAACAACTTTATAATAAAACAGGCTACTTTGTTTACATGTCAGGCAATAATTATTTTTATTTTTTTTTCATCGCAAGAAAAGCCTCGATTTCATTTGTATTGCTTCAATTGTTAATAAAATATGTTGACACTATTGTAACCATGTGAGATGTATACATTAGGTTTAGGAATGTGCTGAATTCATCAACGTCTTTTTCGAATCATGCTTATATTATTTACTCACATTTTTGTCATAGATACGCATAGTTTGTGGGTCTCTACTCTTCAGTGATTATTTCGGGCGGGGGCCCTAGGGTAGTGGTTAGCACCGCTGCCTTTCACGCCAGAGTTCGGGGTTCGGTTCCCGGTCTCGGCGGTTTGAAAGAAACAAAAATGTTTCTTCCCCATCCACGTGTGAAAGTCAGTATTATGGGGAGCCTCCGTGACCGAAAGGTAGCGTGCTTGGCCTCAGACCGCCAGGGCTCGAATTCCGAATCTTGTGTCTGGAGAACAGTGTCATCTCAATCATCTCACCATCCTCAGGAGGTTTTTCTGGCCAAGTTTAGCCTATATGTGCACAAAGGTGGCCTAAAGTTCGATTCATTTCATTTCAGTGATTATTTCAAAATGTCCACAATATTCTCAAATTATGTTGAAAAATATGACGCATTCAACATTTGGTGTTAAGCATGATTAGGATAATATTTGTTTGTTTGCTGTTTAGGAGCCCCGCACGCTTCACCAAACATGGTTTATATATATATTCCATATCTATGCATGTAAGAGGTTTAGTAGGTAATGATAGGTTATCATGTTTGCCTTATTCTGTCTGCCAAGCTTATGTCGTAAACATGTTTAATAAGGATGCACGGAACTGCACGTACTTTACCTAAAAAGTAGACCCCCCCCCCTGCTGTAGGCCTAGTGGCTGAAGCGGCCTGTAAAGTTTAGATTCCGGCCCTGCAGACACTAGATTTGAAATTTGAAGCTTTGGCGGACTACGGCCGAATACACGAGGTGGAAACGAACCCAAATCAACTGGATGTGATCATATTGGCAACAGACTTCTTAAAGAAGCTGCGATCCCAATTTCTCCAATTTTGTGTCATATTTTTAACAAATCTCTAACTAATGGTATTTATCCTGAAACCTGGAAAAGAGCCTTAGTTATACCGCTATATAAAAAAGGCATCAAGTCTGATATTAATAATTACAGACCAGTATCACTGCTCCCTTGCGTCTCTAAAGTATTCGAAAAACTTATCTGCCAACATATTTTCTCTTATCTGAGACATAATGCTATATTGTCACCACACCAGTCAGGTTTTATAAACGGAGACTCGTGTGTTAACCAGCTGGCTTGTATCTCTCATAACATATACAAAGAACTTGACAAAAATAACTCTATTCGAGCTGTATTTTTAGACTTTGCAAAGGCGTTTGACAAAGTTAGCCACAAAGGCCTGATCTATAAATTTGAAAAATACGGTGCTACTGGAAACATTCTATCTTGGTTTACAAACTATTTAACTAACAGATCACAAAAAGTAGTTATTAAAGGCTCGTCGTCAGATTGGCGACATATTAAATCAGGAGTCCCCCAAGGATCCGTCCTTGTGCCACTCTGCTTCCTAATTTATATTAACGACATTACTGAAAATATATCCAGTAGCATGTTCCTTTTTGCAGACGATGCTTCTATTTTTAGGCCCATACGAGATACGTCAGCTCGAGAAGATTCGGAACTTATAAATGAAGAGCTGAAAACCATTGAAAAATGGGCTTCACAGTGGAAACTCAAACTCAGTATACCAAAAACTGTCGCTATTATGTTTTCTAAAAAAAGAGTACCCCCAACTGAACACCCATTATTGTTAAATAATATTCCATTGAAAAATGTAAAATTTCATAAACATCTGGGCATCACATTTTCTGCGGATATGCAGTGGAGCCATCACATTGATTGTGTGACATCCCATGCTTACAAACGAATAAATATGATGCGATTTTTTAAATATAAATGGTCAACATTCTGTCTTACCACTTGTTATAAGAGTTTTGTCCGACCAGTCTTAGAATATGGCGATATTGTGTATAGCAGTTGTAAAAAAGCTGACGCTGCAAAACTTAAAAGCGTTCAAAATGATGCTTTACGCATTATCCAGACATTGGATACGCGTAGAGATGCACATAGCATGATCTTATTTTGTAAATGGTTGCACAATAAAGTACCACAAAACCTGACTGATTGTATGCCAGAACGCCTGCATTCTCGTAATACCCGTTCGGCTCCAACATTTCGTATTATTAAAGCTAGCTCAACCCAATATCAAAACAGTTTATTTCCAAAGTGCACAAAATTCTTTAATACCCAAGATACTAATTTTAGATCATCAGAGTACACTGCTCAATTAAACCACTTTCGTAAAAAATGTAAAAAAGAGCAGAACGGATATTTACCTCATGGGTTCCAGATTCGTTCAGGTTGTTCTTTCTCAGTTACGTCTGAGATTCAGCAACCTGAACGAACACATGTTCTCTAAACGCTGCATCGATAGTCCACAGTGCAGGTGTTCTGGCGGCTCCGAAACTACTAAACATTATTTTATTGAATGACCCATGCAAAGCGGATCTAGAGAATATTTATTTGGAATATTACATAATTATACCGATGATAAGAGTACTTCAGCAATTTTGAACATTATATTACAAGGTGTTAACGTAAGAGATCACAATTTTAAACTTATTGAAGCAGTATCTAAATATATTATAAAATCTAACAGATTCACATTCACGCAATTATTCAATTTTTCTTTGATTTTATATTGTTTGCCATCAAACCAACGGTAAAACATGTCAAATATTATATAATTTTTATGTTTTCTATTGAGTGCTTATTGTCATACTGTTCTGTTGAATGCTTTTTTGTTTTTGTTTTCTTTATTTATTTTGTCTTCTGAGGAGAGCATTCTCATTAGTTTAATACTATGTTGTATCCCTCGTTAATTAAATATGTTTAAACCAAACGAACCCACAAGTTTAGTGACAGACATTCGGTGAAACCACTGTACCGGACAGCATCCAATTATTGATTATGTAGCATGGCAGTAAATGGTGGTAACTGCAAACTTCACAGAGTGGCGGATATAACCATTTGATACCAATGTGGCCATCTGAGACAGTATATTTTTGTGTTAGCTTTTGTATCCGGAAAAAAATTAACCAAATGTTAAATTGTTGTGTGGATTTAAGAGTATATGAATTGTCTTAACCCTATTATCCGCAGGTCACGATATTATTCGTGTTCATATATTATTAGCATATTAAATTAATACCATCTAGAAACGTGACATCAGTCAACAATATTTCAAACAAATTGTAAAATCTAAATAATTTTCGCTCACTTGAAGTTGTGGATTGCGTGCGTGAGAGAAAAATTTAATTAAATAATTTGGCGTCAACGGATTAAAGAGCTAATCACGACTATATTGATTATCCCAATAAATGAGTTTTTAAAATGTGTGATTTAAAGCATTAATATTTGCAGATGCTTGGTCCCAAATTAAACAGGTATGCTGATGTGGAAAATCGCGGTAGCTAGACACAAGTGGGTGAACATTATTTAATTTTAAAACGTAGCGGGTACAGGGTAAATGTATGCGATATGATTTTATCGCTGATCATGTCTACTGGTATTTTACTAAATACATGTAGCAACACCGTGAATTTGTGTTATTGGACCTGCTCTAGAATTACTATGTTCCGCAGGCACCACGCGTTGCAAGCGTTGTTGATCTAATGTTGGCCCACCGTCTACGACGCGGGCCCAACAAAAAATCAACAACGACACAACGTTATCATGATTGCTGTAATATGTTTAGTATTCTGTCATTACTATATTCCGGATGATGCTATCATTCACCTGGCAGCATGACTTCACGTATAAAATGATTCTCAGAACTCTGATCTAAGATACATAATAATCATGTTTACCAAGAAAGCAAATACTATTCATTCAGTTGTGTTGCAACTTTGCCTATACTTGACGTGATTTCATAGAACATCATTTCAATCAATATCGCACTCACACAGAAATTGCCACTCAGTACGTGTCCTAAAATTAACCATATTAAAAAATATATTACATCATCCATATTTGTGACCCGCCACGCGAGAAGGTACCTCCCCGCGGCTTCATTCAAATTATTTATGACGTCATGTTAAATTTAATTTTAATGATTACATAACTAATTTTAAAATTTAAAAAATGTCATAAAACAAAAAGTTATGACTATTTTTCAATAATTCTTTCAGTTATCCAAACAGGATGGACACGGCTATCATATTAACAATGAAAATCAATTTTGAAAATGTTGACCTAATGGCCCTTTTTGCGTGGCGTGTCACATTTGATTAGACCTGTAACATGTTTAACTTGGTGATTTACATTAGTGTCACTAATGTAAATGATTTAACGTGCTTGATTGATAATCTTATTTATTAATTTTGAATGCTTCATGGAATCTACATGAACATATTGTAAACCTGATTCTGATCCAGCCTATGTAGATAATCAGTCAAATTAGGTAAATTATCACTACAAATTTAACATACACCGCGAGATCAGACGATTGGAAGAATTATTACAATCCTTGCAACAAAAACAAAACACTTATTCGCAACAGACACATATTATTTAATCAATGTTTAGAAACAGAAACAAAAACAAAACGTTTTGGTGATATTTGAGCTCTAAAGCGGATTGTTACCGAAGCGTTTAAACGACATAGAAACGGAAAACACACTGAAAATCGCTCAGTAGAAACTGTTTTTTACATATGCAAATGAATATGATAATTAATATTTCGGGAAAGTAGTCAGATTACCGACTCTCGTCAGCTACAGCCTGTTCCACAGTGGATCCACAGTGGATCGCGGGTTCAACCCTTATCATGATTAATTTATTAAATTCTCACCCACTTCAAGTGGGTGAAATTTATTCATATTTGTTTAATTGGAGACCAATCATTTGCAACTCCTGATGTTTACACATACATTTCGTTCTCAATAACTGTGATTTAACCTGGTAATAAAATAGATTAAAAACGACTATCGTAAATAGCATGATTGGAAGGCAACGGGTTAAGATAAGTTCATTTTAGTGGGATGGGCTCCTGGCTCGGATGGGCCCCTGGTTCGGATGGGCCCCTGGTTCGGATGGGCTCCTGGCTCGAATGGGCTCCTGGCTCGGATGGGCCCCTGGTTCAGATGGGCTCCTGGCTCGAATTCGACCCTGGCCAGGATGGGCCCCTGGCTCTGATGGGCCCCTGGTTCGGATGGGCTCCTGGCTCGAATTTGACCCTGGCTAGGATGGGCCCCTGGCTCTGATGGGCCCCTGGTTCGGATGGGCTCCTGGCTCGAATGAGACCCTGGCTAGGATGGGCCCCTGGCTCTGATGGGCCTCTGGCTCAGATGAGCCCCTGGCTCGGATGGGCCCCTGGCTCTGATGGGCTCCTGGTTCGGATGGGCTCCTGGTTCGAATGAGACCCCGGCTCGGATGGGCCCCTGGCTCGAATGAGGCCCTGGCTAGGATGGGCCCCTGGTTCGGATGGGCTCCTGGCTCGGATGGGCTCCTGGCTCGGATGGGCCCCTTCTGATACCTATGCATATCAAACAAGTAAAAGGCTCATTGCAATCTATACATATGTTGTTTTCGATATGAGGTCATGTAAATATAAACTGTCTGCTCCACTCGAAATGATGACAAAAAAAGAAATGAATCGAGCTTTAGGCCACTTTTGTGCACATGCAGGCTGAATTGAGCCAGGAGAACCTCCTGAGGATAGTGAGATGATTGAGATGATACTGCACGCCAGACACAGGATTCGAAATTCAAATCCTGGAAGTCTGAGGCCGAGGAAGCTACCTCTCGGTCACGGAGGCTCTCTTAAATACTGAGTACTCAAACTGATGACAACATGAGCAGTTGAAATATCTCTCCATCCCATATTATGTAGAAGCCGTAGTGACATGGTAAAATGGGGACACACAGTCACGTCTACGTCTCAGAACATGACAGTGACACAGAAATCCCCTCAGCGTCATTGTCCTCTCACTGACATTACCTGAAGACGTAATTATTATTGTATGGTCTTATGTAATTCCGTGGGAATCTCGTGTTAATTCTTATCACCTACGTTTTTCTTGTTCAGAATTTCATGCTGATTCCAAAAAAATAGGGTGTCATTTTTTTAGGTCACATTAAGGTCATTTTTCGACCCCTAGAGGTCATGACCCCTAGATCTCATTTTTTTTTTTTATTTATTGTTATAAACACATGTCTTACTAGTCGTGTAACACATCAAAATGACCGAAACTGTTCAGGAAATATCATCAAATTTAAAAAAAAATGGAATAACATTTTGAAACCTCTCGAAGGTCTTTTCAAGGTCAACTATTGCAGAGTTTTCAAATATACATATTAGTCCATGGATCGGTCGCCATGCACCCCCCCCCCCCCCAACTCACTCACCCCACCGACTTTTTTTAAGCTTTGATATGTCCAATACATGAAATGAGATGTTACCAGTAAAAAAAACACGAACTTTATATTTTGACTGCTTTTATGAGGGTATCCTCAAACCTGTCTGAAATTAAGGGGTAGGGTTGCGTAAGCGTATGTTGTTGGTGTTCTTATTAACCAATCTGCACTTTCAATATGCCATATAACAGATAATTAAATGCCTGCTCTACCAATACATCACACATTACTGTAGAGTAAATAGTCGTCTCTCCACATACGCTCAAACATGTTTTTATTATAAAATAATCAGAATGAACAGCAAAACAAACTAGTCAACATGGTCATTAAAAACAACATATTAAATGGTAGTTATTGGACATATCCATATCTGGCCTATGTTTTCTGAACGCAGGTATGTGTATGCTTTCAAATGTGTGTTATTTATATATATAAATATCACACATATTTTTTTTAAAAGAATATTGCAGCATTTTATGAGAATAAGTCTAGTTAGCCTGCGTTGAAATCTGAAACATGCAACTTTGCTCGGGATTTTAGTGTAGGCTTATACTTTTGTAGACACTTTTTTTTAATAATTTGCGTGTGCTGAATGTGAATCTGCCAGATATTATAGTTTACGTGCATAAAAAAACACTTTTATTTGTCTGTCGGCGGTAACCATTTTGAATTTGAAGGTCAAATAAAGGTTATTTTAATCGAAAAACATGAGACATAAATTTATCAACCCAAAATCATGCAGAAACCAGAAATCGTGCAATAAGTTGTAACAAAAATATAGAAAAGATGTGGTTTTGGCGGCCATTTTGTTTTCTGCTTATTTAAGGGTGAAGGACACCAAATATATAATTTTATCCGACAGACTCGAATTCAGCACACACCAATTATGTAAAAACAAGCGGGACCAAAAATATAATCCTAATTGCAGATCAAAGTTCAATGTTTCATATTTCAACCCAGGATAACTACACACATTTTGAAAAAAGTCTGCAATATTCTTTCGATTAAAAATATATATGCAATGTGCAATGTACAAATCTAAATACCACTCAGTTTTAAGGATATACACATCTGGGTTTAGAAAACATAGGTCAATTATATATATGGCCGATAATTATGTTTTATCAAGTCGTTTCCATTGACCATGTTTACTAGTTTGTCTTGTTGTCGATTTTAATTATTTGTATTAAAACAAATGTTTAAACGTATGTGTAGAGATAACTGTTTAATCCACTGGATCATGCAATACATCAGTAGAACGGATATTTAGTTATCTTTTATATGGTATGTTGCATGTGTAGATTGGTCAGCTACTACTGCAACGACAGACGTTTGCGTAACACTAACCCCTAATTTTAGGTTTGGGGGTACCCCTACATAAGCGTTCAAAATAGATATTTCGTCCATAACATCGTCTGGTAACATCTCATTTCATGTTTTGGACATATCACAGCCTTACAAAAAGTTGGTGTGGGTGAGTAGTGTGTGTGTGGGGGGGGGGGGGGGGTCGCACGGTGACCAATTCTGGCCTATGAACTATATGAGTGTTTAGGGTTTTGACCTTCATGAGACACGACTATATTATCTTGAAATACAAACGTTTTAAAAATTCCCTGTGTGTTTATAGGGTCATGACCTTTAAGACCCCGGAAATGACCTTTAGAGCTTCAGAAAAAAATGACACCCTATTTTATTTTGTTCAGTATTAATTTTTCTTTAAATTGAACATAGGTGTCAAGAATTAACATGCAATTCCCACGGGACCACATATACTGCCATAAGACCCTACACTATATACGCGAATCTGCCATCGGCTACATAACTCGGCCACAGATCGTGGAACACAACTGCTGCCAAATTTTCTGTAAACAGCCTCTCCTGTCGATCGGCCAATCAATTAAACAACTTTATATTAGTTGGCATTCTCTACTGTTACCATGATAGGCAATACAGATAACTATGTTTTGTTGTTTTATTTGTAAAAATTAGTATGAGATAACATGTGTAGCCTAATGATTCAAGTAATCCCACAGGTACACTTAATATGGCCGAGTCTTAGCCAGGTAGCCATGCCACATGTATCAAAGCAGCTCCTTGGGATGACATCAATTTTCGTTTTTAAGTAAGGGGCCCAACAATAACATCTGCAGTGTTTTTTTATGTTTTGTAATAAAGTAGTGTATCCCCCAGATCATGATTTGATTTTTTTTATAGATTTTAATTTTTTTTAATTTTTTTAAATCAACATTTGTATAAAACCGCTTAAAACCCAAACAAACTGTTTGTATACCTAAGCATTTGTTAAAGGACGATTGAATGCTGCTACAGCTTGGGTCATATGTGGATGCCGTCGGCCCAGCGTTGGGCAGACAATCAGTGCTGCAGGTGTATCCCCGCATGTCCTGACTATAAGACACCAATCAGCGGCCATTGCTTTGATCTCACCGTCGAAGACGTGGGAATATGTGGTGTAAAGTGCTGTATATTGCTGACTTGTTTTGTTTACATGGCAATATACGACCTTGAAATATAACTATTTCACTCTTTTTTGGTGCTTTAAAAATTTTTTTTGACTTTTTTGTATTTTTAGTTAAGATCAGTAGGCTACATAGCTTCTTATCAATTAAATTTTTAAAATTGACAAAATAGAAAATTTCTCATCCCTTTAAACATATCTAAGTTATAATTTATTCACGATAAAATGAATGGCTCAGAGGTAAAGTGATCTAAGTCCAAAATTTGTTTTTTTCTGTTTATGTCATTTTGGAAAATTTAAATATATGGGAAATAATATACTAACATATCTAAGCCATTCGCTTAAAATTAAAAGACTTATTAAGCAAACTTTATTTTTTCACTTTCAAAATTAATATTTTTTTTTTAATGGTAAAATGATCCAAGTCCATCAGTTTATATAGGGACATTTTGACTTGGATCAGTTTACCTCTGAGACATACGTAAAATAGCTGCTGAAATGTTATAAAACATCCCTTTCATGGATCAGTTTGTGCTTTGCCAATCATTACAATTTTTTTAACAGGGTAAGATGATGAGACACTAGACAGTTTCTAGACTAATTTGTGACTTTTAAAAATAAATTTATATTTCTAAATTTCAAAAGTTTTTTTTTAATAAAATGAAATGAAATAAAAATGGCCAGAAATGAGTTTTACGACATTGATAATTATATACCTGTGAGTAGGAATGAATAACAAACACCAAAGCAAAACTCCCCATATATATCTAATTATGGACATAACAATGTTTAAATTTAAAATGAAATAAATATTTGTTTAAATTGATTTTACCTTTAAAGCCTTCTATAGGAAAAGAGAAAATGCGGACTTGGATCACTTTACCTCTAAGCCATTCAAATGTAAGTTGAAAATTGCGAAATGTTGAAGAACGCGCCTCAGACGTTGAATCATTGTTGGTTTAACGTTGATTCAACGTCGTAGACGGTGGACCACCGCTAAGCCGACATTCATTTGACGTCTTGTGTCTGGTCACCATTACCAGCTTTTTCAAGGACCTATGTGTCTATTATTACCTACACATCGCAAAATGTTTGAAACTATTGTTCGCAAATTCTGTTTAATTGGCAAACACGTAGTTGTGGATCACGTGGCAGTGAGTCTGACAGCTTCATGTGGGTGAAAAATATTGAACGAACAAAATATAAGATAATGTGATAGTTTTTATAAATCTCCTGATTTAGAAACCGGAACAAGCTGTATTTAGACATCTTACAGATTGAACTACAATCTCATTGTTAATTTTAGAATGCTGACGCAGCATGAATATCTGTATTTGTGTCCGTGATCATGATGATGACCGTGCAGACGAACGCTTAGCGTGGAACATCACAATAAAAAAAACAGAAAATGTCACTTTCGTGTCATGCGCCGTGCAAAGGCTGTTTGCCTTTGCAGTACAGAGTATAGCGTCACAATATCCTACATGTTTCGTACTGATGACTGAGTTAGAAGCTCGTGTAGAATAAGAAATGTTTTTAATTATTAGTCAGATTGACTTATCTATTGTAAGTTTGATATTTGCCATTTCGATTTTTAGTTCACAGAAGCGACACAGTTTCACGCTGCTTTGAATTAGGGCCTACACCAAACCAAGTGCACAGATACACATGTATCGAATCAACCAGAAGATGTATGCATGTATTATATTATCTAATTGCTACCATGTTAGGCCAATTAAACTTTTAGCACCGGTCAAACCACTCAATCTGTGTTGATGTATATATTTACAGCAAAAAGACACATTATATGGCAATATGGCCTTTTATCTTGTCACCCACGGACTGCTCGCTGGCATACCTGTAGGCCATACTAGAGAGAAAGGTTTGCTCACAGAATCGTGATTAATCACTTGACTCCATGCAGTTGTACCACGCACAATATTATAATAAGATTCACAATATCTGAAGGTGGTAGGTCCACGTGGTATTTGACACCGTGATCATCGCCGATATAGTCCATAACAGACAGGCATAATGACAGAATGTCATTTAGAACAGATTCAATATGAAATTCATTTACATGTCATGAAATATAAAATCATGTCACTAATTATGTTAATAACTATTCTGAGCATAATTATATCACCCATACATAACATTGTCAACAGTGAATGTGTATTAACAGAGATTTATTATTAAATACATCAATTATCAAATTCAATTTTTCCCCATACCAGTTGCTTTTTTGTACTGCGACACACAAATTTTGAAATGCTAATCAATTTTACCCAGTTCATTAATTTAGGTGGTGATTTAAATTGATGTCATCCCATCGAGCCACTATAAGTTAAATCAGTGGTAATTTAAATTTAACATCTTCAGTTTAAAAGCTTCACATTTGCCGAAGCTCGAACATTAATAATTCATTTTATTGAAGTCGAAGACAGTCAGACACTATGGAAAATTTCCAGTATAGTGATATTTGTGTAATTTATCGACTCAAAGTTTCACTGTGTTGTACATTAGGCCGACATTTATTTCATACTCAGCCATCTATATCTATATGTGTGCTGTATGTATCATGCCAACAAAACATTGCAGCTTCAAAAGGACACGAATCTGTCATTCGAAAATAGAATTAAGAGGCAACCATTCAATCTCCATGGAGGGGGGTAGCTTTTGTCGCGCAAAAATTATTTATTTCAATCCGGTTCGGCGGCGCGCTAAAAATATCACTTTTTATTACATGTTTATATACAACAATTTTTGAACTAAATTATTCATTCAAGTTTTTTTATTCCCTAAAAAGTTCTCATACGCGAAGTGCCTTTTTAACTTCAATTAATTGGGATCTAATTATAAAGTAAAATCCTAAACAATTAGACATATATATGTTGTTATGTTATTTTAGTTGTGTACAATGTGTGCTAAAATAATATGGCTACAAATTATTTATGATTCATCACAACCTCTTCGTATATCCTTACGTGCTGCATTCCCATGATAACTAATTTATATTGTCAATGCTTTTGAAGCTATTCATGATTCATTGCAACCTTCTAGTATATCATTTCGTGCTGCGTCTCCATATCACGTATACGCCACTCCACACCATCTTCCACAACAAGTTATCTCACCCACGAGCACGCAGTGCGATACCTTGCTTTATCGAGCATAGCGTCCAATTATTTTGAATAGCAAGATACCTTGAATTTCGCGCGTCTCAAGACCGGCCAATCAGACAGCGCTCGACAGTTGCCGGAGAGCAAAGCTTGCTTGTTTCCGTTGGTATGATCGACCAGATAGATAGATAAGCTCGGAATCTCACGTTGATGTCATTGTGCTCCTAGCTCCCTGATGGTGGTCACTATATGATTACTAGCCGCCATAACGAAACTCGTTACACCTCACTGTCCTAAATGAGAGATTCCCAACTTGTCTATATAATACATCTAGCAGCGGAAACAGGTAACTGTGCATGAGAGATGATCAAGAGGTCAATTCTTTTTATAAATCTGAAACATCCAATGAGGTTTGAATATCAGACACACCCCCAAGCTGATCACATAGAAATATATAACTGATTAAAGTACTTGATACGGCCAGGCTCCTGCGGTATGCACTTGAGTGAGTCTGGCCAAGAGAAGATGCCCCACATTGATTGATCACAATATGAAGATACATAATTTTACATACTATGCCAGACAGTCAAATGTAAATGCTACCACGTTGTAAATAGCTGACTACAAGAGCTACAATAATTCTTACTTAACATACCAGAACTTCTTTTTCACACAATTCACACACAGTAATGTTATCTTAGTCGTGTTGACATTATCCTAGCAGTCTATATAACATGCCTACTTTTGCTTGTTTTATTTGGTATTTTTTCCAAAAAATTTGCGCAATTTATATATTTGAATTGAGATGATATTGTATGTAGAGATTGGAATTTAAATTTAAGTAATGACCCCATATTTATGGGACCAGGGGTATATTTTCGCTGACATTATAATGCATTCTATGTGAGGATAGAATGCTTTAGAGCACAAACGGTGCGTCTGATGTATGAGATGTGAGAAACAACACCCATACATACATCACTTCTCCATTGCCACTGTTCTGGTGACCTGTATCTGGATAGAATCACACAGCCAAGTGTGACCAAAACATAGAATATCATGCGTTATACCAAACGAAACAACATTATTCAGAATGATTCAATAATGTATTGTACATGGTTCACACAGAAGTATATAGGGATAATTGTGATTTTTAGTATTAATCAACGAGAAAATATGTTTATTAAACTGTTTTTAAAAGTTTTACATTCAATCAATGAAACGGTTTATTTTAATTGAACGTTCTATGTACTTGTGTCATTGTTATTCAAAATTTTAATAATTGACATTTTGAATAACACAAGTACATTAACATTCCAATTAAAATAAACTGTTTTATTTAATTCAATGCAAGACTGTATTGATTTCATCATGCCCATACTGGATAAATCATGACATGATGATGGTATTGCGTAGCTGGTATTTTTCTGATTCTTTAAATCCCTGTTATGACTAATATAACACCGGGAAATGTGAGCAAATTACACTGGAAGTAAAACATGTATCAGTTGGCGGTGAATGTATTGTTTACGTGTATGACGTCTTTATCTGATTCATGACTGTACTCAAGACTTGTCCACGCCTGGAAATTGTACAAGACACGTGTAGTCTGTGTTCTGGACGCGATCCAAAAAACGGTTGTCCGCATTTTCATAATAATTATAATTATAATGAAATAACTTAAAAGCAAATTTATGAAAATAATGCTTAGCTTCATTTCTTTTTAACAACTTTCGATAAATCCTCATTATAATCGCTAATGTACATTTAGAGTAATAGTCAGGGCTCATTTTCGAAATTTCTGACTTGGTAAGGCATTTTTTAGTAGAATTTGGCATGCAGTTGTTCTTACACAATTTGGGAACGCTGATTGCAAATCTGCCCCATGCCAAGCTATATTTTGTGTTTTTTCTACTCAAAATTCAAAAACAAAATGGCCGTCAAAATTAGTGAAAATGTCACAACTTTACAACAGGGCTTGGATTACAATGAACATAAAAACATCAGCTCGGTGTATTAAAACCCACCTGAGCAACATACTTAAAGTCCCCTGAATTTCACCTTGTGCATTTGCCGCTAGAGGACAAAATCCAAAATGGCCGCCACTGCAAGGCAATGTACTATAACTTTGCTTCCAAATAACGTATAGATGTGTTTTTGGTGTTTATATATAGGTTTCTCACCCCCGGGAAATCAATTAAGAGTCGTGATAACATCTATTATCAATATTTCACAAAGTTATGGGGGAGAAAACAAATGTTGCGCCAGGAAAACGACACATCGTAGGCCAGTGTAATAACAATGATTTATTTATTAAAGTCATTTTTTCACATTTAGAAGCCGAGGGAAACAAACTAATATCCGGCATGTTGTAAAAATGTTTAGACAATTGACAATTTTTTTTTCTTATGATTGTTGATCACTGTCCGGCACTAGATAACCTGTCGCTCACCATATATCCGTACTAGGCCTATTAGTATGTGGCCTATGTGATATCCACCTGCATCGTGTTTTTACAGTACCGTAAGGATGAAAGCAATAATTTAAATGTGCGTTGGCCACGGGTGGCACCCTCCTGCCCAAGCCCTGTACTAGGGTTAAGCAAAACATAAAGTTAATCCACCAAGGTGGTCTGCATAACTATGGCAATAATGACACACATACATGTTCCGTTCCTATTGAGACAAGAAGTCATTTAAATTTAACAATTTATGATTTTAGTAACTAGATATATTGTGCTGGTTAAAACGTGCACATCACATACAAATTATGTAAATCGGATTGACAATTTACATAATCATGATAATAGTATTATCTTATTTTTTATATTTTTGATCAGAATAGATACCGTACAAAAGCCTGGTAAGGCGCTGATAACACAGTTTTCAGACATAATTGAACGAATAAAGTCCCAACCATCGGCTCAGAGAGCCACACAAAACCGTAATGTAGGCTACACATATTTCTACTCCCCTAACTTGAATGAGATAGATGATATCAACATTAATAACTATGATAAAATACAGTTACACTATATCGGAAATCTGTAATTTGGTGCAGAAGCTGACTTATATATGTTGTGGGCATATAAGATTCATGGTTGAGGACACGCTAGGGTAATGTTGAAAATACTGACGATGAATTTATTTTATAAAAATAGTATGAACATACACCATCTTCAGAAGATGTTAGTAACTAACCTAGTCTTGGCAACTAAATGCTATAGAAATACTATAGACACATAGTCATGAACAAGTCACCAAAGATTATTGGGTGCACTATTGCAACAAGATATGATGCAGAATATGTGGTAATTGGGGCGATAGTACCGTTCGTAGCACGATCAGGATGTTTTTATGAAGATTAACATAAAATACAGAAACCTTCTAGATGTGGTCGTGATATGGTAGAATGTATGTGGAATCAGTAGGTTCTGGTCATGCATGCTTCTAATCAGATATAAGCTCTCACTCTCGCATAATATACAATAACCCAACAGGTTCAGTTGTGTCTTGAAGTGGTATGGGAGCGATCACCCTATTTTGCAGGAAGAGGTATCAATGTTAAAGACAATAAGTCTTACCATATATAAAGTGATGAAATCATATGATGGACGTGAAGATATTTAGGTCCCTTATAAATGTATGTCTCCTCCAGACATAGTAGATTAATTATCTTTCATACAGAGTTTTATTACTTATCTATTATATTATTTTGTAATAAACATTGATCATCTAATAATCAATGCAAGACACATGTATCCTACATCAAAAACATTTCCATGCACACTGCGATGTTATCTCAGATGAATATATAACAGATAAAGTACAGAATCAGGGAGGAGGGCAATACAGTTTCAGTTCAATGTTCAAATTCACCACTTTTGGTAAAGAGCAATGCCATTCAACTATTAAACGAGCACTGGTATTTAAGTGTGAAAAATACTGAGGTACATGATGGGACGTTAAATCTTATTACGTCAATCAAATTGTATGTGGTAGTCGTAGGAACTGATGTAAATCTGCTTTCTTTCGAAACGTACTCATCATAGCAATCACCAGCACATCAATTCTAAAAGAAAGACATTTAAGTTAATTCATAAACACCCAGAACTAGAACTTAAGCCAATTGGTGTATTTCAATGTATCCTCCTCATCAATAACCCCTGCCACATAAAGTGGATATTGTTTCCGTTGTAGTTTAGGCCTGTTTAGCAACAAAATACAGCTGTGGCCAGATAACAATATTTTAAACATCTATGAGATTGTGGTTGGAGCTTTATTGATAGACAACTGCAGGTAGTTCTCGTGTAAAAGCTTCCTGCTCAACCTGAAGAACTATTACATTTAGTTTGATTAAGTGTGAATTAGGACCACGAGAAAGTAGCCAATGGCGTCTTATCAAGGAGTCGCTTCATCAATTCAGAAGCTGCACAAATATATGATCAATATATTGATGAGGGTGACTATTCTAGCATTATCAATATGCAAGATGATGGCATCCATGCAAATCTGAGATATACACAGCAAGTATATGTAGCTACAGTGATGAAAGTAACACATGCTACTTTTGTGCAATTTCCTCATAGTTAATGTGTTGTTATTTAATAATCATATTTTTGCATTCAGCGGAACTACATGTGACATGGAAGTTGATTTTTTTGATGCTGTGTAATTTTTTTGTACCAGAAAACTATTAAAGCGCCAAAAATAACTTCCTACGACATTTAGAAAAATGGTTATAGTACTTTCTGTATAATTGACGGCCATCTTGGATTTTCCCCTGACACTACATGTAATATAAAAGTAAGAGGTTATTACTGTATTTTACTAGATTTATTGGTATTAAAAACCTATATTTAGCCACCAAAAACAACTTTCTATGACTTTTAGAAAAACGTTATGGTACTTTCTGTATTATTGGCGGCCATCTTGGATTTTTTGCTTGATAGTTGACCAGGTCTTAAAACATGAAACTCCTCAAAACAAAAATGTTATTTTGAACACGAAAGTAAAGTTTGTGTGTCCGCTGTGCACCCAGACATGATGTATAATCATGATAAGTGAGACCTTATCTGCTATTTATGCGGCCATTTTGTTTTACAATTTTGAAAGGGAAAAACTAAAAATAGAGCTTGGCATGGGGCAGATTTGGAATCCGAATTGTGTAAAAACAACTGCTTGACAAATTCTACTAAGAAATGCCTTACAAACTTTAAGAATGCCTCTTTTTGAAAAATGGGCCCTGACTATAAACTGTTTTATGTTGCTACTGATAGAGTTATTGATGAGTGACACTTGGTGTATATTTAAATATTAAAAAATCCTCTTATACAATTCTGATAACAACTGACATTGTTATAGTATTACAAGAGACAACTGACATTGTTATGGTATCAAGCGGGTTAATTTGGGGTATATTTTTTTATCTCAACTTAATCAATAGAATGTATGATAAAGGAAATATCGAATCTCTTCAAAACAATAATAAAAGCGATTTTCACATATGTATACCGCTTTCATTATCAGGTATTGATATGGTTGCCGTTTCTGATATTTTATTCCGTGTTATATTCGTCTATAGTTACAAAAATAGAATGAAAAGACCACTAAAATAATATTGAATTGAAGAATGTTACTTTGTGATTGAACTTAATTTTCTCATGATTTATTTCAAATATTGGTGGTGGTGGTGGTGGTGGTAGTAGGAGTAGTAGTAGTAGAAGTAGCAGTAGTAGTAGTAGTAGTAGTGGTAGTAGTAGTAGTAGTAGTGGTAGTAGTAGTAGTAGTAGTAGTAGTAGTAGTAGTAGTAGCAGCAGTAGTAGTAGTAGTAGTAGTAGTAGTAGTAGTAGTAGTAGTAGTAGTAGTAGTAGTAGTAGTAGTAGTAGTAGTAGTAGTAGTAGTAGTAGTAGTAGTAGTAGTAGTAGTAGTAGTAGTAGTAGTAGTAGTAGTAGTAGTAGTAGTAGTAGTAGTAGTAGTAGTAGTAGTAGTAGTAGTAGTAGTAGTAGTAGTAGTAGTAGTAGTAGTAGTAGTAGTAGTAGTAGTAGTAGTAGTAGTAGTAGTAGTAGTAGTAGTAGTAGTAGTAGTAGTAGTAGTAGTAGTAGTAGTAGTAGTAGTAGTAGTAGTAGTAGTAGTAGTAGTAGTAGTAGTAGTAGTAGTAGTAGTAGTGGTGGTAGTAGTAGTAGTAGTTGTAGTAATAGTAGTAGTAGTAGTAGTAGTAGTAGCAGTAGTATGACTAGTAGTAGTAGTAGTAGTAGTAGCAGTAGTAGTAGTAGTAGTAGTAGTAGTAGTAGTAGTAGTAGTAGTAGTAGTAGTTGTAGTGATAGTAGTAGTAGTAGTAGTAGTAGTAGTAGTAGTAGTAGTAGTAGTAGTAGTAGTAGTAGTAGTAGTAGTAGTAGTAGTAGTAGTAGTAGTAGTAGTAGTAGTAGCAGCAGCAGAAGCAGCAGCAGCAGAAGCAGCAGCAGTAGAAACAGTAGTAGTAGTAGTAGTAGCGCTACCTCTCGGTCACGGAGATCGCCCACAATATTGTATATTTGCGAGTGAGCGGGAAAGAAACATTTTGTTTCTTTGAAACATTAAGGCCAGAGTGGGGTCAGAACCAGCGATCTCTGACTTTCTAAGCATGTTTCCTTTCTGCATGGATATATGTGAGACATTTGAAGTACCTTTACAAATAATATAGGGAGATAAATGTGTACTTTACTGAAAACACCCAAGTAGGCCCCATTATACCTTACTCCAAACACCCAAGTAGGCCCCATTGTACTATACTCCAAACACCCAAGAAGGCCCCATTGTATTATACTCCAAACACCCAAGTAGACTTCATTGTACTTTACTCCAAACAACGAAGTAGGCCCCATTGTACTTTACTCCAAATAACGAAGTAGGCACCATTGTACTTTACTCTAAACAAACAAGTAGGCCCGATTGTACTTTATTCCAAACACACAGGTAGGCCCCATTGTATTATACTCCAGACAACCAAGTAGGCGCCATTGTATTATACTCCAAACACCAAGTAGGCCCCATTGTATTGTATTCCAAACACCAAGTAATAGTAGTAGTAATAGTAGTAGTAGTAGTGGTACTTTATTCCAAACACCCAGGTAGGCCCATTGTATTATACTCCAAACACCAAGTAGGCTGCATTGTATTATACTCCAAACACCCAAGTAGGCCCCATCGTATTATTCTCCAAATACCAAGTAGGCTCCATTGTATTATATTCCAAGCACCCAGATAGATCCCATTGTATTTTACTCCAAACAACCAAGTAGGCCCCATTTAACTTTACTCCAAACACCCAAGTAGGCCCCTTTCTATTGTAATTTAAAAACACCAAGTAGGCCCAATTGTATTATACTCCAAACACTCAAGTAGGCCCCATTATACTTTACTCCAAACAACCAAATAGGACCCATTGTACTTTACTCCGAACACCCAAGCTAGCTCCATTGTACATTACTCTAAACACCTGAGGTAGGCCCCATTATACTTTACTCCAAACACCCAAGTAGGCCCAATTGTATTATACTCCAAACAACAAAGTAGGCCCCATTGTACTTTATTCCGAATAATCAAGTAGGCCCCAATGTATTATACTTCAAACAACCAAGTAGGCCCCATTGTACTTTACTCCAAACACCCAAGTGGGCCCCATTGTACTTTACCCCAAACAACCAAGTAGGCCCCATTGTACTTTACTCCAAACACCCAAGTTAGCCCCATTGTACATTACTCTGAACACCCAAGTAGGCGCCATTATACTTTACTCCAAACACCCAAGTAGGCCCAATTGTATTATAATCCAAACAACAAAGTAGTCCCCATTGTACTTTATTCAGAATAATCAAGTAGGCACCAATGTATTATACTCCAAACAACCAAGTGGGCTCCATTGTACTTTACTCCAAACAACCAAGTATAGTCGGGGCTGTTAGGGCAATAAATGGACTGCTTGGGGCAAATTGTTCCAAAGCTACCAAATTTGGCCCAGATGTCGACAGAACCTTAATTGATCAATTTTGGGTGGATGCCAAGAAAGGCATCGCCTTGCGCCACCGTAGGGGCTAAATCCAAAATGGCCGCCACTATATATCAGAATTAAGCAATATAATAATTAAAATCTTAAATTACACGAAATAAAACTCGCTACTAAGATGCATAATTTATGATCCTGATGTTTTTCATAAGTTTTTATTGATTTCTCCTCAAAATGTCACATTTTTACGTGATTTATTGGCACAATGCTTAATTATCATGATTTGTTCATACTATGTCAAATAACTGCACGTTTTTCAATGATTTCCAAACAAGTACAACAATTATATGATCACAGGCCCAACAATAATAGATAAACAGTATAAGTGATAAATAGTTTTAAAATTTAATTATTGAACATTATTGAATTATTTATTGTACTTTGACGTCAATAAAGTTAATACGAAATCTGAAATTAGAAATGATACGTTACGGAAATACTTGTCACTGGAACCACGCGATCATCCTCATTTGTTGCAATTTCCCACACATCATTGTCAAAATTTGAACTCTATGCCCCAGAAACAAAAAACGTTTCAGCAGATTCATCCCCGAAATATCACATTTAATGTAATTGAATGTTATTTATAGCACATGCGTCATACATAATAAAACAATTTATTGGCAACTACATTACAACGTAGCATGCGGAAGTAAAAAATATTTAGCACTAAATTATTTACGTATTATTAAAAAAGTAATATATTTTACATAAATAACGTGTTTTCTATATAAATAGTTTAAAAATAAATAGTTTATGTTATGCAGTCATTGCCAGTGGACCAGGCCGTGTGGGATCAGTGTATGTTGGTAACGTTTAGTTTTTGCTCTGGGCGCTGGGGAATATGTTTTCTTTCTCAAATCTTGAATGATCCGTCCACATTATGTCAAATAACTGCATGCATTCAATAATTTTCAGAAATATACATTAATTATATCGGCATGCAAATATAAATAGAGATCCCTGTTGCAAATATATATTGGCTAATATTATGGCTTAGCATGATCAATATTCAGACTTGATTCCTATAATAATTCCAAGACTATCATTCTCTAAAATGTAGCCTGTAAGTTTAGGCTCACGATCCTGCTACTACACTACTACATGATATGTAGTACATTTTTTTAATTATGACGCCCCTTTATAAACCCATTAACTTCATTCCGGTTAATTCTCAGAATTGTGTTGTACATGTATGTCAAATGGTCTTACTTTTGAAATACTCACTGGAAACTCGGGAAATGTTGTTGAGTATTTCAAAAGTGATCTTGACCACTGAACAAGTGATCACAGCCACTTTAAAAAGTTATCTCAACCACTACAAAGTTGCTCTGGTCACTTCAGTGGAAAAGATCATTTTTTTGTGGTCAAGTTCACCCTGGTTGAGATGACTTTTAAAGTGGTTGTGATGGCTTCTTTAGTGTTCAAGATCACTTTTGTGGTGACCGAGATCACGTTTTAGGGGCTGACATAAGATTGTTAGTGGCCAAGATCACTTTTGTAGCGCAGGAGATCCGATCACTTTGTAGTGGCCTAGACAACTTTTGCAGTGGCTGACACCAATTTGTTAGTGGCTAAGATCACCTTTGTAGTGGCTCAGACAACTTTTAAGGTGAATGTGATCACTTCTTTATTGGTCAAGATCACTTTTGTAGTGGTTTAGATATTTTTAAAGTGGCTGTGGTCACTTATTCGGTAGCCAAGATCACATTGTATTGGCTTAAACGATGTTTAATAACTTTTTCAGTGGCTGACACCAGTTTGTGAGTGGCCAATATTACCCTTGTAGTGGCTGAGATTACTTCTTTAGTGGTTAAGATCACTTTTGTGGTGGTGTAGATACATTTTAAGTGGCTGTGATCACTTCTTCAGTTGCCATGATCACTTTGTAGTGGCTTAGATAACATTTTCAGTTTGTTAGTGGGCAAGATCATATTTGTAGTGGCTCTAAGAACTTTTAAGCTGGCTGTGATCACTTCGTTAGTGGTCAAGATCATTTGTGTGGTGGTTTAGATATTTTTTAAAGTGGCTGTGATCACTTCTTCAGTGGTCAAGATCAGTTTTGAATATTGGCTCCAGCAAATATAAACGTAATAACAAACATTTATACCATATAAAGTTAATATGAGCGAGATGAAGTCCTGCTGGTATTCACTAAAAAACGTTGCAAATTGTTCAAATGGAGGGATAAAATACAAACTTAGCACTTTGTTGCACATTTCATATTTAACAGAAATAAAATATTATGTATCCACGTTGAAGCCCTACATATTTACTTTCAACTGCTATCAAAAATGTTTATACATTTTTTAATTTGGGTATTAATTGGGCAAAAATGTGAAACACGGTCAATTTTCACGAGCTGGCAGAAAAGTGTGCAAATTTCCAACCATTACATACAAAATCAGCAGAGAGAAAAGTATATTGACTATTTACTGAAAAAGTATGAAAAATGAATACCAACATAAAGTTTCATGTGCATTTGGCAATCATCGGACACAAAATATATTAGGGTACATCCATGTAAAAGTAGATTTCTATTGATTTTAAATATATTGATACAGCTCAAAATTTGTTTACTCAGTGGGCAATAATGTGAGATATGGTCAATTTTCCCGAGCCTGAAGAAAAGTGAGCACATTTTACGTCTAATAAAAAAAACATGTATTATGATTACACAACTCATTATTTTTATTCCATGGATTTATTTGCAGTAAACAATAGTTCTAGAACATGTTTGAATCACAAATAAACATTTATACCATACAAATATCAGCTGAGAAAAAAGTATTTTGACTATTTACTGAAAAAGTATGAAAAATAGATAAAATTAAGGGTTAAAATACCAACCTAAAGATCTCTTATGCATTTGTCATTGCTTAGACGCAACATATGGGCACAAATGTTACATATGGTCAATTTTCCCGAGCCTGAAGAAAAGCTCGTCAACTTTTACGTCTAACCAAAAAGCGTGTAATATGTTCACATAACTCCTTATCTTTTATTCCAAATGAGTTTATTATAAGTCAACAATAGTTCTAGAACATGTTTCAATTAAAACTAAAAGTGTATACCAAACAAAAATCAGTTGAGAGAAAAGAATTTTGACTATTTACAGAAAAAGTATTAAAAATAGGTAAAATTGGGAGTTGAAATATTAACTGAAAGCTCTTTGGTGCATTTGTCAATAATCGGACACACAATATCGGACATCCAGGTAAACGCATGTGTCGGTAGATTTGTATTGATATTAAATATATTGATATCGCTCAACATTTGACTACTCAGTATGCAAAAGTGTGTAATACCCTCGATTTCTCAAAATTTGACCAAAATCGCACCTAGGTCATGTACATGTTTGGCCATATTTCAGTAAAGTAGCGGCAGTCACCTGATCAACAGGTTGATTCTGGCCTCTGAGTAGTCCAGCTATGTGAAAATAATAGTGGTTTCAATTCCCCTTCCGGGTGACACCTTAAACCAGCCACGTCTTGTCTAGTATGAAACAGTAAGACATACTAGAAGGGTATTGTATTGTTATGTACAACTCTTAAAATAAAAGAGCATATAGGGTTACTATAATATACCTCAAAAAGAAGGATGTGATATACTAAAAGATAAGGATATAGTATTATAAAATTATGTACCGTACGTAAATACATAAACTGTTAAACGTATTATGTATACATTTTGTAATATGGTAATACGATTACTACCATTTTAATAATTAACTTCTCAAATAAGAGTATGCATAAGTAAGTCTTGAGATAATCGAAAATATGTATTTTTACCATCAGAATTAATTATTCACCGCCGAGTAAAAACGCTGGCATGCTTTGTCATCTGTCAAGCAGTTTTACGGGTCGATATCAAGAACGACAGTGAGAAAAAACCCGCTTGACGTCATAGTTTGCGCTGGATATGGTACCATCCAGGTTATGTAAATATCAAGTCGAAACAAAAGTAGCCATCATTCGCGACTTAGGGTCTACTGTTTATTCAGCACCAGCCAACTAGCCAACCAAGCAACCAAGCAACTGACCAAGCAGCTGACCAATCAATCAATCAATCAATCAATTAATCAATCAATCAATCAATCAATCAATCAATCAATCAATCAATCAATCAATCAATCAATCAATCAATCAATCAATCAATCAATCAATCAATCAATCAATCAATCAATCAATCAATCAATCAATCAATCAATCAATCAATCAATCAATCAATCAATCAATCAATCAATCAATCAATCAATCAATCAATCAATCAATCAATCAATCAACCAATCAATCAATGAATCAATTAATCAATTAATCAATGAATCAATCAATCAATCAATCAATCAATCAATCAATCAATCAATCAATCAATCAGTCAGTCAATCAGTAATTTATCAATCAAACAACCAACAAAAAAACAGCCAACCAACCGGTCAACCAAAAGATCGACCGACAGACTGACCGACCCAGCGACAAACCAATCAACTATCCAACTAACCAACTGAACAACCAGACAACCAACCAACTAACCAGCCAGTCTAGCCAGTCGAGTCAGATAGTAATTCGAAATATACATATATAAATGAATATTACTCACAAATACGCACTCAGCTTCTTTTGTACAATATTCATTTTGAACAATGGTGTGAAAAAAATTGTTGCTAATTTGCAGATACATGACATATACGTATTTTTAAAATGTTCCTACATCTTTTCCTGTTTCTGCATGTGGTCTACTTGCATTAAACCTTTAGCCTCTGAGTTATCTGATTTAACCCTTTAACCGCCAAATTATTCAATTTCAATTTTCACCCACTTGAAGTTGTGTCTCGCTGACGCGATCCACAACTTCAAGTGAGTGAAAATTATTCAGATTTGACAAAATGGAGGTCAACTCTTTTCAAATCATGCTGGTTGATGTCACATTGTATCTTTAACATATTTAAAATGTGGTACTTAATGTGCTAATAAAAAATGAAAACCAGAATATATGCGGCACCGGCGGTTAAAGGGTTAAACTTCCACACATATAAAGACGTGTCTCTCTACCGCCACCCACAACTTCAAGTGAGTGAAAATTTGTTTAATTTGCCAGTCTTGTTTATATAGTGATTTATTTCCCACTAACGCTGAGATAACCTGCCAATAAAACTTATTAAAAATTTGTGACTCAACGTTTCTAAATGTTTTTGAAATGACCTACAGTATTGATTTTTGTCCCAATAATAAAATGATTTTTGTTTATAGACGGTTAATATATGTGTTGTGTATGTTATTGATTATTTGGAAAATATATTATGACAGTTATTATATATCAGTTCTAAAAAAGTATATTATAAACTATTCGTTTCAATTCACAGTATATTTCTTATGAATCTTTGTATTTGGCTAGTTTCAAAATACGTAATTAAAATAATTTTTAAAATACTGAAGATACCCAGAGTTGTATTTACTTCCTTGTTAATCATGTTATTATTATAACCATTTACAGAATGTGAAGAACAGTTAGTGATTAAATTAGGACTAATATAGGACTTTCTAAAGACTTTCTTACAACTCTAAAGCGAACTTCCTCAGCCTCAGCGTCGCTTCTACACACTGTGACAAATTAATTTTAATTACTGGCGTGAGGAGACTGATAACCGACAACAATAACTCCTTAACGACACATATTCGATGGGAAGACGACTGACTAACGACTGACTAACAAATGATTAGTGTCTAGTTAACGAATACGACGACTCTGTAACGACTTATTGAAAGACTGTGTGACGACTGTTTGTCTAACGCATAACGACCAGAAAGCAACATGTTAAATAGACAATAGATGTTTGCAAAAACCGCTCACGCGAGGGCCACCCTCAGATCAGTAGACAGTATGTTTAAATATTTTTGTGGCATATCGGTATACATTTTGGAGCTGCACTATAAAATACACCAATAAATATAAGCAGAAGCACTAAGCTTATTAATATTGTTATCACACGTCAAGCTTAGAGTCAGCAAATCAAAAAACTAAATCCGGAAATATGTATCAAACTTAGCAAGGAATGATAACTAGAGAATAGCAAGTAGATATTTAGAAAATTCCAAACAATAGTCATATATACAAATGCACAGATACATGTGTATAAAAATCATATATAAAACATAATATATAAAGCATATAAAAATACGCGCCAATGTAGAAATAGACGTGTAAATTCATACATAAATAAAGGAATATAACATATGTGTTTAATGTAACTTAATATTTAGAACAATATGCATTATATACACATAAATCTATAAGTAGTAATTACATTATATTTAATATAAGTGGATACAATGTATAATAATGGAAATAAACTAAACGTTACAGATATCACAGTTCAATATAGAGCATGTAGAAGAGTAACCGTTTAGGAATATATTTTGAGCATAAAAAGCAAAACCGTGTAAACTATGTGTATACAATCTGTTCGAGGACGTTTTATTTAATAATAGATGTGACAAATCAAAACGGATGCATTTTGCCGCTAAGTCATGTCGGATTCGATGCGTCGAATATTTATGTTGATGCCTTGTATTGTGGTTGCGAGTTGCACAGTGTTGTGAAGGTGTGAAGGAAATTTAAGATGTGAGTAGTATGTTGTGTTGCAATTTGTATGTAAGTTTAAGTTTTTGTAATTTTAAATGTCTCCAAATCTTAATGTATTTGCTGTTTTAAATAATGGTTCGGAGTGTGCATTATATTTTCTGCTAGTTATAATCTTCAATGCCTTTTCTGGCAATTTATCAATTCCAACATAGTAAAATACCATAATGTAGGTGGGGGACACTTAAAGTACATTATAACAAATGTAATAGATTTACAAGAGTACGTTTTAATTTATTCAAAATTCCAACTTTTCGACCTATTTTTAAAGTTGTATTGCGTGTTTATGCCAATAAATTAAAAACAATGCAACATGACGAAGATTTGTAATAATGGGCAGTCGTATTTACTTCCTTGTTATTGTGAGGACCATGCTGCCTTAATGTATATGTATACTGTACCTCGTGGTGTATTATATATATAGAGCCTACGTAGGCCGTATACTGTGAATACAACTGTGCAGTCACTTCTTGGAAATGAAACATTAGGCCTGTCTGTGCGGGGACCGACTGTAGACGTCAGATTCTGACGTCTACAGTCGACTCCGGCTCTGAAAGAGTAACATATTTATAATGGCCGTACATCCATAACATATGTATTCAAATGAAGCGGAAAGAGCTGACATTTGTGATGATTTCAAATTGAAAAAAACGTCTCTCGGCTTATATTACAATATTTCAGCACGTTAAGGGTTGATATTAGGATTAGTATATTAATCAGATGCGTCTCCTCCCACTCACATGGCGGTATGGGGGCCTAAAAGTAGATTGTAGTCTAATGATATACCATACATGTGACGAAATGGCTATAATTACCACAAACATAATGATTTCCGGGACCAACTGCAATGCTCCAGTCATAAACATCATCGTGGTTTGTCTGATTTACGAAAATAGATAATGTTTACGCCAGGAGATAAATTAATTGTGGAAAATATCCAAAAATACTGAGTAATACAAAGCATTGGACCAATGCTGGCAGAACATTTTTGCCTAGAAAAACGTAAAGTATCTATGCCGTAGGAGTGAGCCATTGTGTGTAATGTTGGGACAGCATTGACTTATTATTTCCTTTGAATAATTTCCTCATAGTGTTGTATCGAAGACTAAATTTAACTATGTGTACTCAAATAGATAATGTTTCCGGGAGATAAATAAATTCGGATGTCATTTATCATTATTATTGAATCAGAATGCTGTCATAACGAAAATTACAATTATCATTGATTATGCTGGTTTGCGTGTGGTCAAAATATAGATGACTGGCGTGTAAATTAAAAGAAGCCCATCCTTAGTCTAAACTACTAAACACAATGTATAAGGTAACTTTTCAGATGTTTCATTCTAAATAAGTTATTGTCAAATTAGTAAATCAAATGATAGTGGATTTTAATAAAAAAAATTGAAAAAAACCTTTGGACTTCATGGTTTATGCAAAAATATGTCATAAATATATAATAATTTATCACTTAGAAACCCACCCCTGCTTGTCACGTTATGTTACATGGTAAACGATAATAATTTCCCTGGATAATGATAAGCTTTTCTAATAATTGTAGACAAATACCATTATATCTAGGCAGGCTTAGTTATAGAATGATGTACTGTAGACTGGTCTAAAATCACGCGATTTACTCAACAAGATAATTATGATGAATTCCTGAAAAATGTGTCATTTTACAATACGCTTTGCATTATGATCGTTATTAATCACACAATAATGTGTTTGGCATAAAGGATCTTTTCAAATTGTATTGGTGCAAATTCAAAAGTAAATGTTAAACATTAGCATTATGGAAGGAAGAGTAATTACATTTTAATTTTATAGAGGTATATGGGACGCTCATTCAGTGGACGAACCTCAATTAATTACAAAGAATGATAGCTGAAAGTAACCGGAATGGATACAGATATATATAAACTTCATAAGCAGCTCAAATATAAAGACAAATATTTAAATCTTATTTCAAATATGCAGAGGTTAGTTAATCATTGATTTATGAATGCAAATAATCTGATTTTATCGATACAAAAATAAAATGATATCAAAATTAACGAGCGTCCACAATGTATTTATTGTGGTGGATTACACCATTATTTATTCAATTTTAATCTTTCACTCGCTAAATTATCTTATTTTAAGTTTCACCCACATGAAGTTGGGTCGCTGAAGGCTACTTCACGCGGGTGAAAATTACATATATTTGTTTAATTCGAGACGATTTTTTTTTTTAAATGGTGTTGTTTGAACACACATTTTATTTCCAATAACAGTGATTTAATCTAATAAAATTGTGTAATAAAATTGTCTAATAAAACCGATAGGCCTATAACTACAAGGCTAACACGCTGTACCAATGCTGGTTTACTGATGGCACAGCGCCGACACTAATATTGTAGATCGTGTTGCAAAAAGTGGTAACTGATTAATTGTCAAGTAAGCAGATACCGCATTTTGGCTTTGAAGGGCAGTAACCACTTACTTTTTAAGTGAGCAGTTACTGCCCCTTGGTTTTGCATGGCAGTATTGCAGTACATGTATTTCTCGCCATCCTCATGAGGTTCTCCTGTCCCAGTTTAGACTATATGTCCACAGCTGTGGCCTGAGACCACATTAATTGATCGATTGATTGATTGATTGATAAATTGATTGATTGATTGATTGATTGATTGATTGATTGATTGATTGATTGATTGATTGATTGATTGATTGATTGATTGATTGATTGATTGATTGATTGATTGATTGATTGATTGATTGATTGATTGATTGATTGATTGATTGATTGATTGATTGATTGATTGATTGATTGATTGATTGATTGATTGATTGATTGATTGATTGATTGATTGATTGATTGATTGATTGATTGATTGATTGATTGATTGATTGATTCATTGATTGATTGATTCATTGATTCATTGATTCATTAATTCATTGATTCATTGATTTATTGATTCATTTATTCATTCATGCATTCATTAATTCATTCATTCATTCATTCATTCATTCATTTATTCATTCATTCATTCATTCATTCATTCATTCATTCTCTGTCAGTCAATCACATATCTGGCGTAGGCGATGATGAATACAAGTCCCCCAGAAATAGTTAATAACTTCCGATCCGGTGGACTGGCAGACTGGAATGTTTGACATTTCATTTCCCGGCATGGTATTCGGTTTCCGATTAAATCTTTCCACATGGTATACCTCACTTCGTCGTGGGTGATTAATTTGTTAAATTAACTTCATAAATAATACAAACAAAGTGTTTTGAAAGTGAATTGCATTTCATATCAATTAAAATCACCAATGATAGAACAATATCTATCAGCCATACAATACAATCATATTTGTGTTACGTAGAGGTTTAAAACCCTTTCAACGCCACGAACAACCTTAGAAACCAGAATCTGACGTCCATAGATTCTGATGTCTAAAGTCGATCCTCGCACTGAAAAAATCAAAAAGTTTAATGACCGTTGACCCATAACATAGGTTTTAAAATGAAGCGGAAAGAGATAACTAAGACATTTATGATGATTTAATCTTGAAAAAAACCATGTGGTCTCCATGATTTATACAAAAATATTTCAGCTGTGTAAAAGGGGTATAATGTTACTGTACATGTGCATAGTCTAATACTCAGCTTCCAATTAAAACAAACCTCTTTGGTCTCCATGGTTTATACAAACATGTTTCAGCATTGTCAGGATAGTAGAGTATTTCGGATTGAGGCTTTACATGTGGAATATCTTTATTCAGTTAATTGATCATACACTACACCCATCCTCAGAGACCCCAGCTGACTATTAAGCCCGATTCATTTCATTTCATTAACCCCAGTTGAGAGACGCCAATAATAGAGTAAACTAACTTATATTTTATCGCATATGATAACATAATAATGATTACTGACAAGGATATCGTTTTGCATGAAATTAAAATATCTATAATTTGTTGTTATTTAAGAACATGTTGTATAATGTTGGCCTATCGGTGTGTATTGTACAAGATATTTAAAAGTTTTGTGTATGTATTAGAATGTACCAAAATATAGTGCCTGGTTATACTGCTGTACAAAACCAAAAGTCAGTATCTGCTTACTTTATAAGTAAGTAGATACTGCCTCTTGGCTTTGCAGAGCAGTACAACAATTACATGTGGACAGAACCTCAGAACAAATCGATATAATAATGGTGGGTATCAGAACAAACACGGTAGTTCAAACAGAATATAACAGTTATCAAAACGGTAACCTGGACATTAGTGTTAACTTGACATCAATGTTTACTTTGCTAATTTACGAGTATCATAATGGATCAAGCTGACATAGGATTATGGATAGCAGACAGAAATGATACATTGTTCGAATTCAGAATGTACGTGAATCCACAAGAATGACGACTAGTTTTGTTTAATATCCAGTTAGCGTATAGCCATGATTATATATAGCTATGTAAATTAGATAATTGGGGCAAAGTTAACTTAGAGACGATGCGTATTGGTTGTCCTTCATTCTCAATAGTACGATACATTTTCAGTCCCACGTTTGGTTTAAATAGATGTTCATAATGTTTCTCCCCTTTCAAAGATGGGACATGTTTTGAAAATAGTGGGACACGAAATATACAATGTTCGAATAATTATACTCGGCTCATGTTTCGATGTTGTGTCCTCAGGCAAGACACTTCACTGTCATGTGAAAATGCGTACCTGGTACAATTCCAATGTGATCAATTTTCATCAGCAGCCAAGCTAGGCTTCTCGAGATTGCAGACCGAGCTTCGTCTGCGACCTCGCGAAGCTTATCCTTGTTGTAGGGAAGTTGTGAATTTCCAGCCCCGACATAACTGTACATTAAAAATTATTGTGTGCATATGCTCCTCGGGCAGTTATAATGACACAATAATGTAAAATCTGGTGGCAGGCCTTCGTAATATCACATGTGGATGTTGTACCTGCTCACCATCATTAACCCTTTCAGCCCTGAATTTACCATTGTCATATCCATCCACTACAAGCCGCGTATTGCTGTCGCAATTCTCGACTTGTAGTGGATGAAGATGATTTGATGTGGGTGAAAAATTAAAGAAAATAGTCATGCATTGGTGAAACAGTTTCATGGAAATATTAATTCTAAAACCTCTAGTTATAGGGAAATTAGGTCTATTTCAGGGATTTAAAATGATGCTTTGAGGGCTTAAAGGGTTAAATAAATTGCCTGCGCAAGTGGCTTCTAATTAACTAATGAGGGCGGTGTGCAAAGATGAAGTTATAATATGACGTAGATTTGCGTGTTATAATGCATCCCTTGAGAATGTAGGCATGATGCTCTATGTAATTTGGCTGGTGTCAAAAATAATTAAATCAGGTCTGTCACCTTAATTATAATAAGTATATCTTTATTTAAAATGATATGTTATTAAGATATGCTGTCTCCGTCTAATGTCTGCATCCCTATTTTCAGCCAACACTGTGAAAAAAAACATTGGAACGGAGAGTTGATTAGGTCGGCCAAAAAAACAACAACTATAAACTAATACAAAAAAAAGAAAATAAAATAATAGAACGATTGACATGATTGCGATCAAACTAATGCACTGAATAAACAACTACACAATGTTAACAGAATGTTATTACAATACCAGGCTACAGTATGAACAGTTAAGCACGAGTTAATGGCTCAGTGAACATGGTACAACGGTAGATTACGTCCTATAATGGCCTTAACAGCACAAATAAACATTAATAGATGGTTGGATCAATGTTGGGCCAGCGTCGCAGACGGTGGAACAGCATTGGCCCAGCATTGGGTTTATGTCCTGCGGGGTTTGCGTCACTATAAAACGTATATATTAATCAGTAAAAGCCTACCAAGCATGTTGAAGTATCATTGCCTTCCCAGCAGTACATTGAACCTCATTGTTGAATCATTGTTTGCCCAGAGTTACAGACGGCGGAGCAACATCGAGCCAGCATTGGGTCGATGTCTTCTGTTTATTTTTTTAACTGGCACAACCGACTGTGTTGTCCTCAGGCTTATGGTTCATTGTGGAAGGAGATGGTGAAGTGAATTTGAAAAAAATCACACGTGACAGCGTAGCTTTAAATCCACGAGTCTTATCTCATGCTATAAAATATAACATAATGCTTCTTGACATCATTGATACGACTCCGAATCGCTCGATTTCTGTCTGATACACTCATATGCCCCTCAATAAAATACACTCGGTTGCAAGGTGACAACGAGTAGTTCAGTGGTATTTAGTGCCTGGAGTGTGGTACGATTACCAATGGCGCTGACCACACATATCATTACTAATAACAAAGCTAGTGTCATTGCTCTTTTTTTTCGGACTATTTGTTTTTTCTATGTGTGCATTGTTTATTTTTACTTAATGTTCAGTGTAATGCATATATTGTAAATAATTGTTAGACCATACTATAGTTTCACGGTGGGGTTTAGAGTGTGCTGTTATGTGTACACCTCCACGCACTGCAATATATTATTTACGTAATGTCAAATATTTGCGGACAGAATAGCAAATCACACCAGTTTATTAGTGTGGGAAGATTTGTTAAATGATATAATCATCGCCTGCGGTCGCCCACTCAAACCCAGAATTGTGGTGTATGACAAAGTATACCCAAAAGACACGAGACATTGACCTAATTTTGTTTTCATAGTGGGCCGACGTCGAAGACGGGTGCAAGCATTAAAACAACATTGAGTCTGCTGGGTAATATGTTTACCCATTAAACAGGAGACACTAACCCAACGTTGGATTATTGTTGGGCCAGCGGTGCAGACGATGGCCCAACATAAACCCAACATTGGGTTCGTTTCTCCACTGCATGAGAGGTTATAGAATCCTGTCGCGTTGGCTCAAGGTGAGGCTAGCGTTCGAGGCTGTGGCTCAGCAGTCAGAAAACGAGGGTCATGTTGTACATTAACAATCTATTTTATATTTAGAAAGTTCAAGGGTACTCAGTGACAATATAATACAATATACTATATAATAATATCAACAACCGATATTTTCCATCAACTGGTGTGGAATTAGACCTAGAATTTTAACGTGAGTGGTGGAGCAGCCAAGCTGACATCTTACTCATCCTATCTACAATTTTACTTTTGACACCTGTTCTATGTGCAAAGTCAAAGGCAGTCTATCCAGATACTGCCTTTTGGCTTTGCAGAGCAGTCTTCATGTTGCCAGTCAAACGTAAAAAAACGGTTAAATCTGACGACATTGTTGCACATCATTCTTTAACACTGTTCAAACATTATTGGAGCAAAATGATACTACGCTGGCCCAGCATAGTTTCAATAATCGGTCAACGTGTCCTGTTTGTCATCCTACATGTTTAACTCGTCATCGCTAATCATGAATGTAGTCGTTTTTATTTGACATTTAAATCACAGTTATCGAGAAAAAAATGTGTCTTTAAACATCAAGATTAAGAAACGTTTGGTTTCAAATTAAGCAAATATGAGTATTTTTCAACCACTTTGAGTTGTGGGTCGCGGTAGTGAGACACAACTTAAAGTTCGTCAATTTTTTTTTTTAATTTAGATCTTTAAGGGTTAATGAATGTAACTCTATATATATATTTATATATGGCTCGCTGTCTACGTGACATAAACCACGGATAATGGGAAATACGGCCTGCAGGTGAGAAAAGAGTGGGGGAGGTAGTCCTACATAGCAACCCCCGATGACTTTGGTCGCATAATCTGGATCTGAGTGAGCTGGGAGTGAGACATGCATCGACTCAGCGAGGTATCCTGGGATCTATACCTCCCCCTCTCCCCCATCTTTAAATTACAATACGTACGTCTTTAGGGAAAGATCAATGTTTCCCCAGTATGAATTAAATGGGACTACAAATTATGCGATCTTAGGTTATTATGAGCGGCTTGTTTCAAATCAGCGAATAGTAAACAATTTACTCGTGTTAAAAGGATCATCGCAAAAGCTCGCAATGTCTCAAAAAACGGTATTCGTGCTGGATTTGACCACCCACCTGGTCGGGACGTGATAAATTGACGCAATATTAACACTTTACATGTCAAGTGATCTTATTTAAATTTTCACTCACTTGAAGTTGTGTCTCGCTACCGCGATCACAACTTCAAGTGGGCGAAAATCATTTATATTTATTCTAGACTAGGTTATTTTTCAAGAAAGGGTAACCCCGAAGGCAAATCGTGTTATTTTATGGCATACAGTGTTTTTAAGGGTAGTTCGATATACTGAACCTGAATTTGCTGTATGCCAAGCGTGAAAATGCCTCAAAATGTCTCAAAATAGCGAAATTCAAAATGGCCGCACTCACAGGCTAAAATTCCATATATTAAATAAAAACATCAAAGTTTGCTAATAATAAGACTTTTTATAGGATTTCATATATGGGTAGCATGCAAATAAAGCATTATTTCCAAAAAAATAAAAATTCCAAGATGTCCGCTGGCAAAAATCGGGATTTAATCAACACGATACAAGCCTGAACTATACACTGGGAAAATCACTTCCTTATTTAGTTTCAAGTATGAACAAACTGATCAAGACATATTGTGTGTGCAGGTCACATGTTTAGCAATGCTAAATAACAGGTGAGCTCATTAGTTTCTATGTTATCCCTTCCCTGCGAAAGCGGACCGCATTTACTGTCTAATAATGACAGCTGTGACAAAAGTTTTGACTTCATTGTAAGATTTGACTGTAACATTTTGTAAGAGCTGACTTATGTCAGTTTGCTGCTGTTTTCACATGTCCACTTCATCACATTCACCATAAACTTTTTTGGCAATTGTTGCTAATTACTTTACAGTTAAATATGCAATCAATATGAATATTTATGCAACCACAATGCTGGCTTAAACACCCTTTTGTACCGCGAGATGAAGTAATTTCCTTGCAAGATTGGGAATGGGTGGCAGAGATAATAGCCATGGTACGATAGTACCTTTGGGCGTTGTGGAGAAATATTGCAATGATGCATCCCATCTCATTTCGGTGACTGGGGAGCGAACAGGACATGTACCTGGTGACAGACGCTTGCTTGATAATGAGAACGCATAGTGTGGAGCTTTGCTGCATCGGTCGTTGGTGGCTGAGTCTCTTGTGCATGGCCTGATATGCTGAATTCGAGCATTGTCACATGTCATATACTAATATTACAGGTGATTTGTCTCTCTGAAGCAGCTGCAGTTTGTGTGAGAAAACCGTTGCATAAGCCCATTAAACCACTTTTCTGTAGCAAGTTGGGCCTCCGCCTGGTCAATGGATAACAATATGAAAATATCATGCAATTGGAAATACATTGGTGTTTCAGTTCTACCAGGTCTAATGCAAAGAGAAACATTAACCTGGTGTCACCTTACTCATGCATTTATTACTTAAGGAAGAAACATCAAGATGAGGAGTAAAATACATTTTAGTAGTTGATTCCTACCGCAGCTACAGGTTTATTTGTTTTTACAATAAAACATATGGTTTGAAAGCAGAACATGAAGATCGCTTGATTGTCTTCAAGTGCCAGAAATCCATATCAATCTGATGGAAGAGGAACAAATGGATCTATTTTACGACCAAACGTTAACTACCAGCTGTGGAATGGCAAATATCCTAGCTCTAGATGCTGGCTGCTCTCTGAATGTCCACATACTAGTCTTTCCACCTAAGTCTTCATTTGCTGCCGTCTATAATGTTCTGCTCTAAGTCACAAACACTACTGTTTCTCCCAACACGCAGGAGTATTTTTTTAGAGTGTCAGTGGTACATAAGAACATACCATGCTCTAGATGCGGTTAAGAAGACCATAATCATCATTCTAAAACTTACGTTTCATGCACTCACTGTGAGTATAGTCATCATTGTGACCTATTTTGTTATGTTCATTAATGATTGTGATCTATGATAATTCTTAGATTTTACGCTGACGGCCATCTACTCAGTGCATATCTTCGGGCTATACCTATTAGGCCGACATTCATTTGCGTTTAAACCATTAAATTTTAGTACTTTGGTCAGTTGAAACTTGATTGAAACGTCGATAAATGCATGCGCTTTACTACAACAGGAGGATGCTGAATATAGTCATGCTGTCACGCCAAAACTCAGGATTTCGGTCACCAAGCATAAAGATGTATTAGAGCTTACTCATTCGCTTTTGAAATTTTGTATTTGTCTGTTGTTAGTTTTTCAACCAGCTGTACAATGTATTCAGCACCAATATATTTGCAGACATCTGAGAGTTTATCTTTCATAATAACACCAGCTTTATCCAGAAAATTATAAAACTGTGGGAGTAGCAGCTGCCAACTGGCTAGTAGTTTTTGAAGTGCACATATCGTTTGCAGTCATAACATTGCTATGTAGTTGACACTAAAATAAATGTCATTAAAATAAATTCATAGTAGAGAGCTTTAGGTTACACAAGACGTCAATAGCCGCACGTGAAATATCCCCCCAGATACCACCATCTCACAGTCTCACACGTTACACTGACAATTCCTAGTGAAACTTCTGTGATATATCCTCAACTGAAATATATTTGCATATTATTGGATAAAGCTACAATTTGCAGTTTCAAACCAGCAGAAGTCGACATGTTCGCATTTTAACATGAGCGCAAGCAATTAGACGATTGTGGATAGTTATGACCTTTATAAATATATTTTTGACATTGTATCCGGAGACTGAATAATATATTTAAATGTCTAAATCAGAAAAAAAGTACCAAAGAAGAATATGTCGCCGGTTCGGGTGGCCATTTTGAATATCTTAACTTAGAGACATTTTGAGGCATTTCCATGCCTGGCATACAACACATTTGGATTCAGTATATACTTCAGTATATAATTCAGTTTTCAGTGTATAATTCAGGCTTGTATCGGTGAATCATTACACTGCCCGCCGTTCTGATTGGAACAGGCTACACAGTGCTCTGTGTAGTGAATCATGTGAATGGGAATGACCTGATTTTACCTAATTCCACCGGTTTAACCATTGAAGTGCTAATCGCGTCTATGTAACCGTTTTAAGCTTTTCTATTTGTTCTTCAAAAATATTTATTTAAAGAGAAATGAACTTTAAATTTCTACTATTAACATATATTTCGATTCAAATTGCCATAGCACACCATTTTAGAGAGTCGTAGAGTAAAAGGAAAATCAACAATTTACGTAAAAATACAATGAGCCAATTAAACGTACTTATACTTTATGCTCTCTGACTCATGTGGTGTTAAATGTGATTTCCGACAATGATGTATTTCATCACCATGATTATTTATTTTATATAGAAATGGGATCATAAATTACCAGATTTAAGCGAATAAATTATGCTCCATTCGGTAACAACGATAATTCAATGTTAAAGGCCAAGTGAAGTCTCCAGAAATATTCAGCACGAAGAGTGCTTCATCGGTGTTATTTGTCCCGCTTGGATAGATTTCCCGGATTCGAACGCGGTGGGCGGAGCTTATTTTTGACGACATGGCGGCTGTTTCTGACGTGAGATGGGGGGAGGGATTTTTTCTTGTTTTAGTTCATGTTCATGTGGATGGTGATATACAACGTATCTTCAAAATGTCGACCCAAGTCAATACAAACGTCGGGGCAAGTCCTACCAAAATGCCGGAACAACACAGCACGAAATTGAAATAGTTTGTATACAGTCAATCAAGCACAAAACGTTCATCCGGTACCATGGGTACTGCTTGAATGTTGGGCCAGCGCCACAGATCTTTCTACCAGAACGTCTGCTGTATTTGCTAAAATTATTTTTGTTTTTAATAGGCGGATTTTAAGCGTAATATCATCTATTGAAACTCCACCCAGCCCAGATTAGAGTGTACATGATTAGTATTAATGTTTGTTGATAACTGATAATCAGTTGACTAAAATTATATTAGAATTCACAGAACAGGTCATCGTGACATATATGTTGCTAAACTAAAATCATTTTACCTGGTCTTTAATGTACACTGATCATATTGTTTTACTTTCTGAAAGGGTCGTGGTCAAATCCGAATACGCACACATTGTTTTGTCAATTTTGCAGTCGCCTGATCCGGATCTCGTCATAAACATTATATTTAAGCAAATATTTGTAATACATTAAAATGTCCAATTGGACACATAAATCGTGAAATGAATATTACGCAAACCTTTTTCAATAATACAAATCAAACTGAAGAGGCTCCGAGATGTGAATGTGAAAATAAATCAATACAAAAACCTTCAACTAAAATGTAAAAAAAAAACAGTAAACACAAAACATTTGTATAACTTTTATACAATATTGAACCAACGTTTTTGACGTTGATCCGACATTGTATAAATGTTATGCAGACGTTTTGTGTATATGAGTACATGAAGGATGCTGCTGACAGCGGGACTAAACGTGCTTATGCACTTTGCTCATTTATGTAACTCAATAGTTACTGGTTACAGATGTAATAATAAACGTGTTCGCACACTTTGATCTTCCATGTAACTTATAACTTAAAGAGGTCATACATATACGTGTTTTTGAACTTTACTCGTCCACGTAACCTGTTAGCTAAACTTTATCAAGAACATTTCAGTCCATGATTCAACTCACAATGACACAATGACACAGTGTGAGGTTAATGTTGGCCCAGCGTCGAAGACGATGGGCCAGCGTTAATCCTACATTGTATCACGTTTGCTCCCTACGCCATGTGTACCAGATTATCTGTGGCTGACCCATTCACCTCCGTCATGTGAATTAACGTCATTGATAAAGGCAGTGCATGTGTAAAATCACATGATAACTGACGTCATGTGAGATTAGGTTGAAGCGCACCCCGCTACTCGATAGATAACATCATAGCCTGATATTAATCCACATCAAAATATTGAAATATACAAATAAGTCAAATGGAATACTTAGAATACCTAGGGGACACAAATATGAACAAACTACATTTAATGTTTTTTTAATATGGTATGACGTACTGGAAATTTGAAATGTTATGTCGACCAGCTTCTTATAACATAGGAACAAAATTATTATAAAACATATTTTGAAATAGTTTGAAGTCGACTTCATATGCTTTTAACTCTTAAAGCGCTAATTTAAATAAGTAATATTTTTAGCGAGTTTTTACCCGCCACCCACAGCTTCAAGTGGGTGGAAATTACCGTTTATTTAATTTGTTTAATTTGAAACCGAACATTTGCAAATCTTGATGTTTTAACACTCATTTCATTCCAGATAACTGCAATTCAAGCTGGTAATAAAACGGCTATAGTCGTGCTTATAGACCAGATGTGGCTGGAGGCGAGGTGTTACGCAGAAGGGAAATTTAAGCCACTATTATTTTCGCATAGCTGGACTACTCAGGGGCAAGAATCATCTGCTTTACTGAAATATGGCCACTCAGCCATTATAAAAGTGAACACAGCGACTTCAAAAGTTATCTCAGCCACTACAAAAGTGATCTTGTCCACCGAAGAAGTGATCACAGCAACTTTATACGTTATCTTAGCCACTACAAAAGTGATCATGGCCACTGGAGAAGTGATCACAGCAACTTTAAACGTTATCTCAGCCACTACACAAATGATCTTTGCCACTGAAGAAGTAATCACAGCCACATTAAAAATTATCTAACCTACTACAAAGGTGATCTTGACCACTGAAGAAATGATCACAATAACTTTAAAATTGATCTAGGCCACTGAAGAAGTGATATCAGCCACTATAAAAAATATCTCAGCCACTATAAAAGTGATCTTGGCCATTGAAGAAATGATCACAATAACTTTAAAATTGATCTAGGCCACTGAAGAAGTGATATCAGCCACTATAAAAAATATCTCAGCCACTATAAAAGTGATCTTGGCCATTGAAGAAAAAAATCACGGCCACTTTAAGAGATATTTCAGCTACTACAAAAGTGATCTGACAGAAGATAAGATCACGCTACCTCTCGGTCACAGAGGCTCCTCACAATATTGAATCTTTACGAGTGAGCTGGGAAGAAACATTTGTTTCTTTCAAACCGCCGAGACAGGGAAACAAACCCTGAACTGCGTGAAAGGCAGCGGTGCTAACCACTACCCTAGGCCCCCCGCCCTTTCAGTAAAGCAGCGGCAGTCACTTGACCAACAGGTTGATTCTACCAGCGGTGTAATAAAGGTTAACACACTGCATACCTGTCAGAGATGACTGGATCTATACATTTATATCATATAAACTTAATATACATGCAAATTAAAGAAAATATCTACCACTCTTATATATATGGTTGTCATGTTATGTTATGTTGATATTTGAAAAGAAAATGTAATATCGAGGGTAATTTTAATTCATGTGAATATACCCTGCAAGCACGAGACGTTTACTCAATGCTGAGTTAATTATGCGCAACCGCTCTGGTATGTTTTGGCATTCATCAAATAGTGTTATTGAAAAACCGACGCGACGTCGCAGGACGTCGTTGCTGGTTTTACTCTTAAGATGACCGCCGCTTTGACAAATAATGATAAGGTGACTACGTAATGTATGTAAGTTTAGTCAATTAATCAGCTACGGTAGACAACTATAGCCTAAATAGGTCATAGGGGTGGACAGTATCGATATTTCTGATGATTTACGATCACTGTCTAATATAGGAAATTGAATTATAAAATACCGCAGTTATGTGTGGTTAGATTATATTCATTATATTAAAAGTTATCTATGTACCTATCCCATGATATCGTAAAACTACAAGGGATCATGAAACCACACATTCTCGACCTGATCAAAAGTATATATTATATACAGGCGTGATACAGTCATATAACGCTACCCAGCACATTAAAGCACTGGAGATCATGTGATCAAGACTTGTGTAGTTCTGTTTTCATAAGAATGTATTTTGTAGAATGAATCATTCGATGTAATAATAATACACTTGATAATAATGGTGATGAGATTTTGACATACACGTACTATATACAACACATAGCGAGTCTTATGTATTGAATAATCCACTGTGGTTTAGTTTAGTGTGGAAGTACAGCTTTAACGCTATGTTTTATTATATATGCGTGATCAGGTACTCTTGAGGTGAAGTGCTCCACAATTGTTTAATGTGGATGAAACCATGGAAACACACTTTAAACTAAATGTTTGTTCCAGAGAACTATTATGGTCCTTTTCCGTTGTGTGCAAAGTCAATATTTGTATTTTTTGTAGGTTATGATGTGTATCTGTTGTAATACATCATGTGTATTTGTTGTGATAAATCATGTGTATATATTGTAATACATCATGTGTATATGTTGTAATACATCATGTGTATATGTTGTTACATCATTTGTCTCTGTTGTGATACATCATTTGTATCTGTTGTTACATCATGTATATTTGGTGTAATACATCATGTGTATATATTGTAATACATCATGTGTATATGTTGTAATACATCATGTGTATATGTTGTGATACATCATTTGTATCTGTTGTGATACATCATGTGTATCTGTTGTTACATCATGTATATTTGTTGTAATACATCATGTTATACATTTTAATACATCATGTGTATATATTGTAATACATCATGTGTATATGTTGTAATATATCATGTGTATATGTTGTAATACATCATGTGTATCTGTTGTGATACATCAAGTATATCTGTTGTTACATCATGTATATTTGGTGTAATACATCATGTGTATATATTGTAATACATCATGTGTATATGTTGTAATACATCATGTGTATCTGATGCGATACATCATTTGTATCTGTTGTGATACATCATTTGTATCTGTTGTGATGCATCATGTGTATCTGTTGTGATACATCATGTGTATCTGTTGTTACATCATGTGTATACATTTTAATACATCATGTGTATATGTTGTAATACATCATGTGTATCTGTTGTGATACATCATGTATATCTGTTGTTACATCATGTGTATACATTGTAATACATCATGTATATTTGGTGTAATACATCATGTGTATATATTGTAATACATTATGTGTATATATTGTAATACATCATGTGTATATGTTGTAATATATCATGTGTATATGTTGTAATACATCATGTGTATCTGTTGTGATACATCATGTATATCTGTTGTTACATCATGTGTATACATTGTAATACATCATGTATATTTGGTGTAATACATCATGTGTATATATTGTAATACATCATGTGTATATATTGTAATACATCATGTGTATATATTGTAATACATCATGTGTATATGTTGTAATACATCATGTGTATCTGATGTGATACATCATTTGTATCTGTTGTGATACATCATGTGTATCTGTTGTTACATCATGTGTATCTGATGTAATACATCATGTGTATCTGATGTAATACATCATGTGTATCTGTTGTGATACATCATTTGTATCTGTTGTTACATCATGTATATTTGTTGTAATACATCATGTGTATATATTGTAATACATCATGTGTATATGTTGTAATACATCATGTGTATATGTTGTAATACATCATGTGTATATGTTGTAATACATCATGTGTATCTGATATGATACATCATTTGTATCTGTTGTAATACATCATGTATATCTGTTGTTACATCATGTATATCTGTCGTAATACATCATCATAATCATATGTATTTGTCTAACACATCATAGGCATATGTTTTAATAATACATCATGTGTATCTGCTGTTACACAATGTTAGCGTTTTTTCCATTCTATACCTGCCTGATCAAATGTGTTCACCATTAGTACAAGTAGTTGACGTTGCGGCAAGCACATACAATAAACACTTAAAGCGTACGTCGCTGATACAGAAAGGGGAAGGTTGTAAATGTCATCCTTCGAACAGGTTTTATTTATCTTATGTATATTGTATGTTATGGATGATGAGCTAACGTTGGTATTCAGATCCAACCATGTGCTGGATCGATTGCTGGAATGGGAACGTGTGCATCAGAGGGTTATAGGCCCTACCCTAAGGATAATGATGAAAAGTGCAATCACACTATATTACCAATAGTACTACTGGTTACGATAATGTCACCTGACACTCCTTTCGTCAGTGGCCTGATCTCACAAACAAATGACTCATGGGTTTTTTCTATATCTATGGATGGGTATAAGCCATGGGAAATGAACGAAATTCGCTAGATTAGTGTATCGAATACGAGTTGCGAAGCGTCGAATATATTCAGGTGTGCGGATATATCGTAAATGAGTGTTTTCTTTTAATTAAATAACACAAATAACTGCCAAGGCTTGGCAGCAAGCTCCTGGTAAACATGGATATTTATTAGTTTTTTTAATGCCTAGCACAAAATACTACAATTCCTTTGAAAACACGACGTAATTATTGTCTTGTCGATAGTGTAGCATGATTACCAGCTGATTATATATCGTTCTATGTTTTAAATTCAGACTGATTTGGGGATTTTTTCAATAAAAAGGGCTATCGCAACAGAAGATACTATGAGATCGCACTAATTGATGTTTACATTGTTTTCAAATTAAGGTCCACCCAGCTTAATGTACAAAGCTTGTCTTATATTAGATTACTGGTGTATTATAACAATTACTTAATTTATTGCTAATTTCTCACCAAACAGTTTAGTGTTTACGTCAGAGTGGGTGATAGTTTGACTAGCCTTCCAGATCAAGGTACACACTCTTACTATGTAGATAGTGTGTCTTCAAGGTTAGGCCCGTCATTGATTCGATGATGTAACAATGTGTCTGGTATGCTGAGATGTTTTTTGGCCCGGTCCAGTAAGCTGACACCACCTGAATCCTGATTAGAAACTTAAGTACTCAGTACTGGTTAGTGTGGACCATGGAGCAGCGGAAAATTACATTCTGATTCAGTTACTTACACTGCCCGCCCTAGACACTGCTACTTCGCATGTTAAAAATTGCAGATGGGTGACGTCATATGTGTCCCCCACTCCCAATTTCAAGTATTGTAGTAAGCTTGTGATTGGCCGGCTGTCTTGCTAAAAGTACCCTGATCGGCTGGCGAAAATATTATGGAGGGGAGGGGTGGGTGTAGACAGACACCTGTGTGGAGCCCAGTAAACAGAGGATTTGACTCAATGCTGTTTCAATATTGTCCCCCCCCCCCACCAACGGCCCTGGACCAATATTGAAACAACATTGGGTCAAGTCCTGTGTTCCCTGAGAGAGCTGTCTGCATTTTGATACACACGTGCGGTCTGTGTCTGGTTGGACCAGGCTGCACAGTGCTCTGTGTATCAGTTACTATGCACCAGACAAAAAGGTATTCTTCTTAATGTTCAATTGACTGAAATAGGTTTGTTTCACTCTGCATGATAGTTTACGGTAGATTTAGAGGCCCAATGGTAGACATAGAGGCCCAATGGTAGATATAGAGGCCCAATGGTAGACATAGAGGTAGAAGGGTAGTAATAGAGATCCAAGATCGATATAAAAGTCAAAGAGTGGACATAGAAGCCAAAGTGTAGATATATAGACCTAATGGTAGCTATAGAGGCATAGGAATGGATATAGAGGTTTAATAGTATAGATGTAGAGACCTAGGGGTAAATATAGATGTCCAAGGGTAGATACTGTATAAAGGCCTAAGAGCACATATATAAGACTAATGGTAGATATAGAGGTGTAAGGGTAGAAATAGAGGCATACTAATATATAGTGGAACAAGGTTAGACATCGAGGTCGATAGTACGAAGGGTATATAAAGAGGCATAATAATGGTAGACATAGAGTCCTTAGGGCAGATAGCGGACTAAGAACAGATATAGAAGCCTAAATGGTCGATATATAGGCCTAAGGGTATCACATAGGGTAAGGGTAGATATAGAGGGGTAATGGTTGATATTGAGGCACACGGGAAGGCATAGAGGGCTAATGGTAGACATAAAGGCTCAAGGAGGGAGGTCACAGGGTCAAACGTTGCTTAAAGACCGGTACACACGTGAGATTATCTCATGAGATTTGTCTCAAAAGATAAGTTGGATGGTGAATCTCATCGTACGTACCGTGCCGTGTGTACCGTGTTTAAGATACAACTTTATGACCCAAAAGATGTGGTTCAGAAATTCTGCATGTTCAATTTCCCTGAAACAAAATCAGAGCCGCCGCTACCTTAGACGAATTCAGATGCCACATGGAGCACCCCACCTACCTATATTGTACATGATGAGTACTGTATATGTCATGTACATATGTCCATAGTGTCCATCCCGGCAAACACATGACAATAAACAAATGCTAGTTTAATGTTGGTTCGACGACCAAGATGGCGGGCCAACATTAAAACAACGTTGGCTCAATGTATTGTTTTTGCCGGGATGTGACCTAGATTTGTCCACGTGTTTTCAAGCTTTGTCAATTCGCAAAAAAATCCTGAATGACACAGAGTCTTGGTCTTCAAGCTCTTTTGTAACGCGTGGAAGGCACCGAGTTTACTCCTATTTTGTTTCCAATCTCGAATCCAAAAAGTTTGTCTGCACGTCGTTTCTTTACAATCGTAGACAAGAGTATGGATGTGCATGCCTTTGACAAAGCGACCTTGCTATGTGCCACCATTTGTTTATGTGTATATAGCTCGGTCCAGAATGCACATGTCCCAGCGGGTGTCGTAAAAGATAATCTTACTGTATGTACACACAATCTCATGCGAGATATTTCATAAGATTTATCTCATAAGAAATGAATCGAGCTTTAGGCCACGTGTGTGCACATATAGGCTAAACTGGGCCAGAAGAACCTCCTGAGGATGGTGAGATGATTGAGATGACACTGTCCTCCAGACACAGGATTCGAAATTCGAGCCCTGGCGGTCTGAGCCCGAGCACGCTACCTCTCGGTCACGGAGGCTCCCCACAATACTGACTTTCACACGTTGATGGGGAAGAAACATTTTTGTTTCTTTCAAACCGCCGAGACCGAACCCCGAACTGTGGCGTGAAAGGCAGCGGTGCTAACCACTACCCTAGTGCCCCCGCCCTTATCTCATAAGACATGTCTTATGACCGTGTACCGGGCTTAAGATTTCAGATGGACCAAGTATTGGATGGACAGACAACGAATATGCTCGTAACACATGACTAAATCAATCATACTGTTTCGCTCTCTTTTAGTATACAGTGTTTTCATTCATTTCCTCGCATATACTCAAGGTATACTTTATCATGGTCCCGCGCGGCCATGCAGTTTCTGGTGCATGTTAATCCAGTGACTTCGCGCGACCATGCAGATTCTGGTACATGTTAAGAATATAAATTATATTAATAAACTGCCTCTCTGTATCAATGTAATCTGAAACGGCTGCACCATCTGTCTGCGATTCACCCTCACAACGCTGATTTTTTTTTAATGCGAAATCATCATTAATGTCTTAGTTATCTCTCTCTCTGATTCGTTTGAATATCTATGTAGGACCATTAAAAATATTTTTATTTTTTTATAGCGGGGACCGTCTTTATACGTCAGAATCTGCTGTCTACAGACGGCAGATTCTGACGTATAAAGACGGTCCCCGCACTGAAAGGGTTTAAGTACAAGTGGTGATCTACGGTGAACCATTAGCGAGATAAGGGTAGATTTGTAGGTGCGCTCATTTGCATACAAAGAAAGTATACAGAGAGGCTTGGTAATGATGCATTTTTATCCATTTGATGTTGAGTCTCGACATCTGTCCTGTTGATTTGTTTGTCAGTATTGTTCATTCCTTTAAAGCTGGAATATTATTGTTGACACAATTTCCAGCTTCAAATGACGAAAAATATCTCCATTATTTTTAAACAGACGTTTATCCAATCCTAACTGAGCACGACCGCCTTAGCTAAATTCAAGGATTCATCAGCATGATCTATATTTACGTCACACGTGTTGTAAAAAGTGACGTCAAGATATGTGACGTCACACGTGTTACGTCTTGACATCCAGATATGTAGTGAGTGGCGTCACGAGTTATAGCATGGTGTCACACAATGCATTGAGCAGCGCTGCCGTGCAAAGCGAAAATGCAGAAATAATTACTCTTTTGATTTGACTTGGTATTCTAGGATTGTATCTGCCACCTGGTAAAGTGGCAGATACAACCCTTTAATATCAAGATTACAATTTATACTTACCATGTTTATAGACGAGTAAATTGTTTGAATCACAAACATTCAATACCATTATTGAATCGCTTCTTACTATTAAAAATATGACATCATAACTTTTTACAATTCCTATACGATGCGCCTCATCATGCAAGCGGCTCGACAACTAAAATCGACAGTCAGTCGACAGACGGACAGTGCATATAGAAACCTTATCAAATAAAGTAACAAAAAGTTTTCAATATACATTGCGATATCGATATTTCTATATCAGGTGATCCGTCGTCCTAAAACCACGGATAGCGATATCAATGTACGAAATAATAACTAGACAAATTGTAAGGACATGCTCTGGATTAAAAGCGAATGAGTTCCAAGACAAAACACGAATGTCATAATTGTAATATAATATATAATTTATTATAACTGAAAATGACACAACAATGACAATATGGCTTGTTGCTAAATGAGACTGATTCTAGACGTCACCATGACAACGCTGTGGGATGAAAAAGCGATAACAGTTCAGAGCAGAATGTTAATGATCGTGCCCTCTCGCCGCTGATCATGTGATGATGATGAGATGATGACGGTAACATGGGGAATAATGGGTGACGTGGAACACACTTGATGATGATGGGATCGATTGTAAAGTTGATGTGGTACACAGTTTGTGATGACGTAGAACACACTTGATGATGATGGGGTACAATGTACTGTAAATGTGGTACACAGTTTGTGATGACGTAGAACACACTTGATGATGATGGGGGTACATAATTAATGCACAGTTGACACTCAGTTTGTGATGACGAGGAACAAACTTTGTGATAATCGAGCACAGGTAATGACGTGGCAGCACAGTAAATTAAGGACGCAAACATGGAATGCTGACAAGCGATGAGTGACATTATCTTACAATCAATATAATATTATAGTCCTTGTCACAAAAGTGATATTTTGATTGAGTCTCTATTTTTAAACTGATCACCTGTTTTCCCTTTGTACATCGCACACCACATATCACCCTAAATATACGACCCCTTGGATATGAAAGGGATACACCCTTTCATATCCAAGGGGAAGATATACGACACTAAATTTACCACCTTTGTGACGACTGGATGCACATGTGATGTGACATGTGCATGATGTACAGGTTGTTGGATCTAATGTCTCGCTAGCACTATAATACTGGTAGGTTTATGTTTGGCAATCGTGGATTTAGATATGCATCTCATGAATCTGATAATATTGTCCAATGGAGATGATAATATCACAAACCAAAGTATTGTCTCCTCATATATCTTTACCTTAGATCAGATGAATAAAATAAATCGATGTCCCACAAACACACAAAATGTTATCACGGGATCCGATCTTGGTACTCGTGAATGCCCGTCTCTCCTCTATTCTGTAAGCATTGTTGTGACGGTGTCGATATTGGGCGATCATATGAGATCACGTTTCGATCTGACAGTAGCATTTGAAATCCAGTTCTCCATGGTCAGGTTAAACCCCCATTCACTCAGGGCTCCCTCGTGCACATTCACTCGTGGTACTTGTGAATGGTCACCTTTCTACTTCTGTAATGTTTTAATGATGTTGATAATTGACAGTACTTGAGATCACGTCTCCATAAGGAAGGCAGTAACTTCTGAGATTCAGTTCTCCATGGACAGATTCAACCCTCATTTACTCAGGATTGCCTCATGTACATTCACTCCTCACTAGCCTCCTCCCTGAGGGAAGGTAACGCCTGTTTTCGTCTGAGAGAGGGACATCTCTGTGGTAGTTGTTTCAGGGGTCGTCGGTTCGGACTTCTGGGGGAGTTAGGACTGGAAGGGACACTCTCGTCACCATGGATACACTCAATAATACCTCTGTAAACAAATAAAGAGATAAAATTATTATTAAAAATTATAAAATATTAAAATTATTCTCATCATTCACCATCTACATTCATTTTTTTCAAAATAAATAAAGAATCAATCATTTCACATTATTGTTTTTGCGCATGAGCAACTGGTAGACTCTTGATAACATTTAACCTGTAAACATTTTTTATATATTTCATAGTAATAACTGGTCTATATCATATAAAAAATCTTAGCAACAGATGGTTTACAATAAATTTAACGGAGTCGCTCTCTGTCCCGAAGACCTGATAACATACACAGCAATGTATATGTTCTCGTTATATCGGATGAACATAATTGATTACATTTATATGGATTACGTTCCACCTGATAACTATAATAATTCTATCTAAGTAAAACCCACAGGACTATATAAAACACTCATCATTTAAATCTTGCATTTGATCCGCTTAACATGTCAGTCTGGCTCATGTTACTGTCTCACGTTTAGCTGAGAGAACATGTTAAGCCTAAATTGTCACCTACTTGAAGTGCGAGAAAATTACTTACATATATGTCCAATTTAATTTAAGCGTGCGGCAATAGTATCAAATTTAAAACACACCACTACATTATTTTCTTTGTCCGACCACTACATTCTAAGCCGGGAATGGAGAGTTATTGTTGATCAATTATCATGGTAGGCCTATGGTGCTATAATCAGTCAGGTGTGATTGAGCCGGTGATTATGAGGGATCCTCATTATGGTCGGATGCGTTTTAAGTCAGTTAAAACCCTCGGAGCTCTACATTCTTAGCTGTAGAAAAGGCCACGGCCTTCGGCCTCCGCCTTTTTCACAGCTAAGAATGTAGAGCTCCTTGGTCTTCATCCTTTCTCCCACATGTTGTCCTTGTCTGAAGGACAAATAAAAAGCGCGAAACGGTTGTAGCCCACTGGACACACGCCGTTTCTGCGACGTTTTATCAACGTCAATTTGATTCAACGTCAGGGGCATACAGCTGAAAACGGTTGTAGCCCACTGGACACACGCCGTTGCCAGGAAGCAAAGTAGAAGTGTTCGGTGACACAGGCTTGTTCTAAGGGGGTCAGGTGGTATGCTCGGCCTGGAAAATTTTGAAGAAATAACCTTTTTTTGACTAAGCCGGACCGCTCGGACCGCTTCCGCCTGTTGTATCAACGTCAATTTGATTCAACGTCGCAAGAATGTCGTGCACTGCGCTCAGTACCAGCCGTTCTAGTTTACATAAGCCTAGGGAAGATAATAATATGCTATCCTACCTGATAACATTGACCCATGACGAGAGCTGTTGTGAATCTTTCAGCCAGAATGACATGGATTGTCCCTCCTTGTTGTCAGGTACAAGTTGGAAGCTGTCAGTCTCTGGATCAGGTAACAGTCTACAGTGTTTAAGGCTGAGATATCCACAATCCCTGCTGATCAGATTGTCCTGTGAGATCACGGCGTATCCGTCATAGCTGTTACAGTATACGCTCAGTACAACACACACCTTCCTGGAGCACCGAGTAGGATTTGAACCTGGAGCCGTCATCATCACGGGACCTGACATCCTGGGCAAGGCGTCCACTTGGGGGTGATCCCCCTTTTTCACACATTTAGGAGCGGTCAGCTTCTGGGGTAGGCGCCCCCGGCGGTTACCTAGCAAACTATGCTCAGCCGGAGGGGTGTTTTCACAACCCATCTCTCCCTGCATTTCCTCTCAGTCACTGAATCAAGGAGAAATTCTCACACAAATCTGTGATAAACAAATCAGTTATACAATCCTTGGACGTCTCAAGAACACTAGTCTTCTCAGTTTTAAACAAAAGTCAGTGTTATAAAATGTCGCCACACTCGGAGTTAACAGGACTAGATCTAGAGCTGTGTTCGACGCACAAGCACGTGGAGATAGTGTTGTGATGGTTGTTGTCTCTGTGATGGCAGAGCGCTAAGTCTCGCCTCTATATACATTGTGAGTGAGAGGTGAGAGGAGGGGGCATACAGGCAGACACCCCACTCTTCCAGTGGACCGCTTAGCCGCACTCCCCACACTGGCCCCTCCTCTTGATTCTCAATGCGTCTGACATACAGAAGATGTAGTGGGCGCCGGTCTGTGCAATTCCCACTAAACACACGCTGCACTAACCCGATGCTGGCTCAATGTTTGTCCAGCGTCACAGACGATGGACAAACATTGAACCAATATTAGTTCAGTGTTTCGTTTTGACTGAGAAGGGATCATCCTCATGAGGTTCTCCTGGCCCACGATCCAACGTTGGATCTATATCTCGTGTTCGCCACGGATAAAAATGATCATGTGTGTCCATTTTAATAATGCAGTTAGATCAGTTAATAAACGAATTATTTCCAGTTTATAAATCTAAGACACTTCTATTATAGGTATACTTTTTTTAGCAATGTCGTAAACGTACTGTTCTGTTATTAATTAATAGTTAGTTAATCTATCCCTTCTAGGTTGAATCCGTTTCGCCTTTCAGTGCGGGGACCGACTTTAGATGTCGAGATCTGACAGACTCTGACGTCTAGAGTCTGAAAGAGTAAAACATGTGTTATGTTTGTAGACCCATAACATAGGTATTCAAGTGAAAACGGAAAGAGCTAACTAATCGTTTGTCACGATTTCAAATGGAAAAACCCTTTAGTCTCTTGATTTATGAAAAAATATTCCAGCACTTTAAGGGTTAATCAGAGGAGGAAATTATTGTGATATATTACGCTTTGTTATCCAGTTATCTCACATTACTAAGAAAACTGCTAGTTTACAGTCACATTGTTAGCCTTGTAACCCTTAAAACCCTACACTACATCGGATTATTTAAATGGATTTTCACTCTCATTTTATGTTGTGACAAATATAAAAATACATTTGTTCAACCGAAACCATATTTTAAATCGTACTTATTAAGTATACACTTCACATGTAAAATATGTCGTTAAAGTGCAAAATTAACTAAACTGCCACAGAAATAACTGGCAATGAAATGGTTGATGGTATTAACCCTTTTACCGCCAAATTATTCTATTGGAATTTTTACCCACTCGAAGTTGTGTCTTGCTGACGCGATCCACAACTTAAATTGAATGAAAATTATTCAGATTTGGCAAAATGGTGGTCACCTGTTTTCAAATCTTGCTGATTGATGTCACATTTTATCTTTAACATGTTTTTAAAAGATGGTAGTTAATGGGCTAATAAAAAAATTAAAACCCGAATATATGCGACACCGGCGGTTAAAGGGTTAAGAGGCTTGTTATGTCACTTTTATGGGGTTGGAGGTCATCTGGTTAAATTACACTGATTTCGCCCCCTCCCCCCTCGCACGTTCGGCTTTGAATTAGGTGTGACTGACCCAGTGTACCCTGACCTGTGATATAATCATTTTCGTGGAAACTGACAATATAGAGATCGTATCTTGGTGGAGTATCTTAAACGCTTAAAAGATCAAGGATTAACCTTTGACCTCCAGGGCTATTATTTAAAGGATAAAATAAAAGTTATACATTTATTATACATATTGTTGTCTTAGTGAGCTGTGCTTTCACGTTATTAAACTATTCATAGGTATACATAATAATAATAAGCTATATAATTATAATCTACTGATATAGCAAAATAAACTGATGTTGAAAATGGGAGGACATCTTCTATATTCTCGGGTTGACAGATAAACACAGGTTAAATTACTGCCCAGTATAATTCATTATTTGTTTGACATTATATTTTTAGAACGTTATTAGAAAGTTTATGGCAAACTTAATGACTCAACAGCATTTCACTAAAACAATGTCAACGTCACACGTCCTGTGCTAACAATGAGATTAAAATCATTTTAACCCTTTGAGTACCACCTTAATCCTTTACATTTTATATTTATTGGAATCTGATATAAGAGCTACGAATAATAATACAAATATAATTTGACACTTTATAATATCATTGGTATTTCGTATTTCATTTGAGGCCTGCAATATCGCAGATAAATGTTGTTGTAATGTAGGGCCAGCGTCGTAGACGGTGAGCCAACATAAAATCAATTTGGACCAACGTGTCGCGTCAGCTGGAATTGCAGGCCCTATAATTCAACAATTTAATTCGACATGTTGTGTTGTGTAATATAGCTAGCGTTTACGAGCGTATTTTACTCAGCACACAATGTTGACTGAAGAGATCAAACAATCAATTACAGATCTGAAGGAGATAACGAATTAATTAGTAAACGACAAGTGCTGACACTTCCTGTTCACAATTGTTTCCATCGAGCATGGGGGGTGCGGTTGAGCCAATGTTGATTTATTAATGGGCCAACGTCGTCGCCATTGAACCAGCACTAATGCAGCTTTGGGTCAATGTGTCTTGTCTGTTGGGCTATAGAGGATCACCAACATGATCAGGGACTCTAATAGACACTTCAATTACCGGAGTCTATTTTATTTCTTTGACTATTTAAAGGAATTTAATTGGATTTGGGTCCCTATTCCATGAGATGTGCGTACGTTTACGATGTGCAACAAACATGGGATCATTATTTAAAGGACTACAGTATTTTTGAAATATTTAGAATGTCGTGTTTAGCCCTTCAGACTCATCGCGTTTCTGTGCCAGGTCGTTTACTTTGAATAAAACGCGTTGACTGAATAATGGTACAATCTATGACAATGAGGTCAATATGAGATTTAATTTGAAATACTATACTTGGTTAATTAATTTAAGCACTGCATTTTTATTCATTTTGAGGTAGGAATTGCTCAGCAATTCCTACCTCAAAATGAATGAAAATGAGAGCAAACAGTTGGGTGCCAGGAGGATCAAATATACAAATTATTTCTTGAATGGTCAATGAATCAAAATGGAATATGCAATTGGCTGAAACAGGATATGGAATAACGAAGGAAAATGGGCTGTAAATCTTACACATTGTCGTGTGTTTTGTGAGTATTGAAGCTAAAGGGTTCGGTGTCACCTGAGGTTATATGTAAACAGCCGGTACTCTACATTCCCGAGCCGCTCATAATGAACGCACATACAAATAATGCACATAATTAACTACTAAATCAATTCTGGATAACTTCAGTGTTACACAAAGTATAGAAAATAAATATTGAGCATTCTATTTTGATATATTAATGTCGCACGAAATCAGAATTCGCAATACCCTACAGTG
>OZ024914.1:63499428-63546581 GCA_964017125.1 Flabesymbios commensalis | reverse complement strand
CCAATAGCATTGTGCCATGAATTATTCACTGACTTATCAAAAAAATGCTCAGACACATGCCCTATCACCTTTGTTAGTAAGGAGATATGACAACACACAATTGACAATAATAACAAGAGCTGAATGTTTTGTGAGGTCGATAAGCGAAATACCAATGATTGTAATAACATCACATCAATATATAAATATCACTTATTTGATAGTTTATCCTGCGATAAATTGTATTAACTAAGTGTATATTTTTTCTAAAAATTGTATTACCATTAATATGTATTTAAATAATTTAGTAATTACACACACAGTTGTACTTCTAAATATTCCCGTAGCACATGTAATAACAGACTATTCTTAAGACGCTCTCTGATCACAGGCTACATATCATATCCCCCAAGCTAAGTTATTCTAACAAAAGTTTGTTTTAGTCGATCATAGAACCTGCTACAAGGTGTTAGGAGGCCATGAAACCTATTCCGAAGTTCATTTTCTGCTCGTTAAGCATATCTGTAATAACAGACGATGATCAAGTATGTTGTAGCTCCGACACCCTATTCTTAAGACGCTCACGGATGACTAGACTAGGTGTTCTGTGAATTTGTAATAAAGAAGACACTAAAACACATTCAGTTAATTATCAAGTCTGGCAAGTTAATATGCCTTGCTCTCTCAATTGTGCGCATAAAAGAACATTACATATATTTAATGACGGCCACGGTTTTTTTTGGACATTGGCTTGGGCTCTTGAAAAAACAGTATTCACCTATTATACAGCATGATAAGGCACGAAACATGCGTAATACAGTTATGCATCATAAGTTAGTAACTTTTCTATGTAACTTTCATGGACTGGCTGCTTATAGGAAGCATCTGCAGCAAGTTCCAGTGTTAAAAAGTTTTCTTGAACCATTATTAAGGCCGTGATGAGGACACCAAGTGTAAATTGGTAAGTTACTTGCAGCAACAATGGTTCACGGCTCCGTGGAAAGAGACTATGTCAGCTGCTATTCTCTTCCGTATTTTGACCGAATCCGGATCAAATCCCCTTATGTTAACCGACAATATCACTGAACGTAAATTTTGGGAAGTAGACAGCACAGACTTAAATAATTTTGTAAATAAAAAAAATGGCTAATATAGTTTGTATATTCCTCAGCCCCTTAGGACAGTCCCCTCCTATCAGTAAGCCCGCGATACCCCCCCCCCCCACCCTCCCCCACCTTGACACCTCAGCGTCCACTGCCTGCCCCTCCCCTAACGCCTTGTAGGCCTATGTGGTTACGTAAGAGGCCCCACCAATCCATAAGGAAATACGCTCGTGCTTTGGGTGCCATTAAACATGTGCTGAATCCTAGAGGGGAAGTAGGCCTATACTCAAGAAGTTCGGCATGAGTGGAGATTACGAAATCTTTTTTTAAGAATACCGTATAGTTTTTTTAATTCTAAAGTAATTCAAGCGTATTAGACTTTTACTAGTGTAGGCCGTAGTGATTTCTAATATTGTGTTTAGCAAATTCAACCCCATGATATAAAGTTATTTATTTTATAACACCAATTCCGAGACAGCACTGTAATACATGTATTAATTCAATAGAAAAAAGTAAAAGTAAACCTAGTCATTACATATTACCATTGAAACACGTAATGCACGTAATATTGGTACATTATGATTGTTTATATGATGTTTGCTTGGTTCACACTCATTTTGCTCAGTGTCTATCACCCAGCAAACACAAGAGGTCGCCCCAATGTTGGGTCAATGTTGGCATGCGTATTAGACGCTTGTCCGACACTGAGTCAAAATTGGGTGATTTATTTGTGTTCGATGGGCAAGCAATGTGCGTGAAACTCTGACACCAATTGCGTTCACGTGACTGTTTATGAATGAATGACGTCATCGCCAAAGCGGCAATCACGAGTTCAGAATCAATGCCATCAATTTGTATATCAGGTGTAGGCCTACCTATAGATGTGTATAGAGTCTCGTGTTTCAAAGTACAGTACTGATCTGATAGGGATTGCCAAACGAATAGCTATACCATGAGCTCATAGCTTTATAAGAATAGCTGCGAGACTAGTTTTGGCAAGATCACGCTTGTAGTGACTCATCAATGAGATGATCACATAGTCTGATCATATACACTGATATAGGCCTAGACAGCTGCTAATGATCATGATAATTACTATTTGTCTATGTATTGTAGATGCCAAAGTAGCCTACACGTATATCTCATCAAGTGTCCTGCATCGTGTTCTTAGATATGCTATCAAATGCGTGTATCACGATTAACCCTTTAACCGCAAAAGTATTCAATTTTAATTTTCACCCACTTGAAGTTGTGGATCGCTGACGCGATCCACAACTTCAAGTGAGTGAAAATTATTCAGATTTGACAAAATGGCGTTTAACTCTCTTCAAATCTTGCTGGTTGATGTCACATTTTAACTTTAACATATTTAAAATGTGACACTTAATGTGTTAATAAAAATGAAAACCCGAATATATGCGGCACAGGCGGTTAAAGGGTTAGCCGAATGGCTCATTGCAAATAATTTGATTCCTTTGTAAATGAGTAAAGTTATGTGTGGATGTTGATCATTGAAAAAATATTATTATCGCTGTGGTATATTTATGCACACATATGCAGTGCAGGGTGGAAATGGGTATTGATGTTATGCAGAGCGCAGAGGGCCCTGTCATTGAGTAAATGTGCATGTTTAAAAGCCAGATCTGCGACGTCGCGTCGCCCAACATTAAAGTTGTATCAATACCAACAACTCTCACGAACTAGTACATGTATATATAGACGAATCCACTAACTCCTATGCATTTATCATTTTTATATGTGTGAATTAATAGCCAACATAAATACACAAACTTTACGAGAGACTGTAGCGTAGAATTTAGGCTACACTTTTTCTCGCCTTAAGTTCAGGGGTCCATCACCTTAGTGATTTTTATGTGATAGCTAATGTAGGGCCCGTTACTTCAACAAATCATAAAATATTTCCATAAATATTTCATCTAAGGTATTAAATATTTAATTGCTTCAATTGACAGCTATAAAGCACGAAAAGTAATGTATTGAAAACATGGCTTGCTTTGATACTTCTGTGCTGTCGTTGCATTTGTCAAGCTTTATTATTTAGTATTACCGGTTTGTTTCTGATATATAGCTGATTGATATCAATAACTCATAAATACTAAATTGTAAATTTTTTTACTCACTTGAAAATGAATTTTTGAAGTGATATGTTTTCACTGCACATATAAAATCTTTAAATTGCGCTAATAATTGAGGCTCCAAATAACAGACAAATTGTCAGAGTGAGAATTTTTTTATCTCATGAATATTCTGAATAATTATAGAAACTTGAAATATAAGGTTAATATACAATTCAGCATTGTAATGTAAACGGTCTGTTAAAATGCCCGCGTATGGTTAACATTTCAGATGATGATTCCCATCAAACACAATGCGTTGAACCAATGTTGATTTGATGTTGGTCCACCGTCTACGACGGTTGGCCAACATCAAATCAACATTGGGTGAGGGTCTTCTGTTTGTCAGGTTGAGAGCCGCACGTCGTGCCTGGACCTGTGAACCACGCGTTACGCCCTCATCTTGCTCCTCTACAGGATGATTGACGACGTGAACCACGCGCCGCGCCCTCATCACGGGCATATACAGGATGGTGACATCAGCAAACTAGATCTCTGAGACAATGACTCCGTGCGCGCGACCTTCACCGGCTTCCTGGGACCTGGATCCAGTCCGCCGTCTCCCTGGATACGGTGACCATGACATCCTCTCACCACTCCCCTGACTGTGAGAAACCTCTGTTACCCCTTTAAATGGTGCCACAAAGCAACATTTAATATCCCCGAAAATTGCCTATACATCTCATACACGCGAGGGTTTTATAACGAAACTTGTCACAATTTATTTCACAATATAAAGCAGTTTTCTATATTTTTCACCACTACATGTCATCTTCACCCACTACAAGTTGATAATTGCGATAGCAGTTCGCGGCTTGCAGTGGATGACGAATTCAATGGTAAATTCAGGCGTGAAAGAGTTCACATACGCTAAATACGCTGATATCATTGATACCTTGGGTGGTCGCTCAGACGCAATTAGAGCCCCATCCATTATGTAGACCTACTCCCCTAAATTATCACTTATAGTCATCAAATATAGTCGTATATGTGCCAGTTGTTTAAATGGTGGATGTAACCCTTTTATCCCTACGCGGCGATTTGTTTGTTCTATAAAACCATGATGGTGAATTATTTGATGAACTGATCACTATCCGCAAACCATTTTGCAATTGTTTGTGGTATTTAATTTGGTTTGTAAATATATCTGGGATAATAGCATAACAAGTGTTTAAATTTACCAATTCACCAATTGGCAATCTTATGCGATCAACGGATTTGTATGAATATACGCTGTAAAGGTTGATAATAACACATATTATTCACAATAATAATTATTAGATTATATAATATATAATGAAATACTTGACGATAATGACAACAGTAACCCGTTTCAAACTGTGATAGAAAATTGTAAAGCCTTGCTCAGTGTTTTTAAATTACTGTTGTTGGAAAAATATTGCAGTACCGTAGCACATCCACCTGAGTTAACTCAAAACAATGGCGAGACGATGACTCAGAGCTGTGTCGACGTCGATGACGTCGACACAGCTCTGAACCAACGTCTCGCACCATCAGGGATGGGTACTGACGGCAGACAGGTCGGGATCTGTGAATTCATCACCTGGAGATGCTATCCGCCGCTCGCGGAACTAAGGGGGGGGGGGCTTTTTGGACAGGTAGACTACAGGATCCCTGTAAGTGTGAGTCCCAGATACATCCTGGTACAGGACAAAAACAGGATCGGTTCCGGGAGGGCGCGCTGACAAATCCCAGAGAGATAGATCCCGCTCAGACGCCCAGTTTTTCCGGCTTATTTTTTCTGCTTCCCCGTGGTAGTTGAATATCTAAGTTTTGCTTTAATAATAACATTTTAATGGAACATACCGCTGTTGTGAAACATCGCTAAGCATTACACTTTGTATTTTGTCACGTCTGCGTCTCTAATTCATTGCAATTAACCATTTTATATATACACAGCTCCTGCCTAACAGTCGACAATGCAGAACAGGTAGACGAGAGAGACTATAGCTATGTGCATAATTTATTTATTTATTTTACTATACTGTTAATCACTCGATACAATACCATTTGTAATACATTTTGTACAAATTAAGTTATTAGGTAGAATTTACGCCTAATTGTAGTTGTATCTCCTTACGAGACTCACACTTTTAAGTCCCAGGTCAAACAGACCATTTTCACCAAACGAGTCGATTCCTACTATTGTATACTGTTGCCAGATAAAAATGTCGAAAGTAGCCCTCACAGTACCTAGAAGGTTATCTCTCTTACTCAGAGCACCTTTTTTCCAGGAAGACGATGTGATTACTATATAATAACACACTAGTGATCAACCTACTCAGAGAGAAAAAGACAGAGTCATCATGGCAGAGGTCCAATACATGAGAATATCAGGCTAGTTCGGCTCCTGATATTTATACATCAATGAATAATCATAGCAATACATGTACAATGATGTACATGTATACCAACAGTTACACTGATAGTTATGTTTTATCCATCTCCCAACATAACAGAAAATTCCCGCATTATTTAAATTTTAAATCACTTCGAAATACCATTGTTTACAGTAACTGTGCCATTAACATAAACAGGATAAATTCGTGATAGAATGGGGCTTTGATACTGCTATTTAGGAAACACGAGACTCACGGTGTTGAGTCAATGTTAGGCCAGCATCGCAGTCGATTGTCCAGCATTGACCCAACATTCGATCGTGTTTACTGATTTCACGGATAGCGGATTGCAAATTTTAAAATAAACAAAGGACAATGCCCTCCAGAAACATGTTTCGGAATTCGGCATGTCTCCTCTCGGTCACGGATACTGAATCTACTGAATCTTTACAAGTGGGCAGGGAAGAAACATTTTGCTACCGTGAAAGCCGAGTATCGCCCGATTAAAATATCGCCTGATTCTTAGCCCATTTACGCAGGCCGCGATAAGGTTTAAAACCCACCACTATTATTCTCTGTCAGACCATGTAGATAGTAAAACCTTTACTATCTCCATGGTCAGACCACTACATTCTAAGCCGGGAATGGATAGTATACTGTTGATCAAGTACAGACCAATTATCACGGTAGGCCTATGGTAATACTATCATTCAGGCGCGACCGAACTGTTGAATATGAGGGAACTTCATTATGGTCGGATGTTTCAAGTCAGTTAAAACCCTCGGAACTCTACATTCATAGCTTTGAAAAAGGCCTTGGCCTTCGGCCTCAACAAAAAGTGTCTTGAAATATCAATTCACTGCCTACTGTCAGTAACCAGGTACTGGAACCCTTACCCGTCCCAAACCATGGACCCTAACTCTCACCCTGACCACAAAACCAAACCAACCAACCAACCAACCAACCAACCAACCAACCAACCAACCAACCAACCAACCAACCAACCAACCAACCAACCAACCAACCAACCAACCAACCAACCAACCAACCAACCAACCAACCAACCAACCAACCAACCGACCGACCGACCAACCAACCAACCAACCAACCAACCAACCAACCAATCAACCAACCAACCAACCAACCAACCAAACAACCAACCAGCCAACCAACCAACCAAACAACCAAACAACCAACCAACCAACCAACCAACCAACCAACCAACCAACCAACTAACCAACCAACCAACCAACCAACCAACCAAACAACCAACCAGCCAACCAACCAATCAAACAACCAACCAACCAACCAACCAACCAACCAACCAACCAACCAGTCAACCAGTCAACCAACCAACCAACCAACCAACCAACCAGCCAACCAGTCAACCAACCAATCAACCAGCCAACCAGCCATCCAACCAACCAATTAATTATCATCGAATCTATCACTGTTAGAATTTCTCAAATTTATTAACATTTCCTTTTGATTATTTGAAATCATAATTACCATAGGATAACGGGATAGTCAGCTCTCACACATATCTCTTCATCCGCAGAAACACGGATTATTTGGCCGGTGCTGGTTCAATGTTGGGGCCAGCGTCTTAGACGGTGGTCCAACATTGAACCAGGATCGGCTGCACACCTTGTGTTTGAAACAGCGCCTTGAGAGAGAAAACACGACGTAGATTTCCTTCGAAAAATCCACATACGACAGAGGGGCTATTTCATTAATTATTTCTCGCAAAAAAATACAGCTGTGAATAACTTTAAGCGCTTCCAGATTTTTTAAAACCTTTTACATATAGTACCCTCAGAGTGGAAAACGTTATATATATTCTGTGGTGTAGAACATACATTTTTTTTTAAATTTAGACAGAGAGGAACGTACAGCAATAAAAACTCTTAAACAGAACAAGGATATAATAAATAAACAGGCAGATAAGGGCGCGGCAATTGTAGTAATGGACAAAACGGATTATGTAGGTGAAGCCGAAAGGCAACTAGCAAACCAGGTCCACTACAAACGCTTAGAGGAACCAGTTTTCCCCAAGTCGATACCAAAAATAAACGAATTTTTTGAAAGTTTGGCTAACCGCCGATTTATTGATGCAGGACAACTATCTGATTTGAAATGTCCAGAAGACCCTGCACCACGTAGAATGTATTTATTACCGAAAATACATAAAGATAGAAAAGTGTGGCCGGGAGAGGGAAAAGTCCCACGGGGCAGACCAATAATAGCGGATTGCGGTAGTGAAAGTTATGCGTCAGCCGAATATATAGATCATTTTTTAGCACCGCTTGCAAAACAACATAAATCATATCTAAAGGATACTAATGACTTTATTAACAAAATTGCGGAAATTAAAGCGAAGGAAGGGGCATTTATAGCCACAATAGATGTTGACAGTCTTTATACAAACATAGATAATACCAATGGGTTAGAGGCTGTCAAACTAATATTTAATAAGAATCCAGACCCGAATAGGCCGGATAAAGAAATTTTAGAAATATTAAAAATTATTTTAGAAAACAATGATTTTGAGTTCAACAGCCAATCGTACCTACAAACGTGGGGAACTTCGATGGATAAGAAATTTGCACCAAATTATGCTAATTTATTTTTGGCTGAGTGAGAGGAAAAAGCATTAGAAAAATGCGTCCTAAAACCCTCAGTGTACTGGAGGTTCCTAGATGATATTTTTATGATCTGGGAACACTCCAAGGAAGACTTTTACAAATTTGTGAAAATTTTGAATACCCATCACCCTTCGATTACTGTGAAGGCAGAGTTGAGCTCGGAATCAATGCATTTTTTAGACACAGTGGTTTACAAAGGAAACAGATTTAAGGAGACAGGTACATTTGATACCAAAGTTTATTTTATACCAACAGATACTTTGGAACTGTTACACAAGAAATCACATCACCCAAACCATACTTTTAAGGGATTAATTAAGTCACAAATCCTTAGATATGTTAGAATATGTAATAACAAACAAGATGTAATGATAGCGTGTAGGAAACTTTTTGCAGCACTAGTTAGGAGAGGTTACTCGGAACATTTTTTGCGAAAGATCAAAGATAAAACATTGTGTGAATTGAGAAAAAACCCGAACAAGGGATCTTCTCAAAGATGCACTACTAGGAACTGTAAATTATGTTCGACACAAGTAGTTGTAGAGAGTGGTAAGACCATGGGGGGCGTACTGGATGCTGGGAATCAAATTCAAATTCCTACCACACAAAATTGTGATTCAACTAACGGTATCTACTGTATAGTTTGTTCGAAATGCAAAAAAATATATGTGGGAGAAACTGGGCTCTCCTTCAGGAAAAGGATAAGCATACATCGTTCGGATGTACGGCTTAAGAAGGACACGGCAGTTGCCACACACTTCCATTCCGGGAGCTGCAGGGCGACCCATCTGAGAGTGTTGTATCTTGAAGTATTGAAGAATACAGGAGATATAACTCTAAATAAGATTGGGCGACTTGAAGCGGAAAGGAAGTGGCAATTAGCCCTGAAAACGTATTCTCCATTCGGCTTAAATACGGTACCTTCCCTTGAGGATAGTGGCGTCACCCCCTTTGTTATTACCTACTCTGCAACTGCGGTGGAGGCAGCTAAATTAGTGAAGACTTCCTTCAATAAATTTAAAGCGAAACATCCAAACATCCTGTATAAACGGTGTAACAGCCTTTAAAAGGGGACACAATCTACGTGATCTCTTGGTGAGAAGTAGATTGGGGAAAGCCACACTGGACAACCCAACGGTTACCGGATTCGACTCAAGTCAGGATCTGACTACATTAGTAAATGCATTAGATGAGATATAATTTATATCAATTAGTATGATTGTTTTCCTTTTTATAAATCAGGCTATACTTCTCCTCGGTCAGTGCACTAGGTTGGGAACATGGAAAGGCATGCCCTTGAAGGGGGTATGATGAGAGTACGGTTGACAGGTTGATACCGGGTTTTGTGGGGAACCAGTTACTGGAACCCTTACCCGTCCCAAACCATGGACCCTAACTCTCACCCTGACCACAAAACCAACCAACCAACCAACCAACCAACCAACCAACCAACCAACCAACCAACCAACCAACCAAACAACCAGCCAGCCAACCAGCCAACCAGCCAACCAACCAACCAACCAACCAACCAACCAACCAACCAACCAACCAACCAACCAACCAACCAACCAACCAACCAACCAACTAGCCAACCAACCAACCAACCAACCAACCAACCAACCAACCAACCAACCAACCAACCGACCAAACAACCAACCAACCGACCGACCAACCAAACAACCAACCAACCAGCCAACCAACCAACCAACCAACCAACCAACCAACCAACCAACCAACCAACCAACCAAACAACCAACCAACCAACCAACCAACCAACAAACAAACCAACCAACCAACCAACCAACCAACCAACCAACCAACCAACCAAACAACCAACCAACCAACCAACAAACAAACCAACCAACCAACCAACCAACCAACCAACCAGCCAAACAACCAGCCAGCCAACCAGCCAACCAACCAACCAACCAACCAACCAACCAACCAACCAACCAACCAACCAACCAACCAACCAACCAACCAACCAACCAACCAACCAACCAAGCAACCAACCAACCAACCAGCCATCCAACCAACCAACCAACCAACCAATTATCATCGAATCTATCACTGTTAGAATTTCTCAAATTTATTAACATTTCCTTTTGATTATTTGAAATCATAATTACCATAGGATAACGGGATAGTCAGCTCTCACACATATCTCTTCATCCCCAGAAACACGGAGTATTTGGCCGGTGCTGGTTCAATGTTGGGGCCAGCGTCTTAGACGGTGGTCCAACATTGAACCAGGATCGGCTGCACACCTTGTGTTTGAAACAGCGCCTTGAGAGAGAAAACACGACGTAGATTTCCTTCGAAAAATCCACATACGACAGAGGGGCTATTTCATTAATTCTTTCGCTCAAAAAATACAGCTGTGAATAACTTTAAGCGCTTCCAGATTTTTTAAAACCTTTTACATATAGTACCCTCAGAGTGGAAAACGTTATATATATTCTGTGGTGTAGAACATAAATTTTTTAAACAACTCTTGTCTTAGTATAGCGCGCGCATTACATTAAGGCTGCTCATGTCTTTTTTTCCCCAGCGCCGCTTTGTATGGTTGGCAACTTTCGAAAAAGCAGTTAAATAAAAAGCATTGATCCGGCTATGTTTTGTTAGCCCCTCCCCCCTCATTAACTTTTTCAAAAAAGTCCGAAATATGTCCACAGTTTTTTGTATTTTGTCGCCCTCATTAACTTTTCCAAAAACTTGTCTATTTGATTTGTTGAATGTTTATAAATAAATAATTCACCAAAGAGGAAATTATACATGTTGACTGCACCTAGTCACGGAAAAATAAATATTAAATTTGCTAGAATGACTCTTATTTAACCCTCTAACCGCGATATTATTTAATTGGAATTTTCATACACTTGACGCGATCCACAAGTTCCAGTGAGTGAAAATTATTCAGATTTGATAAAATGGAGTTTTTTTTCCAAGTCTTATTGATTAATGTCACGTGGAATATTTAACATATTTAAAAGATGGTACTTATTGTGATAATAGAAAAAACATGAAAAAATACGAATATAATCGCGACCGGCGGCCAAAGGGTTCAAGAGTTAACCCTTTAACCGCCGGTGCCGCATATATTCGGGTTTTCATTTCTTTATCAGCATATTAAGTACCACATTTTAAATATGTTAAAGATAAAATGTATCAGCAAAATGTATCATCAACCAGCAAGTTGAAAAAAATTGACTTCCATTTTGTCAAATCTGAATAATTTTTACTCACTTGAAGTTGTGGATCGCGTCAGCGAGACACAACTTCAAGTGGGTGAAATTCAAATTGAATAAAAATTTGGCGGTAGACGGGTTAATGGACAAGCTCGTCGCCGTCCCATTTTGCTTGTCGCCTCTCTCTCACGTACATATAGTACTGCACTAAATAACCTATATAGTGAGTACTTAGCAACCTATAAAGTGGATGATAATGACAGTCAACATTTATGTAAGTCAAGTGTGGGAATCACGTCTTTGTCTCCAGCTTAACCCTTTTCCCGCCAAGTTTTTTTTTAAATGTTCACCCACTTGAAGTTGTGTCTCGCGAGCCTGCGCGACCCGCAACTTCAAGTGGGTGAAAATTAATCATATCATGTGTTTAATTTGAGAACTAAAGATGTTTGATGTTGAAACACACATTTCATTCCCAATAACAGCGATCTGAGATCTGTTAATAAAATAAATTAATATCGACTTATAGTCATGATCAGAGCTTAAAGTGTTAACATAGGCCTACACCATGAATGACATAGACTAGGGATGAAGGATATTACCGGCTAATCAGTGTGTGTGTCACAAGGCCCTGCAATTGCTGCAAACAGGAAACGTCGCTCCGCTGTTGTTTTAATGTTGGGCCAGCGTCTCACACGGTGGCCCAACATTAAATATGTTCAGTATTAACTTGTAGTAGTTGTGAGATGTATGCACCTGAACATGCTAAACGTCGCTACGAAGTGTTGAATTACCCAGTTTGGTGCTTAAACGTTTTTGAATTTGATTTTTACAGCAGCTGAAATAATGGACTGAAAGGTAGGAAACTTAAACATGTGTGGTTCTCACATAAAGCACTCGCCAAGTGTGATATATACCCGGTCTAGACTGAAAACGAATGCATAAGTGTGTGTTTAATTAGTTTGAGCTGTTGGTGATCGCGCGAAAATAGTCAGCTTCAAAGGAATGAAAAAGGAAAGGCAAAACATTCGTCTATGTGCAAAGGAGAGAATTAAAATACTGTCTTGAATTCGAAAATATTTTATTTCAAATAATAGTACTATTAATATCCACGGCAGTTTAATCACTTCTAATGTATTTCAAAATGTTTTTGAATAAAAATATCAAAATGTCAGCAGTTTGTGTGTGTCGTGCCACCCTGGCGTACACTTGGACATTGATTAGTCCATCATAGCACGGTTCGCTTCACAACATCCACGAATTCCCATAAAACACTGGGTAGGTCCAAGGTAGTGGTAATCTTAGTGTGGTGATTAATATAGAATATAGTATTTGATTCAACGTTTCATTAGTTTGTAATAACATTTACATTTCTGTTCAGACAGACTCAAATGTCCATTTAAAAAAATATCCATCAATATGATTCTTATAGGATTATAGATGGTTCAGAAAGATATGTTATTCAATATACTACAGTTATTTGATTACTGCTGTTTTCTCTGGGCCATTGGATTCTTGGAAACAATGGACAACTGTTATATTACGGGGGTCGGGGCCCTGGTGCAGTGGTTAAAGCCGCCTGCTTGAAAAGTCGGAGATCGCGGGTTCGAAGCCCACTTTGGCCCTCAATTTTGGATACCCTTCGTGACCGAGAGGTAGCGTGCTCGGCCTCAACCCGCCAGGGCTCGAATTTTGAATCCTGTGTCTGGAGGGCAATGTCATCTCACCATCCCCAGGATGTTCTCCTGGCTCATCTTAGCTAATATGTGCCTGAAGCCCCATTCTTTTCATTTCATTAGTAAGCACCCAATAGACAATACTCTTGGCCCCATTCGATTCGCTGGCCCAACATTTTTAACCCACTGGGGGTGAGCTCGGTCATGGCCAAAAATAATTGATGACAATCTCAATCAATGTTTACATGTGTATTGTCACGGTTTAGTTGATGTAAACTGGCTACAGAAACCGACGCCATATTGCTAAATTCACTACAATTTACTTTTGTCGCAAAATATGATACAATCGTGATAATGATGGTTTTTCACCCCGTTGTTTAAACAAGAGGGTCATGTAGTACAGAGCTATGTACCGGTATCTGGTATTAATCTTATCAGAAACAGATCTCACACTTTATCATACAGCTAACACGGGGAAACACGTGACTGATGACGTCAACAATGTCTGGTTTGTGCAGTTGGAGGTGAAGAAGAAGAATGATATAAAATGGGAACATTTGTCTGCATAAATAAAGACAGTGACCCAGCATTGTCACAATCAAAATCTAACGTCTCGGACGTTGGCCCTAGATTGTAACAACGCTGGATCGGAATAATAATATTGGTATTGACTCAGGAGTTGATAATGGGCTAACGTAAACTTGTAGTTCTGGTAATAACAAACTGTGCGAAAGGAGTTTTTTTTAAGTACATATACTATTAATTTACTGTGAGCAGTTTCATGACATTATAAATTAGACATTATTTAATTGCACGTCCCAATGTCCGGCTTACGTAATCCGTAAATTGAGCAAATAAAAAAAACGGTTCATACAACATAGGTAAGAAGTTTAGTATGAGTGTGAGTGTTATTAGAAGTGTGAGGCTCAATTGAAGTTTTTGTTGAATCACTCAATAAATAAATACCTCCAAGAAATTCTGTGTCGAGACGATTTTGGAAATGTAAAATTATTTTGAAACGAACGATAAAAAACAGCCGTTTTTTATGAATTTTTCTACCAGATAGTTAAGTGTGAAAGACACATTAATTTAATGTTGATGAGGTACAAACATACAAGAGCCGTTATTAAAAATTATAATGAAAAAATGCCCAAAACGGGCATAGTACATCTGCATTAGCCTGTATGCATGCACACATCCCACCAAAGACCAGGAATTGACTCAATGTTGTTTTAATGTTGGGTCAGCGTAGCAGAAGGTGCACCAACAGTAAACCAAAATTGGGTGAAAGTGCTTATTGTAACATTTTCTACTTCTGCATGACGTTAACAGAAGGACGCTTATATAATTAGATAATCATTATTAATTTATTATGATTTTAGTTATGCATTAGAACCAGCCTTGCGCCCAACGTTTTCACAACATCATACCAGGATGATGTGCGATACATTGGCCCATCATTGGGCCATATTTCGGTGTAATCGATTATGTCAGGTAATTTATTATATTATAGTTGTAATATGCTCATCATCTGTCAAATTCTATTATGATGACATTGCATTTTATGTTATGTTTGTTATAGTTGTAGCCACAGAAAGTACTGTTACCTAACGATAGCCGTATCAACTTCAAAAAAATAAGTAGGCCCCTATAGATTACTAAATAATTCATCGTATTTGGATTTATGCAAGCTAGTTTTATCAAATACCGAAAACCGGAGAAGGTTTGAAGATGAACTTTAATCATAAAAATAGTACCAGGAATAGTTTATTCAGTCAAAATCACACGAAAAAGAGTTCAAAATCACATGAATTTTTTGATTTGTGTTTCCTAAAAATCATACTTTTTACATTGTAGACTTCGGAATTGACCTTTTGAACATGGCGATGATATTACTATGAATGGATTTTGCAGCCAAATCTCACTCACGAAAAGGAGGTACTACACATTTTCCAAGCTTTATTTGTTAAAAATGATTTTTTCTCTTATTTCACCTGGAAATTGATCTTTTGATCTTGAAATGACCTTGAATATCCAGAATAGTTTCAAAAATAGACTGCCCAGTCAAAATCACATGGCAATGAGGTATTGCACTTGTTCTTGGCTTCATTTGTTGAAAAATAATATTTGACCTTGAAATTGACATTCACCTTGAATCTACAAATATGCCAAAATTTTTCAAGCTGTCACTCATCGGACTTGAATTGAGCACATAAAAGTCTGTAAAAAACACCAAAAACATTGTATATATAACAAAATAAGGCTAGGTCATCTCTAGCTTGGACTATTAAGCATCATTTTACTACTACCACTATAATACTAATACATTTACAGGGCAGAAATGTATTATATTATCCGTAATAAAAACTCATTTTTCATGAATAATAATATTATTGCAACGTTTTTGTTTAACATGTTCAACAGGAAGCAGATATGTATGTTCAATGATATCCTACAAATGTGTCTAAATATGAAATGTCTGATTATGATTCCTTTCTCATTTAGCTCGGCTTCAGAATGAAAACATTAAAATTTGAATTATCATTCACTTGAGGTTGTGTCTCGCTGACGCGCTTCACAACTTCAAGTGAATTAAAATTATTCAGGTTGGCAAAACGAAGGCCAAAGATCAAAAAATTTTGCTTATTGAAGTTTAAATAACACATATTGACATGCGGATATGTAACGTGCCAATAAAAAAATGTAAGACATACTATAATCGGGACGGGTTGCCAAACGAATCATATAAATTGTGAATTGTAAGATACAATATATGAACTATAAGTGCATCCGCTCACTGTTTGCTCAACATTGGGTCACCTTTGATCCAGGTTTTGTTCAAGTTTGACAAGACGTTCTGCTGATCCTTCCACCCACGAACAACAGGAAAGCAAACCCAGTGACGTATTTCCCGTCCTTATTGTCAACCACCCCACATGACTACAGTCACGTTGGCCGATATTTCCCCCATCAGACTCCGTCCGACAATCATGCATGCGTAGAGAGGGTGATTTATACGATTGTTTTTGGCTATTCTTGTCGCGTGGGTGATACAGTTTAAGAAAAAGCTTAAGAATCTCTAGCACGACAGCACCATATTTCTTATTCAATTCGGACCAGTAAGGAAGCTGGTAGCCATACATTTGGTTATTTTAACGTGATTCTATGACCATATCTGGCCGGCATCATATATCTAATAAATGGCGTAGCATCTAGTGATTTATAAAAGGCTTTATGGCTATCAGACAGAACAAAACGATTAAACTAAATTTGCGTCGCCTTCCTATGCATCCTTAAATCTTCTTTATCCAAATTCCCCACAAAAACGTACTCTTGGAACCCAAATTTATTGTTTTTAAATCGCAATGGAAATTATGTAAATTAGACCCCCATAAGCAAGCATTAGACACAGCATATTAACACTTGGCACACAACTATAATCACCCAATGTGGCAAAGTTGTAAGATGACCCCAACTTCATTTCAAGGTCGTTACCGTCATTACCGCGAACATAGGTGGATACCAAGGATTCGCATTATTGTGAACTATATTCCTTAGCTTTAACCATGTTAACCGATGAAGGTCTTTTTAAAAATGAACGTGCTAAATTACTGAATTGTGATTTTGCACATGGACAACAGTTAGATGAAAAAAACGTGTACACCAATTGAAATACTATCCATTGTAGGTTGCTATCCACATGGAGTGCAATTTGAGCTGTTAGTTATTTAAACCATTAAAGTGCTGAGATATTTTTATAAAAACCATAGAGACCAGCATAAATCTCTTAGTTAGCTCTTTCTGCTTCATTTGAATACCTATGTTATGGGTCTACGACCATTATAAATATGTTAATTCTTTCAGTGCATAGATCGTTTTTTTCTATAAAGTATAAAGTCACTCACCGCACTGAAACGGTTATACGCGATACACCACATCGTCATTTCGCATCTCTGGTGAATGACCTAAATTCCTCCTAAAACCTAGGGGTTTTAAAACGAACATTTTCATTGAACTGTTTATTAATAACAACATCGTTTTTTCATTTGCCTCCCACTTCAAGTCATATTCATCCACAGGTCATTCACTGTTCGCATATCTTATAATAGTATATTTGCTAGGCAAGGCAATCAGAAGTAGCTCAGGATTCTTTTTTTTTTTGCAGTACAAAAGTATTATACGAGTAATTATTTCTTCACGAAGAATTCGTTCCTTTTCAAGGCCAGAGTTTGTATTGCTGACGTGTTTTTATACATACAATGTATATATCTCATGCCATACCACACAAACGAGCTTAGAATGCTTATGCTCTAATTAGAGAATAGAATGCATTAAATTAAAATATTGCTCAATAAACTATGTCATTATTCAGGCGGCAATGCTAGCCTGTCAAAGCCACGTGGACTTTTCTTTCCCGGCTACCGGGATCTTTCACAATGGGATCTGGGTGTCCCAGGCCAGCGGAATAATGCCGCCCAGGACAACCAGCCTGGACGAGGGCTCTCTGTAGTAACATAACATAAAATAACATGATCCCAGTGAACACCCAGTTTTTGCCCATTGTTAGATCATTCTTGGGCCAGCATCGCAGACGATGGGCTAATGACTAGAGCTGGGCAATATATGTTCATAATTTTTTTGTTTAATTTTGATCCAGTGTCGTAACCAGTGGGACAATATTAAATCCACGTTGTATTGATTTGACCACTACCTAACCTATTAATATCAATGATGGCCATCCATAAAGTACCTCCGATCCATAGAGCTATATACCAGCCAACACGAGACATTGACACATTGCTAGAGCAATAATTATGTTTCGCCAGCGTCGTACACGGAGATCCAATCATTGCCCCAATCATTTTTCCAATCATGAGCTGGGCCCGTATTCTCGTACAAGTTACAAATACATCATAGGCTTCGGATTGGTCGAGATGGCCATCTCGACGAATCCGAAGCCTACGATGTATCGTAACTTGTACGAGAATGGGATCACTGATGTATGCGCTTACTGGGATCTACCATACAAAGTAATAATGTTTATATCAAACAATAATATCTCTTACATCTTCAGACACCATACAGGGCGATATCAGTTTAGGAGTCGTTGAACCGGTACTGATAGAATGTTAGCCGCTCGTCTCTGCCTTTGGCCCAGCATTAGGCCAAACACCTGGTCAACATCCTTGTTCGCTGGGATTAGCCATACATTGTAATTGGCCGCTGTAGCTGTTGCTAAAAATTATGTGACGAAAACTGCTGGAATATCATGTCTAGTGTCTACATTTATCTGGCTGATCCAGGCGTTCATCCTGCAGTTTAGAATATTTTATAGCAACCCACCAAGACAGGGCTTTGCTCGTAATTTGACCGGGTTGTGAACATGGTAAACTGGTGTGTGGTAAAATGTCATTGGTAAAAATGTAAGAAGGTAAAGATTCAAGTTGTGAAAATGTCTGATGGTAAACATTTCAGTGATAAAAATGCAACATGGTAAAACTGTCATTTTACATCTGTCATTTTAACTTACTGTATTTTTACATGGCATGTTTACCAACAATATTTCTACCATTTGGTATTTTTGCCAAATACTTTATCACCATTCTGCATTTTTACCAATGGACTTTTTACCATCTGGCATTTTTATCAATTCTCTTTTACTCATCTGACATTTTTATCTCTGCATTTCTACCATCTGGCATTTTTACACTGGCATTATACCTACATTCGGTAAAGCGTGTGATTGAAGGAAGGCGCGATTTCGACATATGGTAGGCGTACGACCCAAAAACAAAAATAATCCCAAAAAAGAATCCTTAAACCATTATGTCCCCTGGATCCGCGAGCCTGGGAAATAAAGACAATTCTACCTCATTGAACAATCATTAACACGTTTCAATTCTAATCGTTATTTTTTACTGGTTCCAGGTACAACATTCCAAGCATACACGAGACGTTCACCCTATGATGGGGCAATGTTGGGTCACCGCAGATAGTGGTCTAACATCACGCCATCATTGGGTGAACGTCGGGAGTATGGATTATCTTATGGAGAGTGGGATAGACACTGGTTTCCCCATTCTCACTCATCACCTCATCACCCAGTATCCAGTCACCCAGGTGCCCCTGGGTGACTGGATACTGGGTGATGAAATATATCTCTCTCTAATCTGCACTGTATCTCTTGTAAGCATGACATGTTGATCCGATATTGTTTTAGGGCTGGACCGTTGTCGCAGACGCTGGGCCAGCAATTAAACAACATCCGTTCGACGTCTCGCGTTTGCCAGGACCAAGCTTCACGCAATATCCGGGTAAAGGCTACACAAGCACATGGCCAAACACGAGACGTTGAATCGGCGTTGGTTCAATTATGGGCCAGCGTTGTATTCGCTAAACCTACATTGATCCAGCGGGGTCACCATCTCGTTTTTTTATGAGCGAACGTTCACATTGCCGGACTATCTAGGCCATAGTTGGTTGGCCATAGTACATCATCATATAGCATCCCAGAAAAAAAAACATGTTTGCTGGAATACAAGCAGTGCCTAATTTGGGTCAATATTAAGCCATTGTTACGAGTAGACGGAAAAGAAACATTTCGCAGTGGAGGATCGCGGCCAGCGCTAATGGAGATCGGATCAAATACGCGCTCATGAATGCAATGAAATGAAAACTCCTATAGCGCCAAAGTCCTCGGCGGGCCTAGCTCAGAGGCGCAATCCATCCTTATCAAATTCCAAAAAAGAGTTGAGGGCAATAAGCATGATCGTCATCAGGGAGCCGGAAAGCAGAGGAGCTGGGGCGGAAAAGCCAAATCGAAGAAATGCGTTTTAAGCAGTTTTCTGAAAGAGGAAATATTTTCAGCTACACGAAGGTGTGCAGGCAGTAAATTCCAGAGAGTAGGGTCGGAAACAGAAAAGGCACGAGCACCGAACTTAGTTATGATATGAGGTACCGTACTCTAAGCTTATTTGTGTTGTTTGATCGTAGATCTTTTACAGAGTCTGCAGAAAAAAGGAGGCTAAATTAATAAGATGGCTGACAATCATTGAGACAACGAAATACAAATATTTTGAATTGTATTCTAAGCTGGATTGGAAGCCAATGTAATGATTTTATTAGAGTAATAGAGCGACTAAAACGTGGAGCCTTTGTCACAATCCTTGTCAAACAGTCCTGAACACGCTGCAATTTCTGTAGATCTTTAGCTGGAATTTCGTGTAATAAGGAGTTACAGTAGTCAAGTTTGCTTGTCACCAGCTCCACTACAATGCGTTTTGCTAAAGCTAGAGGTAGACTTTTTCTGATGCGTTTAAGATTTCTTATGTGATAAAAACAGGAACTGGGCACCTGTGAAATGTGCTGACGAAAATTTAAACCACTGTCGAAAAAGACACCCAAATTCCTTGCGGAATCTGATGGATTCATCTCATTGTCCAAAACCACAAGATAAATTTCTCCCCTGAGACTTCGAGCCTATGAGAAGAAACTCAGTCTTGCTAGGATAGAGTTTTAGTTTGGATTGAGCCATCAAAGCAGATACCCCGGTGATAAAGCTCTGAAGCATTTTTAGTGACTCAGTAGCTGAGATAAAGATTTGTATATCATCGGCGTATAAGTGATGATTCAATCCATAACTTTAAATAATGGTGCCAAGTACAGAACCCTGCGGCACTCCATGCTCAAGACATTCTTTTGTCAATTTAAGTTTTTTGATGCCACATGGTTTTGTTAAAAGGTACTCACGTTTCCATCCAATTCAGCTCACCGTTTACAAATCCGCTTTTAACCATAGTCTGCTGAATTGCAATTTCCATCTTCAAAATATTTCTGTTTGTGGAAAAAAAACTTCCAAATAATTAATTTTGCATTTATCACTTACTATTTGATCACTTATTATTCTATTTTGTTTGAGCTTTGCTTGAAAACGTACAATCTTAGCAGTGCAAGATTTACAGAAAAATGTTGTTTTAATGCTGGTACGTACGTCTTGAATTGGCTGACTTGGCTCATAAATTCCTGAGCACTGACTTTGATTTTGAAATTTTGCTGTTTGATGTCACGTTTTATCTTTAACATGTTTAAAAAAACGGGTATTTAATGTACTTTTGAAAAATAAAGAACCAACATAACAAAGAAATAAAATCGTTAGCGGCGGTTGAAGGTTTAAATCGATAGATTTGCTGATGAAAATATGGATTATAGTAAACTACATGATAATCACAGTCAGCAATCAGCACACCACTTTTAACCAATGGTGGATTATTGTTGCGCCAAAGCCTGCGACCAAAAAGTGTGCGAAGAAACGTGGCGAAGAAATAATCTTTGACATGTATTTCCGTGGAGGGGGAAGACGATGTCAATAAGTAATGTATTTGACAAGATTTAGTGAGTTGCAGAGGCGTGATATCCCCGGGGATTAGCTTTGTTCCGCCTAAGTACCTGAATGGCCCGAAGATGGTATTGACATAAAAAACGTGACAATAAATATAAACCTCCCGGTCTATTATTTTAGAGCGCGTTTGACCTATATCGTTGGTATGTTATTGGTCGAGATGACCATCACAACCAATCACATACCTAAGATTTGGGTCGACAGAATGTTCATTAAAATCTATCAGGAATTACGCACGCTTCACACAAGTAACATCCCTCCCCGTGAGGGACTAACACAGTGTGTAGAAAAACGTGATCAAAACAGACTAATTATTCAAATTACTCAATCTTTCTTCCTTCAGAATTCGTGTTTGATTTGTGAATGTACGAAATAATACCAGATGTTGTACTACAATCTTTTTTTTTCGAAGAGATACGGCCTGCATCATTTACCTCCGTCAGGAAGGTATATGTTTTTAGTCGTGTTCGTTTGCTTGTTTGTTTGTCTGTATGTCTGTTCATCCGTCCGTCCTTCCGATTACTTAAAGCGGCTCCGTGGGATGACATCAATTTAAGTTTTAAATTTTGTAGTGAAGTAGTGTATCGATTTTTTGAGATATTTTTTATCAAGATTTCTATGAATCTGTGGAAAACCTAAACAAACTATTTGTATACCTAAACTTCTGCCAAAGGACGGTTGAATGTGCCTACAGCTTTGGGCCACATGTTGGTGCCGTCAGCTCAGCTTTTAGCAGATAATTGGTGCTGTGGGAGACCCCCCCCCCAATTATCGCGTTCCCAGACCAATTAAAGGAGGCAGCTATTGACGTAATCATGTGGATACTTTGATCATGCCGCCTGAGATAGTCAGTTTTTGTGGTAAAATGTGGTGTTTACTTGACAATATACGTCTTGGAAGTAGAGCTGGTTTCGTCTTTTTCGTTTTTACATTGTCTTTTTTATGTTTTTGTATTTCATTTAAGATCAGTAGGCTATATAGCTTGATATAAATTAATTTCGCAAAATTGACAAAATAGAAAATTTTCATCCCAAGGAGTCGCTTTAAAAGTTAATGAGCGGATTTGTAAGTTTTTTTATCAGAGGTGTGTCGAGGAACAATCAATTAGATTTTGAGTATGATACGGATTACAATCTGATCCAGAATCCGGATCACATGGATTTGCAAGCAACTTTCACCAGAGGTATGTCATTGGCTAAGCAATTAATTTCGGCGGAGGTTTGGCGGACTGTCCAGTATTAACATTCAATATTTTGCATTCACTGAAGGCTCTTTCTCTGTCATATATTAGGAATGATATATGTTTTTCAAATTGAAGATTTGCAAAGACAACAGTAACTGATTAGTTAATCCCGGCAGCTCTGAGCTTTTCAATTAACATTTTTGTGTATCGCTATCGCGGTGCACAGCTTCAAGTGACTGAAAATATCTTCTTTGTTTTATGATCAGCCTCGGCTCACTCCAATATCGCAAATATTTCAAATATTACCATAATACACAATACTATATTTTTTTATAATTTATTCTCTAAATTGGATTTTTTTAATTTGTGGAACAGTATTATTTGAAAAAAATGTATGTACCAATTATTGCTAAGGCTATTGACAGGACAATCCCGTCAATATTGCTAATTTATAGCTTATTGACAAGATAACATTGTCAATAAGCACACCATTTGCCTAATACATGATGCAGGATATATCCTGTCAATAATAACGTTTTTTGTTGTTATTGACATGATTAAGTCCTGCCAATGGTGGAAACTTTACTACTATTGACAGGCTGTACCTAAGATGTACCTTGACCAATGATACGAGACATAAATTGGTTCGCCATTGATATCGTGACCGTGATCGTAGAGTTATGACGCAAATGGTGAAAACAGCATGTCAAGTAATATTTTTACACATTTTGAAGAAATCTTAAATATTTTTTTGATATCATATTCTGTCAATACGCAAAACACTATCTACTGCTAACAGATGGAATCTGTCAATAAGTATCAGATTAACCACTGCCGACATGATGATCTTGTGAATAAGTAAATATTATCTACTGCTCACAGGATGAGCCTGTCAATACATACCATTTGATCCATTGCTGACAGGATGATCTTGTCAATAAGGATTATGTATTGTTTATTGACAGGATTGACGCAAATGGTGAAAACAGCATGTCAAGTAATATTTTTACACATTTTGAAGAAATCTTAAATATTTTTTTGATATCATATTCTGTCAATACGCAAAACACTATCTACTGCTAACAGATGGAATCTGTCAATAAGTATCAGATTAACCACTGCCGACATGATGATCTTGTGAATAAGTAAATATTATCTACTGCTCACAGGATGAGCCTGTCAATACATACCATTTGATCCATTGCTGACAGGATGATCTTGTCAATAAGGATTATGTATTGTTTATTGACAGGATTGTCGTGTCAATAGCCACTACGACAATTATACATGGGAACAAAGACAAGAGAACATCAAAGCCATCAGACCTATAGAAAAGTGAAATGAAATTATAGAGGAAACCCACAGCATAACTCCATAACCATGCTCCATAGCAGCCTACTTGAATACCAAGCATTTACTGCCTTTGTTTTTGTACTGTAAAACATTTATAATAATAAACATTGTTACATATTATGGCATTGTTTTAGGAACGCAACATTCTGCTGCAAGCACACTATAATACAACTACAACTTATTCACAGGCAGGTATACTGCAAATACTGGGAGCAAAATAAGATATATTAGAGGTAGGTTAATTGACGTTCTGTGTTCCCTGGTACCTCTACAAAGGGGGGATGTGGACCAAACTGATAAGACAAACCTCAGGTCTGGTCATGTTTTACTTCAGGATGCTATAATCATCTACCTGCTCTGCCGTGTATCAAAGCTCGGGAGTTGGGTCCAGCATTGACGCAATGCCGGGTACTGTATTGTGTATGCTTGTGCTATGTTCTATTCATTTACTATTCTATTTTCGCTGATACTTCTAGAGAGATGAAATATTTACTCGCATTTTTTCTCAATGAACTAAAGTGTCAGTTCTATGACCAACCAGTGTGTGTTACCCAACGAACATAGCCACATAGCCATTAGCTGAAACCAACATTAGTTGTATGCAGAACATTAACACTGTATGATAATATTAGAAACATATAACCATTGAAATTCGATCAATATCTTATAGAGACAAGCTGTAAACTACATTAGCAGTAACTGATTCTCCTGACTATGACACAATACAATTATACATGCCCACTAAATAAACCGAGAACTCAATATCAACGAAACACATGTCTAATATAATCATATTTTTTTAATGCAAGTAAATAGTGAACCATAAAATAAAGAGTAAAATTATTATTGACTGAGGAATCACTGGAGGAATGTGAAGCAAGACGCCTGGAACTTATATTGACAGCTCCTGATAAAGAATCCGAACACGGATTATTTCCGTTAGAGCTGAAAGATTTCATATCTTTTCTGAGATATATTCAGCACAAGTATTATATGTGATTGGTTTGCGAGATTGAAATAAAGTGATGATTTATGGGGCGATTTAAAGATTGATGCGGGTATAATGCTTTAATTACAATATTTAAACTAATGGAAATAATGACAGGAGAGTTCTACATAATGTATGAAAAGACGTGATAAGTGTTCAACAACAACTGAACTTGTAGTAATGATGCCGTATATAATGGGCGGTTCTCAATAGGTGCGTCGAACAAGTGGGACATTTGGTCCAGTTTTTTTGAAGCAAAATTTTAACTTATTTACTTATTTACTTATTTACAGAAAATGGGGGATAAATGTGAAAAATACGTGTTTTTTAGAGCGGTCGAACAGAGGACACCTAATGTTTTTTGGTGTCCTCTCAATAATGCCATGTGCGACCACAGTGAATGATTTTCTGGGTGTCCCGTGTGCGACCTTTGGTGTCTAATGTTCGACCAAATGTTCGACCATGTGGACACAGAATTGTTCGTGTCCTTTCTTTCTAGTATTGATTTTCAATGTTACGATCATTTTGTGTCCTATGTTACGACCACTTTCGTGTCTCACAATGTTTTGTGATCATAATTTTTCACTGGTTTGTAGGTTTAATCTTCAATTTTCAAAAATCTATATAAATATAGATACAGACGAGACGATTCTGCTATTTTGTAAAGTCATTGTGGAATAAAAACACTATATACATGATATATGAGCGGTCGAACGGTCGCACATTTTACCATGTTTTCATCCCCTATACAAATACATTTTTTTTCCGGTTCCATATTGTTTTGTATGCAGTTATGTAAAACACATACAACCCGTGTACACATGGATGTATACTCTCCAATTTGGACACTAAATGAAGACTACTTATCAAGAATATGACATCAAAAGATAATACAGGTAGGACACGAAAATTGTATGTTCAGTAAAAGTAATTAAACCCTTTTACTTGATTTTCAATTGTTTTCAACTATTATTTCTGCATCTGCATCATATTATTTGTTTTTTTAGTTTACTTTTCAAGCGATTGTGGCACGGTGTTAACACTTATAACATGATTTAGTAGTAGCTGTCAATAGGACACGAAATGTTACGACAACCATAGCTCAATATATTTCATAAAAAAGGCTTAATTTATTATAGTTAGCTGCTAATACATGTTTTTTATATAAAATTAGTTCTTCCTCTACAGGTTTGTCCGTAAATTGCTTGAAAAAAAAATAATTGGTGTCATGTGATAAACAATTGTTCTGGGCACGGTTTGAAATGTCCCATTTATTTGCTTCAAATAATGCATCAAAAAACAGTAAAATTTGTCATAATTATTAGATTAAATGATCATATTTAGAAAAGCTCTTCCGGCTTCTTTAGTGTGTCTAGAATTGATAAGTATTAAAATAGTTTGCATGGAGTAGTATCATTTTTGTCTATTTTGAAAAAATACCCCATTTTCGACGCACCTTTTGAGAATAGCCCATATAACATAAACATGATAACAGTGTGTGTATTTCTATGATATCTTCAGGTGGTAGCCTTGTATCTGTAGGTGGATCCATGTAAGAGTGAGATGGATCACGTCCTGACAGGATTATCTCCATGGATCCATCCTCACACACCGGCCACGCCTAGTTCCCAGAACCAGCACCAGATGCCGCAGACATCAGCCACCGTCGACAGGCAGCATTCACACACCTGTCATCAGAATCTTAGCCAATACCTCCCTGTATATAGATCAAAAGACAATAGCGTTTCTGTTAATTTAATTTCTGCTATATTTGTTTTGAACATAATATATTTTAATGAGCCTAATCATTTCCATGTTATTTCTGATATGTATTCATGATCACGTTAATATTGTGTCCCTCACGAAAGGGTGTAATTACCACTAGATAAACTTGCAGATACACCCTTTCATATCTAACGGGTCGATTTGTTCGTGAATGCCCAATTGCTCATTCTGACAATATTGTTTGTTAGTTGTTTGTTCTCATATGGGAGGGTGCACATGGCTCCTGAAAATTATGGATTCTTCCAACTTCACTTTTTACCCATTTTTTGGCCTCACTATTCACTTGTCATAATGGAAAAATGTTTTCACTACATTATTTATAAGATATTGTCTGCATTTTTGATGAGATTTCCGCCTCAGTTTTTACATTTATAATGGCTCAGGACAATTCAATAGGAAGTTTTTCATAATGGAAGTACCATTATAACATAATTATAATAATAATGATAATAATACATAATTATAAAAGAACGATCAACACAATTATAGTTATAATATACACAATTGTAGTTATAATATAATGACGTCGATATTCGTTTTTGTAGCTAGTACACTTCGTTTTTTACACTAGATATAAAATATTAGCATCGTTTTTTGCACTATTTAGAAGCTGCAATCCTCGATCTTCGACCCCTAAGAACAGGCGTTTCGCCGTTCGTTCGATTCCGTTTTTTAACCCACGTATGGTTTCCTAGTAGTTGGTTATATTGACTTATTTATTTTCTTGCCCATTTGCTTTTGACAAACTGTTGCTGTTGACTATGGCGAGCTGTTAGACATTGATGGTTGGCCGCTAAAACAGCACAGCGCTCTACTGTATCATGCTATTACTATTACTACTGAGTATTGCTATAAGTATCTAGACGCTTTGAAAAAAGTATGAGTTCTGACATTGCAACAGTTGTTTCATTAAAAATATAGATATATAATCCCACCATAATATTTCAGTTTTATTAGTAAACATGTAAATACGGATAGATGATTAGTAGTTATCAAATATTTCTATGAAACACTTATAACATTATCATGATTAAGATGACATCGAGAATAACAATTGCAGATGTTAACGATGTTAACTTCAACCTCTAGACTGACTGCCAAATACCTTAGAGATATATATATCAACGTATAATAGATTTAAAGACCATACCATGTTATCTTCTCGTACAGAATAATTTTAACAAATAAAAAAAACATATTCCTTGGAAATTTGCTGTACGTTTTGTATAATTATATTTCTGTTGTGTTAGAGTCTTTCAAATGGTATTACGATTGTTTATTTTCACGTACAGTGGTATTCTGATAGTTCCATTTGATAGGTGAAAACAACACTTAAATAGCTTATAACAACGCCAGATATGAGCTTTAGTCTTATATTGAGTTGTTGCAAAAAAAAACAGGATTAATATTTTCACATTTGACACGGAATAGCTAATTTTGTTATTTGCTCCAAGCACAGTAACTTCAATTTTTCGAACTGTTAACATTTTCGTCGCTAATCCAACAAACGCGATATGTTCAGCGAATATTGGTTTAATTTTTGCCCATCATCTACGACGCTTGATCAGCATTATGACAACATTGGTTCATTTTATTTGCTGGTGAATTCCACTCTATACTTTTCTGTCTGAGACCTCAAGATCCAATGATCAGCCTGCGGTGCAATAATAACAATGAAGGTGAACCTCTGAGGGCATTGCATCTGTCATCAGGTCAGTAAGTGCTCCCAGCTGCCCCACCACTTCACTTCACCTGTCCTCACCTGTCGATTCAGTACTTGAGTACCTCCTCGTCCATTACATTCTTCGTCCTCAGTACACCTAGCCCAATCAATTAAATATTCTCTGGCACTTTTTCTTTTCTTTGGTGGACAAATAGAAAGGTTAGAACAGCTACAGAGGTGATTAGCACTGGCCCGCGATAATATCGATTTAAGTCGGTCTCATTATTCTCAACATAGCAGGCTGACCTGGCACGGGAAGGATCGAACAGCCACTCGCAGGTCACCTGAGAGAATTTCTCCTGATAGATTTACACCTGGACTCCTGTAGCATGGAGTTTACTGCAACTACCAGCATCCTAAACACAACAATCCCCAGGTGTCAGTCATAATTCTAAGTAAGTGAGTGTTTTGCTGGCGTCAGTCGGTACACTCAGGACCTGGGAAGCATGTATGGAGCTCATGTATCACAAATTGGTCACAAAGATCTCAATAAATCTTGAATCATGGATATAATACCGGGACATTAATCACAAAAATTGTGGTATAATAGGTAAACTATTAGCAAATGGAGACGGAACACTATCTTTAAATAGTGTAAATGGCAATGTTGATATACTGTTGTCGTAAATGTCATAACAATCGTAATATATTGACCTTATCATATATATATATATATATTACGTAATTAAAAGATAAAATCTAAATAAAATTTATAGTAAAACAATAATGCATCAAATAAAGCTATGGTAAACCCCCGGAATGATATCATATCCATGTTAATGACTAAACCATAAGGTTGGACATAGGCGTCAAATAAAGTGCAAAGCGTTAAATAACCTATTTTTACAAGGTATAATTGCAACAATGAATACAAAAACTTGAAGATTATCAATAATATTATTTAAATTGTTTCAACTAAATGGGGAATCCCCTTGTTAATTCAAGGATACAAGCATAAACGGGTGATATGTTAGCTAGGTCACTAACCTAGGGCTACAGAGTATTTGACTAAGTATAACTTAGACTCAACGTCACTATATTCTTCAGGGATGTACACTCACTTTATTTCTGTGGTATAAAAAGGTTTCCAAACTGACAAGCTGTGCACCGACTGAACTGACTTCCTGTAAATTAGATTTATTTTGGAGTAATTCCTCAGCTCAAATTTAATCGATTGCGATTAGGTTGGTATGCTGCGTAGAAATACTCAAAGATAATCTAATTTAATTTTTTTATCAAGTGATTTTTAGGCTCCCTCACGTTTTAGCCATTTAATCACTTTGGTTTATTTAGTGAAACAATTGGAATGACGAATACTATATATTATATGAATTAAGGAATTATCAAAGTACTCTCCTGAAAGTTTAGTGAAGGTCATGTAGAAAGTCTTTGCAAATAAGTATTGGAATGTTGGAACGAGCTCTAAGATGACGGTTTGAAAGAAACAAAAATGTTTCTTCCCCATCCACTCGTAAAACTTAGTATTGTGGGGAGCCTCCGTAACCGAGAGGTAGCGTGATTGACCTCAGACCTCCAGGGTTTGAATTTCGAATCCTGTGTCTGGAGGACAGTGTCATTTCACTTATTTAACCATCCTCAGGAGGTTCTCCTGGCCCAATTTAGCCTGTATGTGCACAAAAGTGGCCTAAAGCCCGATTCATACCCTTTTTCAACTAAGATGACCGTCAATCATGCGAAGTATAGAAAAAGCCACCTGAAGTTAGATTAATAACAGTATGCTCAATAAACCAAAACAGAAATAATTAAACGAAGCTCACAATCATTCTACAACAAAATATAGCAGCTGTTTGTGATGCACTCCCAGTTGTACTCTCTCTGCTCAACCTGCACATTTCGCTTGACAAATCTTTGGTTGAAAGATGATGTGAACCTTCACATTGTTTACACTGTGTGAGGGTGGAAATCCGCTGCGAAATGACAGTCCGAAGCATTCCGCTGCAGTCCATTTTGTCGGAAATTTTATGTTGGTTTCTGCCGGCTGCAGTTCAGTGCGTGCAGTTGATTGTGAAAATAACAATCCGCTTCTTGTCGAAGTAGGTGTGTCGTCATGATTAGCTAAGTAAACATTGTCGCCGGACAAGATGCAATGGCAAGCATGCACAGCATGGTCAGCGCCCACAGGATTTGTGTCCTCCGCAATGTAAATATTGTAGTTCAGTGAAACATAACGACCCACCTGCTTTAATATGAAAATAGCCGCCGCTATTTTATATTTTTTCTCTAGTGACAATTTTCCACGAAGCATTACAGGATCAGTGGCTGTCAAGCAATTGGGTGATAACACGATACAATCCAATCAGTTTTCACCTGAAACTGCATGTCAAACGGTCAGTCCGAGCCAAAATAAGAATCCGCTGGAAACCGTCCGGTTTGACCAGTGTGAGGCCGATATGTGAGCTATATACAGAACAGGGTAGCCTACCGTGAGTGTCACTTAATGGCAACCCACTTGACACCCATACTGCTCTGCAAGGCTAAAAGTCACTATATATGCTTACTTTCAAAGTAAGCAGATAGTGTCTTTCGGCTTTGCACGACAACTGATAGATTTGTTCTCATTTTCCTTTACCTGTTTACATGAAGGTGCAAATTATGGCTGCTGTTTCAACCTCGAAGTAGATGAAAACGACACAGCTTTTGGCAAATACACGAAACCTTGAATTGATTTTATTACAAAAATAGTATTTAGTGCATTTCTGAGAGTGCATCAAGTGTTAATTACCCCTTCGGTACGGAATGTCTGGTCGACAGCACTGAACGGTCACAGGTAAAGCAACATGTCTCCACCTCTGTGTACAGAGGGGAGACATAATATGAGTGCTTAAGGCTTCGTCCTTCATTGAACGTATAGCCTGAGCAATCGGTTGATTGCAGTTATTTATTAATAAAACATCCGAATAATGATGCATAACATATCACAGAAAACACAAGACAATGTTGATGTATTGCTGGTCCTGTATCTGCGACCCTGGCCCAACATCAAATCCACATTGGTTCAATGTGTCTTGCTTGTCGGTATGTTTTATCATGAGTGACAACGTGAATCGGCGTAATATTATCACGTGATGATGATATAGTAATGCAAACTGGATCGTTCTTAAGCAGATGGATGATCTGATAATCGCCCTACATACTGTATCTCTTATCTCTACCGATCAGAAGGAGAAGATGTGGGTCAACTTCGTGAAGAAGGTCAACCCTGGATGAATAAGAAGATCATCATAAATATACGATGTGCACGTCGTATACATACATGCATCGCGGGTTAAAGTTTAATCCTGTTTTGGAAGTGTCACAAGCTGGATGATAGGATGATTATAAACAGCTGGTAAATATGCTATATTGGTACACAAAACTCGAACATCTTTCCCATTATAGAATCTGCACCCAAAAGAAGACCGAAATATTAACAGTATCAGATTACCACTGTACAATCATTGTATTGCTTACCACCAGCATATTATGTTAACTTTCATACTTATTATTATAATACTACATGCTTAACAAACACGCTGTGATACAGTATATGCTTAGCAATCACTTGACTTTGTAAACCATAACAAGAATATGTCGTCTTTACGTTTCGCCGCGACGGCAAAACGTCAGTGATGGAATACAATCGGAACATGAGAGCCGAGCATGTGGGGAACTAAATAAGGCAAGAGATGAACACGTTCACAACACATTATATAGACCAATAACCATGATAATAGAGTAGTACGTAAACAAAACGCCTATTTTTTAACAAAATATAAAATAAATTACTTACCAAAAATGTATTTTACCTTTGTATAGTATTTGGTCTTAGCTAACGTCTGACAATTTGTATACGCTCAACTGTCATAGCAAAACGTTACATGGCCGAAATCGGTAATAAAAAAAATCGAAACCAGCCATATTTTGTCATGGTATGTTAATTTACCCTATTTTGTATTAGCGTTGGATAGTCAGTCACGTTAAATGTAGTGGTATTTATAAAAGAAAATAATATCAACAAGAGAAAAGCCAACATGGCCGCACAAAGCTGCAAAGCACGATAGTTATCATTAAATGTTCACGTTTGGCTTTTTGGTTTCAGAAGGGCAACAGGCAAATCTTATGGTATCGATGTAACCAATGTTACATGTGGTCTGCTTTTTGTAAATAGGTAACGCCATTTTATTTTGTCTCTATTAGATGTAGCCTGAATAGATAAAATGTATGTGCAATGCATGTAATAACGTAGATTGGAATAAGTAAGAAGCTTTGTTGAGTGGTGAAATGCTCCAGACAGTCGAATGTACTAGTAACATAGATGTTGATCTGGACTGGGAATGTTGGTTCCAGTGCTCTGATGATGCTGTTAAAAACATATTTACCCAAAAATACCGTAAGAAGATCAAATTTACCCCCAATTTACCACCTTGGTTTGACTCTGACGTGAGACGTCTGATAAAAACAAGATTGGACAAAAGCAAAGAAGTTTCACCATTGGAATAACTTTAGAAACATAAGAAATGAATTGCAGAAATTATTGCATGTCAAACATAACCAGTTGATTGCTGATTTACCTGACACACTAAAAGAAAAACCTAAACGATTCTGGTTTTATTTTAGATCGAAAACAAAAATATATCGAGAAAAAATTGTCTGAAACGTGCCACCAATCCCAATGATGTGGAATTAGTTTCTAATAAGAAAACTGATAAGTCATTAGCAGTACCAAATATCGTCGAATATAAAAACATTTACAGAATTATTAGTATTATTTACAGAATCAGATGTTTTAAAGGTGTTCTCCATCCTGGACTGCAATGAAGCATGTTGATCAGATGGAGTGTCATCAGTTGTATGAAGAAAGTATGCTAAATAATTGGCTCCTTCTCTGGTGACTCCACTTAATTTAGGTCTGGAACAGTCTAAAGTTCCAACTACTTGGAAATTGGCCTAGGTTTTACCTGTTGTTCATAACAAAAGTGACATGGGTCCTGTTTACCCAAGTAAATGATGTTTATCATGAAATTGGTTTCATATTTGGACAGCTAAAATCAAACTGACATAATATATTTAGATTTCAGTAAAGCTTTTGACAGTGTACTATCATACAGACTGCTTTGATTAATAGTCATTTGCTATTTGCCTCTTTGCGCTGGCCCAACATCAACTGAACATAGAGTGAAGTCGGCTCCTGTTTGTCGGGCTTTCCTTGAATCATATTATGTATGGCATCGCGCAAAATAACCTATATACTACTTTGATGCTTAATTGTTATCTTTGTGAGGTAGGTCCTCTATTCCTGCAAACTCCAAACATAGACCTAATGCTGGGTTAATGTTATACCGCTGTCTTTGACGCCGGCACAACATTAACCCAGCACAAATAAAATTTAGTAACATGAAGTGTTTCATGTAGACCACAGGAGCAGCATTTATGTCTTCAACTGTTCAATGGATATAGGCCTCAGTACAGTCCCCAGCCATGGCAAACGTGAACTAATCTAGCGATATATCATGTAAATACGGAGCGTAGATTCAACGTTGTCCCAGCGTCTCAGCAATTGACCCAGTATTTAGATAACGTTAGAACTATCTGCGATCTGATGCTGTGAAAAATACACTTGTTTAGATTAATCAGCTACAAGTATCGCATATTTGTAAAATAGAAAACGATCTGGTCATATATAATATCATTTACTTAAATATTACCGATTAAAATAAAATAATATAATTGTAAACCCAGTTTCTACTTGTAATGATTGGACGAAGAGTCAGCATTCAATGTACTTCAGAATAATATACATTGGTATTTTGTGAATATTATTTTACTGACATTCAGACGTCTGTTAGAAAAAGCTAGACCACTATATTGAATGAATGTAGACAAACATAACGTTTACGTTGATTGTAATTTAGGAGACTGATGGTGAGAGTATTGTGAATTAAAATAAAGAAGCCAAATTATCGCTGTTATTTAAACGTTTTAGGCGTGAACTTTACGGCATAGTGGAACTTTAAAAATAAATTGTGATAAACAATATAAAAAAAGTAAATGCGAATATTCAGTCACAAATAAAATTATTTCAACAAGATCATTTTAACCACTTCAGATATGAGTTACACTGCCACTTCACTGACTTATCAGTGAGTGCCACAGTACGTCTGAAGTAGAGACAATCCGTCTGGTGACACGAGTGAACACTGTCACCTGTAGACCAGAACACGGAGAATGAGAGTAGGTGTGAGTGTACCGGACTACTTTATCGCTTATTTCATATTGTCAATGTATCTTCGTGAATAAAGAACAATAATGTTCGATTACATCAATACATACTGCCTGACTACAATGTATAAAAATGGTGTTTGTTGACAAAAACTTAGTTCATTCAATTGCTAAGTTAGCCTGTGACAGTAACGTGGTTGACCAGAATTATTTTAACAAACAACCAACGACGTTTTAGATTAATAGTAATAGCACAGCAAAATATAGGACGTTCAACCAACGTTGATTTAATGTAGGGCCCTGTCTGCACCGCTGGTCCAGCATTAATAAAAGTGATCTATCACCCCTTATATGGTATGAATGATTATGTCCTTATATGGGGTGATTGGCTATCATGTGACCCTCTCAGAGTGTCACATGATAGCATATCACCCCATATAAGGAAACACTTGTGCCCCATCTTGTGGCAATTTTGATTTATTTGTCACAAAATTATTCATACTATATAAAGGGTGATAGATCACCTTTAATGTTCATCTTGTTCTTTTTTCAACCACCACCTATTATTGAGATCATGGTGCAATAAATTAACCACATACAAGTGAAAGCAATGCCGCCGTCTAGGGATTGACTAAATAATTAAATTGAGAAAATATAACTTGTATGCCCTCTGGTGAATAGATTTTTATATTACGTATTTGTTTACTGCTTTCAAGTCGCGATGTTCACTTGCCTGCAAACATGTACTGGCCAATTATTACCCAGTATTCCGAGAGGCCGGAAGGATTTATTTGTGTTTTATGTCAGAAATATCAAGTTAGTTGTTTATATAGCATATCAGGAACTTTTACTAACCCAAAGGTAGCAGTTTTACTAAAAATCAATATTGAATTAGGCTACCCTCAAACACCTCATGTAATTTCGCCATGAAAAAATGAGAGTGACCCAATAAGTGGTATCATCAAATACTAAGATGACAACAATAATCCAGGAGGGAATTTATGTAGGACATTTAAAAGAGGATTTGAATAAAACCGTTTTGGTCTGCATTAGTAATTTGATCACGAACCGATTTAATTATGTTCGCAATACGCGATGCTACAAATATCTGAGCTGCATTAAGCAGTGAAATCTGCTGGTTTTGTCCAGTGCCACTGCTGAAACCTCTAGCGATTGTATATCCATCAATATAAGTTTTTTTTATTGTTCTTTAGATAATATTTTTGTGGCTTCTGGTGCCCATTTTAGATTTTTAGTGAACAGTTAACACTATATAATTATACGAACATGTCTAAATTAATTACATGGTGTAAGAAAAAATTATGCTTAAACAAAATAATGGGTTTCGAAGTTGATCACAAAGTAAGACATAAAATACAGTGCATTAAAATTTTTCTGCTAAAACACGTAAATAATTGCAATTAATTATTTTCTTTTGCGAGAGCAAACGAAAATTCTCTTTCCTTCTCTTTTATTTTTTAAAAACGAAAATATATTTTTTTTCATGTTAAAGAAAATAATCTTTTTTCTTTGTAACGAAAAGAAAAATAATTATTTATTATTTTTTTCTAAAAAAATATTTTTTGTTGTTGATAACAAAAATATAAATAATTCTTTATTATTCGTTTCCACGAAAATTTTGTTTGTTGTTGGAAACAGAACGAGAAAAAATGAGAACACAACCAGAATATACAAATATGAAGCTACCCCCAAAACGAGCGCCACCGGTCACTTGCAATTGGTCACACATATTCACCCCCATGTTATTTATGCAGGGTAAGCACTACTTTCTAACTAGCCCGAGAAATCATTCAAGATCATCATCGCGTTGGTTTGCTTATACCGAGAAAGAGTACATGTGTGTAGATAATAAATCCTCCTTTTTGAAATTATTACCGCTGTCGCGCAAACAGACTTAGTCCGACCATTTGTATAGAGCTATTGACGAGAAAAATAAAATTCATCAGAACGAAAATGAAAATTCCTGAAAATGACCATTTATTTTGTGCAACTAAGAATTCTTAAAAAAGAAAATTCGTGAAAAAAAGAGAAAAACTTCGTCGGGATGAAAATAATTTTCTTCATCCAGAATTTAAAGAAAATTATGGGACAAAAAAATATTTTGAATTTTTTAACGATTTTTTACGAATTTTCTTTTTCATGAAAAAAAACGAGAATTCTTCACAACTTTTAGGGGAAGTTATTGTGCACTGTATTGTAAGCAGGTTATTCTAAATCTGCTCACTTACGAAAATCATGTTAATTCATCTAGCATAAAGGTGAGCAAATAGCTTGGACATTTTTCTAACTTCTTCACAGAACACATATAATTATTACATTTCTATTGCAAAAACATGTTGCCAGAACATTTGTTTTGACCTTTAGTCAAAAGTATAATCCGAATGACAGCCATTTTGATTATCTAAGATGGCTGTCTTTAATCTAAAAAGACATTAGTACCTGACAAAAAAAATAGACATCTGTGGTTCTTAGAAAAAAAATCACTCCCAAATTCTGGTCTAAGATTCCTGACTATAATAATCATAAAATACCATCAAGTTATTTTTTATTATTTATTCATTAAAACCCCCACAAGTGAGGAAAACATATTATATTATAATATATATTACATACATACAAACGTATCACAGATAAGAAATATCACAGTATATGTATTGAAAGCGAGTCAATAATTTAGTTAAAATATGCGTGGTAGAGTTTCTATTTAAAAAGTCAGCTCTATACAACACGCCTTGCAATGAGTCCACCACCCCGTATATTTAAATGTTGAAAGTGTAGAGAGAAGGGGTGCCAAAAAGCGTGCTTTCACTGTACTTTCCAGTTACAAATGACACCTAAAACTTAAAAGTGAAACGTGTAACATAAAGTGTGCTTATATGTAATGTTAGTCCATATTTTAATATGACCTGCCTTCTATTTTATTCAATACAGGAACAAGCTGTAAATTGGCAGCGCCATTGTCAGTCTTATCAGCGTTCACCATTGCATACACAATACGTTTACTGGATGTTACGAGGCCGCAATATCACCGCATTAAAACTCCAGAACTGAAAGGGTTAAGTTGCTCGACTGCGGGCCAATGGACAGCAGTGTACACACAGTGTACACGACAGTGATTTGTACGCTGCCAGCCCAACGTGATCATCGTTCACTTGTCACCTGGGGTTGAACAAGAGAAGATGTCACTGTTAATAATAATAAACTGTGTTTGAAATGCCTCGTTAAGGCTGTCGGCTACTAATCCGACTTAAAATGGACAGCTACCATTATTATGCTGTATTAACAGTAACTTAATTAAATATGACTCTTCGTGACTGCTGCTTCAAGAATCTACGTTGCTACTCTACACTATACCCGGATTCACCTTTCACCGTGGTGGATGCTTTTTCGCTCTCATATCAAAATTTACCGTTTTTAGTCGATTTTTTTTACATATTCACTTACTTTGTATGATGGGGCGATTTTATTTTCAGACGATTATTCAATTCAGTGTGATTACTGGCTGTGAAGTGAGAAAATAAAAAAACATCTCCCCAAAATTCCGCCCAGCATGTTTGTTGATCTTTCCTCTTGTGCACATGGGCTGTAATCCTGGTACTTTGGCTCAGCCCACTCATTTTAAAAGGTGCCGAGGGTAATCTCCCGGCTGGGTGGCGCGGGGGTCTACATTCTCATTTTCTATACCATTGGCATATTAAACAAACGGGTCATTCTCATGCTACGCTAGCAATTTAAGCATTCTAAATGGAAATAGTTTGGAGAACTATTTAATGTTAAGTAAATAAACTATGACAATCAACGCTTGTTTTGCACGCATGGTAGCACACACAAAATATATATATAATATATTTCTATGGATTTATCAGATAAAGGCATCTAGGCCTATTTGCCGTGATGCACTCTCCAAAATGTGCCTGTTCCCGTTGTATCCTAAACGTCCAGGCACATTTGGGACTATATAAAGCATATCTGGTATCAGTTATGTGCCTTTATAATAGGTTGTAGCTTTTTATGTAGCTCATTTTATGATTATGAGAAAAGTAGCAGACTTTAATTCATATTTCTGTATACATAGGGCCTACCGGCTATACCGGTAAGACAAATATGGAAACTATCAGAAACTGTTATAGCCTGCATGAATAACAAAATCACCGGTAATGAGGCCCTAGATCTATGTATAAAACAATTTTTGGGTTGACATTTTTTATAAGGAAAAGTTAGGCCCTACCACTGCCTACGGAGATAATATTAATTATAATGGGCCTATATAAATTATTAGGCCCATACCTACATTTTATTTTTCATATTAATTAGAACACCCCCCTGTACGTGATTAGAGGGGTTGGTGGAGTATTAGATTAGGCTATTATTTAATTATCATATATAGTGTAGACTACATGCTATATCGTGGGTTTTATTTTCAAATCAGGGGTGCACTGAGCGTTTATTTGATTATGGGCATTATTAGATTGAATATGGTATAACTAAACCTTAGACAAATCACAAAGAAATTCCTGACTGTACACTTATCTTATACACGTGTGATTTCCTTTATATAAACTCAATTTTTATCATGTACATATGGTGGTACGAGCGTGATAAACAGTGATATATCAGAGTGACTAAAAATACCACTGTGTTGGAAAGTGAGAGACACTTGAAGATGCGACACTGTAGGCTAGCCCCAAGTTTCAGCCACAGATTGACTGCATACAAAATCGTGGGACATTTCTTTGACTGTCATATCGGAAAATACGGGCCATGATCAGGTCGAAAATAGTTTTTTTTAGAATCAGCAACATTTCAGTTCCATGCCGGCATGCTCAGCTCAGAGGTCGCACAGTCACTAAAAAGTTATGGACATTTATCGGACCTTGGGGTCGCGTTCGCTCTCAGTCACCGCCTTGTTGAATTTTTCGGGTAAAGCAAATACATCAATCCACGGCCTGGGAGGGGACGACAAGGCTAACTGTAGGCCTGCAAGAGAGGCTCCAGAAACCTAGATAACGAAAAATAAGAGACACAGTGATTTACAAGCAAGACGGAATTATCATTTATTTTCAAAGAAAAGGAAGAGATAAAAAACTAATAGCTAATGGTACAAATTTGACATTTTCAGGGAACCACCGGGGCGCGGATATATAATCCAGCCCCTCCGCCTCCCGGAGATTGAATAGTGCCCCCCCCCCCCGCCCCTAACAGTTATGTTGACTATAATTATATATAGTTAATTTAACTGCCTGCAGTGAGTCCCATATGGGTGACTTGAAGTCCCGGGAGCGTGGGGACTTCCGAACAACTTCGGAACTTGAAGCGTCCAGATATAGATTACTTGAAGTAGAAATATTTGGTTAATAGATCTACCATATAATGGGATAAATAAAAATATGCTTTTGTTGTTGTGGGTCGAGGGGGTTGTGGGTCTAGGATCGAGGGTTTGTGGGTCGAAGGGGTTGTGGGTCGAGGCTTGAAGGTCGAGAGTTGTGGGTGTGGGTTCGAGGATGTCAAGGGGGATTTGAAGATAACTTGCGATTAGGAACATAAAAAAATTGCCGAGCATAGCCCGCGGGATTACAGCTCAAAAGGCCTACAGAAATGCCCAAGAAGCCCCTCCTTTTCAGGCGAGGTTTCGAATCATTGATTCAAAATATTTACTTCTTAGGTTAATTTACCTCATGGGGGTGGGCCTACAACCTGTGCACAAAGACCAAGCACCTACTAACTAATCAATTAAAAGAAACTAGCCACCAACCAATTTTAGCCAAATTCAAACTTTGCAAGGAGTATCAAGATTCTTTCAGTTTTTGTTATTTTGTATTGTTGAAATGCTTTAATCTAATGATATTTTAGCAATTCAAACTTTTAATGTACCAGGCAAGTTTCGACTTTTGTAGGTGGACTGGTACCTTTAGCCCCAGTAGCTGGAACAGGTTTCAGCCACAGATTGACCCCGTACAAAATTGGACGATCATATCAAAGACTTGCCCTTGAATAATCAGGTCGAAAATAGTTTTTTTCATAGAATCAGTAACATTTCAGTTACATGCCCGCTCGCTCAGCCCACAGCCCGCGCAGTCATTGAAAAGTCTTAATGGACATTTTCAGGCCTTGGTGTCGAGATTACTTTTAATGATTTAGGCCAGGCTCTCTGGTATTTTTGTCTCTCGCTTTTCATAATCATGATAATTGCTGCTTTTCTTGGCTCTCTTGTATTTCTTTACTCTCCATTTCGCTTTCCAGCCTTTTGTGACTGAAAAAAATTGCGTCGCCGAATTATAGCCCTGTTTCATCTGCAGTAGAGGATGTGAACCGTGTGAGGTGCGATTATAATGCTCATCAGTTATTGGACTTATATCCATTTATGCTTGGTCATCAATAATCAAAGACATTATACATATATTTTTGACCGTTTAGGCTACATGTCAACTTTGACATATTGGTCATTTTGTTTTCTTTATTTCTTTATAAGTTTTTTGATGCGGCGCAAATCGGTTATAAATACGTTTCTGTCGTCATTATCCCACGAATTTGAACAGTTTGGGTCACTGCATGTGTGTACCAAGGAAAGATATCGGCCGCAGCGGGACTCGAACCCGATACACCCGTGCCCTGAGTTAGCCAATGAGCCTGGCGTCACAATATACCAATAATTTGTATTGTCAACATCAATCAATCACCTTTATTATATAGGCTATGTCGGTCACTTATTAAGTGAATTTCTGGCGATATAGGCCTATGCCCAGCAAACTTATGAGACGTTGGACCAATTTGCAACGCTGGTTTACCGTTGGACCAGCGTTGCAAACAGTAAACCATCGTTGGGCAACGTCTCATGTTTGCTGGGATAGGGCCCATGCGTCATCACCAAATAGGCTTGTTTTTTCTCTTTATATAAAAGCTATTGAATTCAACATCTATAAGTAGGCTAGATATCCTAAATCAATCGGTGTAGAGCTATTTTGTTATGTTTATGATGAAATTCTTCATTACCAGTAGGCCTAGCCTATATTGCACCGTTGTAGAAAATAGTTTCATTCTATTCACTTATCTTGTTCAACATTTTGCTAATTGTTGCTTACCGGTTATACATAAGCATATACTATAATAAATCTAATCAAATCAATAAAGTCTATAAAATGTTTATATACAAACATATCAAATTTGATAATAAATATAAATAAAGTAAGGCACCTTACATTATATTGGCATGAAATTATTGTTTGAAAGGAAGTGAAATTAAATCAATGATTATGTTCACTTCCCATTTACCATGTTCACATTGAGTAATAGCCTACATCTGTGATTGACGCTAAATAAGTAAATATTATTTTACAACAACATTCAACTATTGAAACTGATAATTGAAAAGTAATTGCGCGATCAAATTGCACATGGAGGTAATGTTACCCACTCTTCAGGAGCCCCAGCCACCCCTCACCTGCAAGGCGGGCGTGCTGATCAGCTCATGCTGGTACTAGCATACACAATAGGCTAAGTGGATCACAGAGCCTGATTATTATACAACGCACCTGCATACCTAACAATTAAAACAACCTACTCAACCCGTCAGGCTTAATTGACTTGTCCTCGTGTACACGTGTGAACGGCTGCAGTGAACATAACTTGTTTATTTGGTTGAGTGGCGGACCGTAACTATATCAAGTAATATTTTAACCCTTTCCATCTGTGGCATTATTCAAACTAATCAAATGAAAATAAGTTGTGTTATGGTAGAGCATATGTTTTATACTGACTCAAAGTCTTAGGTCAATATTGTGAGTACTTTCCACGTAAATAGCGAATCAGTAACACCATATGATCCCCCTAAAATGCGATTTTTAATGTGAATGCCACTATAGCTGCTACTTCTTCTCGCTGCCTGCTGTTTCGCAGGCCACCTGGTGTGGGGCATTAGGGACGCACCATTTGATTTCTGGGGGGGGGGGGGCCTAGATTATTACTTTCAGTTATGTTTTTTTTTTCTGAAAAATTAGCACACAATTATTTTTTTTAGCACCGACCTTGAAACAAACATTTTTTTTGTCCCTGGAAAAAAAATAAAACTTTTTTTGTGACAGTTCATATTTAATTAAGTATGTTGACAAATGTCATGCACTGACCTTGATGAAGGTTAGTCTCTGACATACATACAGTAAATGCGGCTGTATTAAAGGGGACACACAGGCCTGACCTGCTTCTTCAGCCCTGAAAATTGTTGGTGATATACAAGGATCTAGTAGTCATGGTGATTTTTTTTTAATGTGCAACATGCCGTTTATCCTAGTGTTTGAAATTTAATACTCTCCTGAAACCTAGTACCGGATACCAGTGTAAGTGGTAGGCCTACTCATACTCATGACCTTAAATACGGTATACCTTCTGTGAAGCTTTGATAGCCAAATAGGTCTACTTAATAAATATTTATTTTGACTCACCTTTCATTCTAGAAGCAGCATAATCTGTACGCATCATTTGGCGATCTGTTGTCTTTAAACTAGGACGCAAGCAACTATGTCTTGAATACTATTTGTGTAGAGCGGGTTCGGGTATTTCCGAACGGGGGGGGGGGTATTTCCGAACATTGCTAATATATTTCATCCCGTTGCTGGCTAGACATGAATAAATTGTGTCAGGCAGAGCTGCCCGTTGTGCGTGACTGTTCTGTCACGCACCTTTATCATGGACCAATTTCATATCCATTAATTTTGCTATTTTAAAAAGTCACTTTCAAATGTCGTAAAGTAGACAAGTCTTTAAAAATTAAGGTAATTACACGGAAGGTAATGGTCTATTTATGATATGTATTATCAATCCTGGAATTATTATTTATATGGGAAAATGTACCTTGCAATGCACCTCCTAGATATAAAAACATCAAAAAACAATTTTTGGTCATGATACTCTGGTTCCCAGAGCCACACTACGCGGCGTGGTCGAGCTTCATGTAGCCTCTGGTATGCCCCAGTGGCGAATGTTTGTGACTTGTTGCTATTTTTAGATGAAAATAGGGTAATCCCCGATTTCAGACATTTTTTAAAGGTCCCTTCCCCGGATGAAGAGTTGTTCACAGTATTGTATTTCCCCTTTGACGCATTTCCTATGACTTGACCCAGAAAATTATTCACTTGCCTCAATAGCACAGGTATGATGGTCACGTGACTAAGAACCTTGGCCAATACCCGGCCATAAATGAAATTGGCAGGGCTCGCCAGGCAATGGTCATGATCATAGATATAGGGGAAATCTATGGTCATGATAGCCTTAATATCATTTAGGATGTGTTCGGAAATAGACCCATCAATTAATTTGGTTTCGTCTAATTACGAACACTAGGCCTACACCACAGTTTCACATCGAATGCGTCATTTCGAAAGGAAATACATCAATAGAGCGATTTGTAGGCCTGCAAACGGCTGTGACGTTACTATGCGGGTTTGAAAAGTAATATGAAGGAAACTATGAAAAAAAATCTCAGATTTCAATAGATTCGGGTAATCTCGAACAGTGGCATTTCCTAATATTTTTTTGTTTTATATTTTTTTTGTGGACGAATTATAATTGATATTGATTCTATTTGTATCATATTTGAGTATACTGCGCATGTTCCTGCTTCTAGACTGGTTATTTTCTCTTTAGATTAAAAAATGGGTGGGTGTTCGATTATACCCTACTTGGTGTTCGACATTACCCCCTCTATTTCGAGTATACCCGCCGTTACCTTGGGTACTACAACTTTCAGATTCATGAATGGCCGTGCACGTGGTTAGTTACGTCATCAATCACAGTTTCATTCATCAACTGATGTCACGTGGGGAGCTGATAGACAAATGGGGACACCAGACATCAAGTGCAGAGGCTTAGGTGTTCGGAAATACCCGAACCCGCTCTAAACATTCGCAAACAAATAGAAAAATATCACATTCTTTAAAAGACAAAGAGCCGACGAGAAACAAACAAAAAATACATAAGTAAAGCCGCGTCCAATTTCACTGTTAAATAATAACTTGTAGCGATCTTGAGAATTTTCCTAGAAATATTTTGCGCTCCAATTATTCCTTGTAAGTCGTTTATTTTAAATTCCATTTTAATCAGCCTCTTCAAAAATTATCAACAATTAAAATTATCAACGATTTTTTTGGCACAATCTTTCAACATATTATTTTTTTATGTACGAGTTTTCAGCATATATTTTTTTTTACAGAAATTTGAAAACAAACATTTTTTTTCAAAAATAGTCTAGCCCCCCCCCCCCAGAAATCAAATGGTGCGTCCCTTATACCGGAATATGCCCGTACGGGTATATAACGATACACCCGCCTCAGATGTTTCAGTTCAGTTTAATCATGGAATCTTACCGTGTCCCGCTGGCGTTGTGGAACTGGAAGTTGTGTTTCTCACATGTCACGTGGCCAGAGTGACTTATCTCCGATAATATTTTGGATATCGGTCCACAGAACATAAATTTGTTGGGCTCTGGATGCCATGTCACGACCTGTATGAGCATTTGTGCACCCGATGAAATGACAGCGATATTAATGCATTCTAACAAACACAGCTCAACCAATTAGAAATAGGTTTAATCTCCGTATAATGTTCTAATGTTATATTAATGCTGGCACACCATGTACGACACAGCTCCAACTTTAACAACACCCAAATCCTACAACTTCCTGTACGAGACTGGGCCAATATTATTCCAAGTTCTTTGTGACCATGTTCTATCTAAGAAAACACCACACATTAAGCCAATGTTGGCTGAATGATGGGCCAACAACGTCATGATAGACCAACATCATGCCAGCATTACATACAAATTATAAAATGTTAAATGGTAATAACTCATTATGGCCAAGATTACAATCAATTCAATTTAGTGTATTCCCCGTCATTTAGTGTATTGGTTGACGGACCATATTCATATGTAGCAGACACGAGACGCTGAACCAATGCTGTATTAACGCTTGCACATTGAAGATCACGCATTTCATTTCCTACCTGTCATTTACTCCGAATTTAAGCAATGCAGTCAATTAACCCTTTAACACCGCTGTACGGAAATATTCCGTTCCTATACTACCGAAATATGCCCGTGTTAAAATTAAATTTTAATCCACCTCATTTTACCCCCAGAAATTTACCCTGCCCCTTTTTTATTATACTAGCCCCAAAAGAAAACCCTTTTCAAGACAGGGGAAATCCTCCCCAAGGCATATTTAGAATGATATTATGGTATTATTATTAGACGTCGCTCTTATATATACTACCGGAATATGCCCGTGTTCAAATTAATTAAATACGCTAATATATGATGGTATTATTACAGACGTCGCTTTTATATATACTACCGGAATATGCCCGTGTTCAAATTTTCCTTTAATTCATCTCATTTTACCCCCAAAAAGTTACCCTGCCCCTTTTTTATTATACTAGCCCCAAAATAAAACCCTTTTTAAGACAGGGGAAATCCTCCCCAAGGCATATTTAGAATGATATTATGGTATTATTATTAGACGTCGCTCTTATATATACTACCGGAATATGCCCGTGCTAAAATTAATGAATTAAGCTAATATATGATGGTATTATTAGAGACGTCGCTCATATATATACTACCGGAATATGCCCGTGTTCAAATTTTCCTTTAATTCATCTCATTTTACCCCCAAAAATTTACCCTGCCCCTTTTTTATTATACTAGCCCCAAAAGAAAACCTCTTTCAAGACAGTGAAAATCCTCCCCAAGGCATATTTAGAAGGATATTATGGTATTATTATTAGACGTCGCTCTTATATATACTACCGGAATATGCCCGTGCTAAAATTAATTAAATACGCTAATATATGATGGTATTGTTAGAGACGTCGCTCTTATATATGCTACCGGAATATGCCCGTGCTATAATCAATTAATTAATATATAGTGATATATGATGGTATTATTAGAGACGTCGCTGTTATATATACTACCGGAATATGCCCGTGCTAATCTAGTGAGTCTAATAAATTAATCCAGTACGTAAAGGGTTAACATTCACTAATAAGGTACCCGTCATTGCCTGTTAAGGTTCGTATTGTTACTAAATGACGGGGATTACATGGTATGATATGACTTTGGAATGATTTCGTACTTCATGACGTGGTCACATGACATACATGTGACATGGTAGCCATGAAAAAATACTGCAAGAAATGGTGGACGCTAAATTCTAGTCTAGTAAATCTAGTAAATATTGCGTTGGTACCATAAAAAGAAACAAGACTGTCATGTATTTAGTTTATTTTATAGCATGATGATAAATGGTAGTAATGGTGAGAATAGATGCTTAATGTATTGATGTAAATGAATCGGGCTTTAGGCCACATTTGTGCACATATAGGCTAAACTGGGCCAGGAGAACCT